>VWZV01001956.1:5928-175054 GCA_013397155.1 Irena cyanogastra | reverse complement strand
GGGCTGGTCCCAAGGCGCGGAGCGCGTGGGGCGGGGCCGAGCGCCGCCAGTGGGTGTGGCCTGGGCAGGGGCGGGGCACGGGCGAGGGTGGGGCGGGCGGTGCCCCTGGGCGGGCCTGTCGTGAGGGGCGGGCTGTACCCCCGGACCCCGCCGCGCCTTGTCCCCGCCCGCCTCTGGCCCGGGGAGCCTCAAGACTTTCCCTGCCGCCTGGTCCTTCGTGGCCCTCATGCATCGCGATCCCCAGAGGTGTTTTTGGAACCGAGAATGAGCCTCTTGGTCAATACCAAGGGCTGGGGAACGATAAAAGGTCTGTGTTCACCACAAAAAACTGCTTTCTGTTTCTTGAGTCCCTGCTCTTTATCCCTTTGCAAGGTTGGGTATGAGCTGAAATTCCAGAGCTGCTTCTGTAGCACTGTTGAGAACAGGGGACGTGGAAAGACTGAGGTTTGGCGGCTGTGGAGCCCCTCAGAAGTGCTACACAGCGTTGTGTCTGGCCCTGTCTTTGGAAAGAAATCTAATTAATTGTGACTGGAAATCTCACCCAAATACAGCCATTTTTGATGGCATGGTTTTCCATGGCTTCAGCTATACAGAACTGTGAGAATCTGTAGCCAGAAAACACACAATGCACCAAATGTGGGGAACCAGCCCGGTTTTGGCCACAATAGCTCTGTGCCTTTGATACTGTTATTCTGGTACAGGAATGTTGAAGTAAATGAACCAAACAGCCCCCACATCTACAGATACTTGGAAAATATCTAATTGTTTCCATTTTTTTCCTTTCAACAGTGAACACCCACCTGTTTTTTCCAGAGCAGCACAACTGGTGTATATTGAACATGCTGGGAAGCCAAGTGGGCGATTGCCTCTGCTGTTTATTTTTTGTAAGTATTTTACATAGATGGCAGACTGTACAAACAAAATGGAGATATCAGTAATCTTAAAGTGTTCAACAGCAATCAGTAGGATTTGTTATTTGGAGGACAAGCCCTGTACTTACCTCTCATTGAAATCGCCTATACTTGACAAATTTTCTTAAGGGTGGAGAAAATTGTAAGGCTTTTGATGAAAAATAGCTGAAATTACTCCCTCTAAACCAGAAAAAAACTGGTGCATGGAAGAAATAGTGATTTGAAAAATCCATTTGGTATAGGCATGCCGTGTTTTCTTGAAGTCCTTAGTAGCTGGAATCTCCTCTACTTTGTAATTTTGTGCCCTGTTCCCTACCTTCCCTGAATATATTGCTGTTAGTAATGAATACTTAAGTAACAGCGCTGTTGCTCCTTTTCTTGGCAAAATGTGTGACTTTTTAAGAAATAAGTTTCTAAGTAAAAACTACTTTCAGTGTATTTATTTCCAGAAAGCAAGTTTATGGAGTCTTTTGGCAGCAACTCAGCACACAATGCCAGTCTAAGGAAGTAACTAAGGATGAGAGGCGTAACTGTTTGGATACTTAAGAATGGGGCCAGCACCTTCTCACATGTCTCCTTAAACCTTTTATTGAAGAATGATGTCACACTTTCAGCTAGTAGAGTTTTCCTCTCACTTTTCAAAGGACTGTTCTCTCAACACACAGATTGCAGCATTGATGGCAGAGACTGGGATGGATGAACAAGGATTAGCCCTCACAATGGTACAGGATGGGCCATATCTCCAGATAACAAGCCTTGTTGAAAAAAGCTCTGCAGCAAATGATGGAAAGCTGGAACCAGGTAAAAAAAACCAATAGTGATATTAAAATTTAATTGCATTGAAGATATCCTTGTTCTGCATTTATGCTTTGAGCCTGTCTCTGATTTATTTACACTTACACAGATCAAAAGAAACTCAGCTCAAAATTACAGAGAAAAGAAACTAGCACAAACTGTAAAAAACTCAGTGCCAGCATTCCACTGTGATGAAATACCTGTGATCTTAAAATAGCTGCTATGGTGACTGTTCCATAATCAGATCAAGATTTAAGTCTATACATCATTCTCCAGCAAAAATGATTTCCTATTCACCAGCAGATTTTTTTCCAAAAAATATTTTGACTGTTACCTTTATGTAGCAACTAGACTTGAATAATATCATTCTTTATTCGGTGCATTGTTGTTCAAGTAACTTCATTCTACAAGTAACACAAATCTTCACAAGGCTTGAAATTAATTTGCCTTATTGTTTGCTTTTTATTTCTCTTTATTACACAGAGTGGTTACAAAGTGGCAATAGACTAATCTCTGTGCTTTAACAATCCACACAGGTGTTCATTTGCTAAATGTTTTAAACCTGAAATGAACCGTATCAGAACTAGCAGACTATTACCAGTTATTAAAGGTTTCTTGTGGAACATCTGACACCTGTATTGAAGTTGAAATTGAAAGCTCTGTAAATGTGAGTGCTTCACATGGGTCCCCAGCCCAATTACATTAAACTCATGAACTACAGTTCAGGGATGGTGGTGTGCTGTGGTAATTCCCACCATGAAATTGTCTCTTAACATTGAAATCTATGAAGCGAAGACTGGAGCGTAATGAAGTAATTTAGAAATTTACTGGCTGTACAGTGAAAATGCATATCTTTAAATTAGAACAATTTTCCTAGCAGTGCCTTTATAGTTTGGGCAGTCCTTTCTTCAGAATTGCAAGTACCAGGAAGAAATATCTACTTACTTGATGAAATAAAAACCATCAAGTGGAGTTCTTAGCCTATTCTTAGGAAAAAGGCTTTGCACTTTTGAGTATAAAAATCAGTGGAAAAATCTGGAGCATAAATTTGAACTAAATACTTTTTTATTATGATTTTCTTAGGACGTGATAGCATTCATCCATTCCCTAAAAAAAAACCATCAGTATCTCCTCAAAATACCTTCAATGGTGCAAGAAGGATTTTTATCTCCATAAAAATCTTCAGTGGCTGCTTTCTGCTGGAATGCTTCAGCTCTTGCAGGCACCTCCTGCTTAACCCCCAGCCACTCTTGACAATGTCTCATAAGGTCCTTTCCTGCCTCCTCTGTTAGCATAAACTCTGGCTGGCAATAAAACCCCTGAAGTCAGAGGCCATGTCTGTTTGTAATGGCCACACATCAAGACAGTTACAATCAGCTCTTGATACCAAGATGGAGCTCTTGCTACAATCCTATAAAAAGCTTATTGGTTTCTTAATCAATTGAACTCCCAACAGTGATTAAAGATTAGGACTAGAATTAAACAGGAAAAAAAAGGCACTTTTATTGAGAGTCATGGCATACAGCTTTTAAGAATACCTTGCTCTCAGTGATATGGGTGGTCCATACAGATAGTAGAATTAATCTAGATGGGTTACAAGGCAGTTCCAAGTTTTCCTGAGGCAGAGTTTTAACAGAAATAAACCTCAGAGGTACACAAAGGAACAGAAGTATTAAAACGAGATAATTAAGCTAGAACAGCAGAAAGGAAGTTCACACAGCAAGGGGCTTTCCAAGAGATTAAACCTTTATGTTTAAATAAATCATTTACTATGCTGAAAGAGCAAAAAAGAACTTGGCTTTTCTGTTGACTGAGCAAAGAGAAAGACCAAAGGAGAGAGTATACAAGGGACAATGGAATGTTTGATAATAGAGGAGCTTCAGAACTGAAGAACTTGTCTTTTGAACAAGCATTTGAAAAAATGAAGATGGATGCTTTTCAGTATAAAGCTTCAGAGTTAGTGTTGTGAGTTCACTCATATTCCCAGCAATATCCAAAATTTGGCGAATATCTGATACAAGCCAGACACTAGAGTAGGCACAGTGTGATGCTGTACTCCATAATGATGCCACTGCATCTTACATTCAAAGCCAGCAGTGTTTGACCTCCTTCATGCTCAGACCCCTTCCTCTTCCTCCTGCCCTTCTGTATCACATGCATCCTGTCTGTAAGACTTGGCTTTGCTTCAGAACAGCTCAAAACTTGGCTTCTTCAAACCCTAAATTTCTTATGATGTATTGTGTCTGTTTTCTTTTAATATATGCCTAGACTTCAAAAAAATTTATGTCCTATGAGATTTCAAATTATATGTTAGCTATATATTGCTAATCTCCTCAAAGACTTCTTCCAGTGCTACTTGTGGAGAAGCCACAGAGAAACAACATCTCTGCTAGTCCCAGACAAGTAGGAACTGCAAGCTTTGAAGGCAAGTCTCTTTAATTAATTCATATAAGGAGGGTAGAGACAATCTGTCAAGAACTTTTCCTGAATATACAAGAATACATGGATAACCCGTGGTAATTACTGCATTTGTCTTCATTGCAGTGATCATTTTTTATTTTTTTTTTACCTTGACCAAAAACTCATCTTGTTTTTGCACTGTGGTTTTTACCTCCAGTGTACAGAGCCAGATTTATCAGCTGACATCAAACAGTTGGCTTTGTATACCATTTATATACCAATAGTTGGATTTATATACCATTTTCAGTGAAAAAAAACTTCTACGCAAAATGTATGAACTCAGCACTTTATTTGATGAGTGCAAGCCCACAATTACTCCAGATTAACTTTCTGAAAGAACTGAATTCATAAATAACAAGTTAGTAGTAATTCATTTAGAACATAGGTGACTTAGAGCTCAGGTCCATCTTGAATCAAATCTATCCCAGATTTCTTTTTACAATTCATCAAGAAAAGGAGTATTTCCCAAATCCCCAGAAGCTGCCATTGATTTCTTCCCATTGAGGAACTTCTTTGCAGCCTGAAAGTAAATCAGCAAAGTGGGTATGAGGAAATATTCACTACAACAGAGTTTATGCTACTCATAGCATCAACTTCAAGTTACTAAAACAAAGAACAAATCCTGGGACTACTATAATACACCCCCATGTAAACAATCCTCCTCCTGTATAAATCTAATTGCTTCTAATGCAGCTGCTCATTAATTTAAAATCTAAACAGAAATGGCAGATAGACAGTTGGATTTAAAACACATGAACTCTAAAAATGTTTATTCCTAGACTAATTATTATACCATAAAATACAGTGTATCTCATTACTACTAATGCTATTGCTAGTTGCTGCAATACAAATAAGCAATGACTGCAAAAAACCAAATTTTGTATCTCAGAATTTCTCTTTATGATGGATTTTTAGACATTAGTTTCATGTATAAGCAACAAGGTTATGTGCAGTAGCAACAAAGTTACATCAATTTATCACTGAAAGCTTAATTGTTTTATTAAACACATCATTACTCTAGACTCAGGAATCCTAAAAACCTTGACACAGAATCACTTGCACTGGAACTAATATGAAGTTTTCCATGAACATTAGTTGGCAGTTTTGGTAAATTTAAGTGAAGAAGATAAAAACTTTACATAATTCCTAGCTACACTAGTTTTACAGTGTATTGAAAAGTCTTCTGTTAATAAAGTAAGTGAAGACATCAAAAGATACCCAGCTGGGATTTGTAAATGAGCTGCCTTTTCTATTTTTAAAGATAGTATACGTGTGTGTTTATAAACACACAGAAATGAGCATCAGTTTTCCATAAAAAAACCTGACAGAGTGATTAAGGAACACCTGTGGATGCTGACATATACTTACATTCACAACATCAGCAGTGGCTACAGAGTCGATTTTTTGAGCAGCAGCAGATGGAGATGTATGTGTGCCAAAAACCAGGGACTCAGAGCCAATTTCATTCAGCAACCCTTTTGAGGTCTCCACTGACATCAAATAGTTGGCTTTCAGCTGATTTCTGCCATCAAACAAAGCATCAAGAATGAGCAAGCTTGTAAGTCCTGCTAATACCTTCCCTACCACCCCATAAATACAACAATGTTTTAATCCTTTTAAACTTCTCAAGATTCCATTTTGAAAGGTTCTCTTTTCTAATAGGGAAGGATTCCATGGCTGGGAAAGAGGCACCACAAACAGTCCAAGCATGAAAATGACAGGTACTTGAACACCTGTTGTCTCCCCACACAGTCACAAGATCTCTAGCTCAGGATTTGTTTCTGTCTGAGGTAGCTAATGCAGTTAGACAAACTATCAAGTTTAAATCTAATTTTCTCATCAAGAACAGATGCATGCAGAGCAATTTTGTCCTAAGTGACAAAGAAGCAGTGAATGTGTATGGTCAGGCTCCTCCTGTAATCGTTCCATGCTCTGTTAAAAGAGTTTGTTTTTGTGTTTCATGCAGAATCACTGCTACATATGAAAACTTTATTTTTGTAAGGCAATCCTATTCTGAAGACAAAAAGATAGAAAACTATTTATTCCAATAGTTCATTATTAAGTAGCTTGGTATTTCTGATTGAATTGCCAGACTCTGCAAATAGAACTGACTGGGTTTGGGTTTTTTTATTTCCAATAAAGGAAAAAGAGGAATACAGGAAATGTATGAAGCCATTCCAAAAAGGAAACTCCAGAAAAAAAGAAGAAAACTAGCCACAGCAGCACTGTGTGTAACTCCTTAATGCTAGGCAGCTTTGTTAAAAAAAAAAAAAAAAAAAAAAGAACAAAACAAGAAACCACAAAACCCACAACACATGAAACAAATAATGCCCAGTATAAAATGTCCAGAATCCACCATTTAGCTACTAGTGACTAAGGCAAAACCAATCATGTCTAGGCTGTATTTTGTGTAACTATGCTTTACGTGGAGTCTTGTATTTTATACATGCAACAGACAATATTTTCATTCTGCTACTTGAGTCTGTATTATATTGTTGTTTTGCACAACTGCAGTTTTAAAAGCTCAATGCACTTTAACATTACTTGGAGACCCCCTCCCCCAAATACTCCTAGGGGCATGTATTTCCAGCACTTGGTGTACCATCACTAATTCAGTGCTTTACTCTTGCAGACCCTCATTACTCTTTTTCTTTGAAGATGGCACAGATTGCTTATTATAATTGTTTTGGGAATTGCTCAGTGTAACTGTAAAGGGAATTACCTAAATAATGCAATTTAGGATTCTAATTCAAATACATCTTAATACTACAGAGTATGATTAAAACAACAGCATCTGCTGATACTTGCTAATTTCTTACATTGAAACAGCCTTCAGAAAATATTAACACTTCTCTAACAAGTTTTTATTAGGAAATAACACTACTGGAGAATCAGTACAGCTTTGAAAAAGAATATTGACAGGGGCTCAGTTTTACTGCAGGACCATGAGTAATTCCCCATGGAAATAATTACAGGATAAGCTCTGTTGTACAGAATAGTCTCCATGTTTGACAAGTAGCTGCATGTTAAGAAAATTCTCTTTACAGCACATGAGAATTCTTTTCACACTTACTTTGCCACTGTGACATCAGCATCGGTGACACCGCCCTGAGCAACTGCCTTTACCTGGTTCAAAGCAGCTTTAATGACCTGAGGAAAATTAAATCATTTAAGATTTCTTCCCACATCAAATTTCAACATATTACTTCTATTATCTGGTATCTTGGAAATTTCAAGGGAAGAGCAGCTGACAATGCCAGGATTGTCTGCCCGAACACAATTCTGAGCAGTTTTATAACAAAACTAAAAACACTGTAATGAATGCCCAAAGATGCACAAAAACCAGCGTGGATTTTAACTGCACCACAGCATTAATTCATATGGTCTCACTGTTTTTCATGAAAGTGCTCAGTTCTGCCAGCTTCAAGAGATAGCATGTTTTTCATTATATATTTAGGCTTACAAATGTGTATCAGCAATTACAGTCAGCAATTCAAGGCATTTTACTAACTTCAGTTCATATTATGTATCTGTCCTTCCCACAAAGCAAGTCTTATTCCCAGCTTACAGAGCCAAGTCATAACTGAACATGCAGCATTCTTACATAGGAAATCATAAGAATTTTGTTTTTTAGATGAATTGGTCACTATCTCAAATCAAAACACTACTTTGAAGGTTATGTTGTTAATGCTTAAATTCTAATCAGCAACTCACCTCCCGAGCATTTGAAGCCTGGGATATGGTATAAATCCCAAAGAGCCCAGAATCAGAGTAACTAACATTAAATGCAGAAACCTGCAAAACAAACATCATCATTAACTGTTTTAAGTATCAGAGTAATTCAGCATCAAGCATTGGAAAAAAATTACTATTAGGCCCTAGTAATTCAAGAAGCTAAACTCCATGTGTGCTGAGGAAAGATCAGACTGGAAGCCCTTCACTGATACACTGTAATGTGTGCAAGAATGAACTAATTAACATTCTAGCTGAAGGTAGTAACCTCGCAAAATTAATACACATTTTACTTAAAAATTAGAGTACAGTAATCCTTTGAACTTACATCAAATAGCTGGCTGGTTGCTTTAGCAACACCCTGGGTCAATTTGCTGGTAACATTGCTTCCCCTCTTGACAAGGGGCCCAGCACCTAAAACATACTGAAGGACACTGAAGGCATTTACGTCTGCGCTCGCAAGGACAGCTCCTTCTGCTACAATAGCAGCATGCACAAGGCTATCACCGGTCTGTTTCCTGATTTCTCCTAGAAATACAACACAAAAAAGGTAATACAGTGTTGAATTAAAAACTACTGTACATTCAGAGGCATGGAAAAGAAACATTTTCCTTTAACAAGAGAAGAGCAAGGCCTGAAGTTACTGCATGTCCCCTCAGGAAGGCAGCATGAGGCTAAAGCTAATTTTAAAAAGTCCTTTACATTCAAAATTTTTCTTGCTAGCACAAACCCCAGTACCTTACTATGCCTTATTTGAACCTGACCCTAAACCATACAGTGTGGGATGATAAAACTCAAGAGTCTCCACATAACAAACACCCAGAAAACAGTGTACCTTCTGTTCATAATAATATTTATGCTGGCTTATAGAAGTTATTCCAGTCAAATATTAAATGCTGGAAACTTTATTTTTCTCCCTCATGTCTTTAGAAAGACATCTGATACTCCAACTAAACAACAGCTGTTGGTAATGGTACAAGACACTGCTCTGAAAGAGCTAAGCATTGCTTTGACTTACAACATTCAACATATCTTCCCCAAATAGAAATCCTACCTTCACTTCCTGACAGCCCTTAACCTACTCTTCCAGGAATCTTACCAAAACTGCCAAGAGAAACCATATGCCAAAGCTTGTTTTTCACTTTATAGAAAAAATGATGTCCCAAGTAAAACTTTGTTGTAGAGCTGGGTTCAGTTTTATCCCAGAACTTTTCACGGTAGAATCTTCTGCTTATTTAAATGGCATATGCATCTGAACTGTCACTTCCAATGCCCAGCATTAATGCAACTGTATAGTTTTCAGCTGTAACTTTGAATAGTATTACATTTATAAACAGACAATAAACAGTCACTCAAAATAGATACAAGAAACATGCTTACCCCCTCTATAAACAGCCTTTTCACCAGGAGTACCAGATCCACTTCGGATATTTAGGAATTGCTCTGCAACTTGCTTTAATGTAGAGTGCTTTATACCTGCAATACAACAGTTCAAGTAATGCAATGACATTGAAAAGCTACAGCAGTTAAACTGTAACCATGGGCTTCACTTTTACATCTACAGAGAACTCCAGTTTCTCCAGCAGTTTTCCCATATGACCTGCAGTGTTCATTCAGGTACATACCTATTCCTACGAGAGCCATTCTTGAACTTGTGAAATTGTTCTGTACAAAATGATGAAGCTGCAACAGTAAATTCACATTTTAGGGTATTTTGTTTAAAGAACAAAAGTCATGTGTGTTTCTGACATAGCCCCTTATATTTCTTAAGGAAAATTCCAAAGTTTCCAAAAGGAACTGTCTATAGAATGTGACCAGTGACAACTACAAAACCCTTTTATACAAGAACACCTCCATTTCATTGACAGCTTTCTTGTTGACATAAAGCCACTGACATTAACCATGTTTTTAAATGCAAATATCAGTTCTGTACTCAGTATTAAAAGTTTCATGGAAATAAATTTTTTCAACACCAGATTAATAAGGTAGTAAATACTGACTGTATATATACTAAATTAATTTTCTCTCTCAACTGTTACAACCTATTCCTGACAATAAACTGAAACAGACATATAGCACAATACAAAGAACCCTACCTGCTCAGAAGTAACTTTTCCAACTCGGTAGTCTGGACAATACAAGGGGTTTGCCAGAGCATTTTTATAAGCCGCAGCATGCAGGTTTTCCAGCACTCCTGAGAGGAACAAAGTTTAGATAATTAACACAAGATCCACATGTAATGAAGGTTACAAATGAAACTAAATGAAGGACAGCTTTAAGGACCGTTAAGATTTGCAAAAGCAGGTCTGGAATAATCCAATTCATAGGTAAGTTTCCAAATCCTTGGGCTGGAGCAATCTGGCCTGACGCTTTCTATTCTTTAACTTATTAAACAGTAACCAAAACAAACATATATATAGTAACATATACGGTCAACACTTTTTGGCTTCAACAGCAAGCTATAAATGCAATCAGTGTTTAGGAGAAGGGGAGCAGCATCCTATTATCTTCACTGTAGGCATCCCTTGTTCTTGAGAAAGAATAGGCTCTCTAGAATACTATTTGTAGCTTTGTGAGGTGTCTCATCTATCTCTCTGCTCAGATGAAGGATGCTAGTGTCTTCAATTCCTTTCTCATTAGTTTTTTTAGCATTCTAGTAATTCCTGTTTCGATATTCTCCTTGTATTTGTTCACACTTATTCCTCAAGAGAAACATTCCTTTCTTTATAGTTCTGTTTCTAAACATAACTGTAACTGAAAATATTACATTACTACATAAACCAACCTGCAGTTGATGTAAGTTAAAAAAAAAAAAAAGATTATGACTAATTTTAAAATATAGCAGCACTTCAGTATGAGCCAGAGATTTTTCCAACATTACACTGTCACCTTCAATGGGTTACAAAGGTAAACATGCTTCAGAGTGGTACAAATTATGTTTATTGAGTACAACTAGCTGGGTGATCTTGGATGACAAGAGTTAATAACACAAGATATACTGGCTTGATCTGACTGAGGCTTTGTGTTGTGTTTCCTCTTTGTTTTGTCTTAAACACAGAAATCTAAAATTACAATCCTAAAGCTGGAATCCATTTTCAGGGTGATAAAAATACATATTGTTTTTATACCAAAATAGCCATACAAATTCAAGAAGTCTTTTCTAGGATACTCACACCAATATTCACACCAATGAGTAATACCTAAACATGGTTTTCAGAACACAAGCTTCTGCAAATACATTGTCAACTACACTTATGACTTGAACATTCTTTGGTTGTACTCAAAAAGAATTAAAAATGTAAAATGGAAGCTGTCAAGGAGAATGGTGTAGAGATATCTTCAGCATGTTATCTGCTAAATGTTACCACAGGCTGGAAAAACCTGTGTATTAAGAAAAGTTCCATAACACAAGAAAGACCATACCTATCAATAAACTGAAAAATTCAATGTTCATGTGACAGAGCAAAATGGAAACTATTTTTTTCCACTTTTTTTTTTTTAAGGAAAATGCACTTACCAACTTGAGGATTCTGACGTGCAATTGCTTTATCAACTTTTAATTGTGGCTGAAGAGCAGCTACTTCCCATGGTCTGAACTCTGGTGCTGTGGTAACATTCAGGAGATATTCCATTACCGTATCACTAGATAAAAAAAGTTACAAAGGCATTAAACACAACTTAACATGTGCTTCTTCTGCAGTTGAAAGCAATTCAAATTAATCTGTAAGCAACACGTCAACAACAAAACACATCATTCAAGCCAGAGCAATTATCAGCACTGCTGTACAAAGTAAGAGTAATTCAATTCTGTAGCATTTGTATGCTCAGTAACATGACATAGAAGTTGAATATTAATATAGTAATTTACTGATTTATTACAAAAGCATGAGACTATATATTCCGCCCACGCTATAAAATGACAGGTCTTCACTACCAAACAGTTTTAAAGAAGGCAGTAATTCCCTTTATAGCCCAACCAGATACCTACACATGGTCTCGCAGACATTCAACAGAGTAAGCCATTTTCTCTCTTGTTGCGTGCACACTACATGAGAAAAAAAACAAAATCCATTTCAGCAAAGAACATAGAAGTGAATTTTCACACATACTCTCCGTTGATCAAATTAATCAACAAGATACAGCCTGGAATAACTACTTAACCTTAAATCTGTCTGGGATGAGTGTTTACACATATACAGAGCAGAAACAAGCATAATTAAAACTCACATCTTCAGTATTCAAGTAATAACAAGTGTCTTGTGACCATCAGAATTTAAGATACCACAATAATTTAAGGTAAAACAGCAAATCAGTTTGAATAGCAAAATATGAAAAAAAAGTGCGCATGTATTAAACAAAGCAATTTAGAAATTACTCTCTCTGGGCAGAAAACACAGTTGATCCTGTCCTTTTCCTTCAACATATTTGTTATTGACAGGACCAGAAAAAGGGTAGAGTCATAAAACACTATTTTTAACCAAATTCTAGATAAAAAGATCTTACTGGATGATTTCAAGATACACTGAAAGAAGGCAGGTACAGTGAGATCCCTCTTTTATTCTTCTTAGTCTTGTTTTCTAGGCTTAAAACCCTCAAGCCACAAAAACTAAGTACTGTCAGTACTGTTCCCAATGTTTCAGTCTATTTACAAAAGATGGAGGAAGAAAAAAAATCTACTGACTTTAGGAAGTTTATTCTCAAAGTCTGCAAAGGCAGAAAGAACATTAAGCTTCTAGACAAACTAGATTTTTTCCATGTGCACAATATTTATATTGTGTTTATTGAAAGGTGTTTTTAAAATACAAATCATGAGCACACCCTTGAAGCTTAACAGAGCAGAAAGTACAAGATCTTTCTTGACAACATTCACTGTTCAAGTACCATGCTGAGCTTATCCACCTACACGTTGTTGTGCTTATTGTCTTATGTTTCCTTTAGTCCTAAGAGCTCCTTTGCATCTCATCAACACAGATTATTTTTCTACGTGGGTACAAACCTCAGGCTGCCCCCAATAGCTTCAATGCCACGAGTGATCCGGAAGGAGGAAGCTCCTTTAGTAGTCTATTAATCAAACAAAAAAAGGCAACTTACAATTCTAGCTATTTAAAAAACAGATATTGAGTTGATGGCAGCAGTAAGAGAAACTACTCAGAAATATTCCACACATGCGCAAAATTGAGTTTGTATCAACCACCTGAACTAATTTTTACTGCAGCTTAAATAAAATAAGTTATGTGTATATTTGAATATAGACATACTATATGTATCTAGTTTGAGACTCCAGAGGAAAGCAGAATTATAAATGAGCATTACTTCCCATCTTCCAGGAAGCAGCATCATTTCTCCTGCACTGAACCACATAACCAAGTAGCACTGTACATTGTTCTCCATTCCATAAGATCTCTTACATTAAATTTTACTATACCATTTATTTCTGCAATAATAAACATTTGACCATTTCACCTACTGTCAACATAATAACAAAGGCAATAAACACCTACCAAATTAGATGCAAGACGAAGCAGGTGAGCAGTTCCCAGGTTACTGGTGGTTTCATATCTGCTCCCTGTTTTAATAAACACACCAATTCTTGAAACCGGAGAAAAGTTTTCCAGAGATGCAATAACTAAGCCATTTGGTAATTTTGTGATCTGTGTTAAAAAGAAAAAAAACTTTTTTTCATTCAGTGGAAGTACTATCACAGCTCTGCTTTCATAGAGTTTTAGAAAACAAATTAAAAAGAGAGGGGGGGAAAAACCAAGCTGGATTTTTATACTGACCTCCAGATCCTGAGACTCTGGAGATAATTTCACTTTTGGTTCAGTTGCTGAGGATGAAACTTTAGGAGCTACTTTAAGTGAGTAAAATCTCTTCTAGAGGAGAAAGCACAAAATAATGGATTTCTTTAATTAGTTCATCATGTTTCCTTACATACTGAAAAAGAATCTGATTTTAAAGTGGAAATACAATTAAGAACTTCAAACACTGGAGTAAAAACAGCGATTCCCTTGTAATTCCTCTGATTATTTTTTACATCAGTCAGAACCTGTGCTATAACTTACACAAGGACTCTGGAATTTCAAGAAATAGCACTGTAAGGAATCTTTCCTCCCCTCCTCCCTTTGCAGCTGTGCAGTGGGTATCCCCCTCAATCCCCTACAGTCTGTAGGACACCTGCCAGAGCAATTCACTGAACCAAGAGCCACAACAATCCACATATGCAGCACAACACCTTGGAGGTAACTTTAAATTCCTCAAGTGTAGACAGTTCAGCTCCTGAAGAGTCACCTCAGAGTTCCAACCTGACTGCACTGACTGCTGCGTGCAAAGAGGACATGCAGGAAAGTCCCCAGACTGCAGTTTGGACCTGTTAAAATAGGTCCAGAGGTGGCCATGAAGATGATCAAAGGACTGGAGCACCTCTGCTACACAGACAGGCTGAGAGCTGGGGGAGTCCAGCCTGGAGAAGAGAAGGCTCCAGGGAGACCTTACTCCAGCCTTGCAGTACCTTAAAGGGGCTCTTAAAAGAGACAGAGAGGGACTTTTTACACAGGCAGATAGTGACAGGACAAGGG
Organism: Irena cyanogastra; assembly: GCA_013397155.1. Taxonomy (NCBI): domain Eukaryota; kingdom Metazoa; phylum Chordata; class Aves; order Passeriformes; family Irenidae; genus Irena; species Irena cyanogastra. Next base: position 160,581 of record VWZV01001956.1, on the reverse strand, counting down.
GAAATAATTTTAAACTGTCAGAGAGTTACGTTAGATTTTAGGAAGAAATTCCTCCCTGGGAGGTGGTGAGGCACTGGAACATGTTGTCCAGAGAAATTCTGCATGCCTCATCCCTTGAGGTTTTCAAAGCCAGGTTGGATAGGGCCTGGAACAACCTGGTCTAGTGTAAGATGTCCCTAGCTGTGGCAGGGGTCTGGAATTACATGGTCTCTAATGTGCCTTCCAACTCAAACCATTCCATGATGCTAGGATTTTAATAACCAGAAACAGTCCTTCACATGAAAGAGGTGATTATCACGAGAGCCCTGCCTCCTCAGCAGCTGGCAACAGAAATGACAAGACTGTTGATTTTGAATCTGAAATACTATTACTTTCCACTCACTTTAGAAGTTGCTTATACTAGTAAATTTACAGATTACTCTTGCTTTCACGTTAAAAGATGACTTAATTCCCATGCATGTCAAGGTGAAAACCGAGTGACAGAAACATCACTGTAGTCAGCTGTACAGATGCCCACTGCCTTATCAGAGACTGCTCATTGTATGAATCTAGGAAAAATTCCCTTCCTCCCTCACCAAGGGTTTGGTAAGACCTCTAGTTTTAAACTCTAAGGCTACTTATTTATGAACTACTACTGCATATCTAAAACTGACTCACACACATGCTGTCATTCAGAGGTCATTCTGCATCCCACTCGAGCGCATTTCCAGCGGACATCCAGCACAGCTTCTACCCAGCTATCCACCAGCTCCACGAGAGCCTTCGGGCAGGACAAGCCCTCTGCCCCCTCCCCGCCTCCAGGACACACCAAGAGCCAATGCCAAAGGCACCACCTTGTCTCAGCAGCTGAAGCTTCTCCAGCGCGGCGGGATCCCCTCACCTCCCTTCTCTCCATGCCCCGTGGGTCGCTGCCGGGGCGGCTCTGGCAAAGCCTGGGGCGCCGCTCGCCGCGGGGCGCTCCGAGCCCGGCCCGCGGCCTGGCTGANCCACCCACACCGACCCCGCGGGCAGCCCGGCAACCCCGCTGCCACGACCGCCGCCTGCCGCCCCCTGTCCGGCTCGCCGCCCCGGGCTGGCCGGGGTCAGGCTCGCCCGCAGCCCCCAGGCCCAGACAGTGGCTGTCACCGCCAGCTGCACCTCTCCCGCACCGCGCACGACGCGCCTGAATCCCGCTCACCGAGAGGGAGCGCGCGGCCATCGGGAACCCCTTCATCGTCCCGCGCCCCTGGGCTCAGCCCCGGCCAGGACAAGATGGCTGTCCCGGAGGAAGACCCCGCCTTCCCGGCACACCCCGCGCCGCGCTGACCTTCCAGCGAGCGAACCCGAACTCGACTGCTCCGGCGGGCGGCGCGCCGGGCGGCAACAGCGCCACCGCGCGGGCACCGGGGGCTGTGCGCCTGCGCGGGGTGTCGCCCCCTCCCGGGCACTGCGGGCCGTGACACCCTGCGGCGCGCGGGGTCCCGGTGCCGACGGTCCCTCGGGAACGTGCCCCGGGAATGTCCCTCCGCAATGGCCCTCCAGGCCATGCTTTGGGGCGCGGGGTCCCGCTGGCGGCTGTCCTTTGGGCTGTCTCTCAGGACGCGGGGTCCCAGGGTGGCTGTGCCAAACCTATGTCAGGGCCATTCCGTGGAGTTCGCAGCCGCCTTCCCCCCGAGCGCTGCCTGGGTGAGGCGGGACGGCGGCAGTGCCTGTGGGTACGGCAATGCCCGGGGAGCTGGAGCCGTCCTCGAGCAGCATTTTAGCGTGGACACCGCGGTGTCCGCCGCGCCCGTGAGGGGCGTGGGGCCCGGAGGCGGAGCTGGGACCAGCGGGGCGGTTCCGCGGCGGCAGCGGGGCCGGCCCGGCGAGTTCTTAGCCGCGGTGAGGGCGGTGCGCTGTGTCGCACTCTCGGAGTCCCGGAGTCCCGTCATCCCGTCCCGTCCCGTCCTATCCTATCGTGTCCTGTCCCGTCCCGTCCACCCGGCTCTCGCCATGGGCTCGACTCCTCCCGTGTTCATCGGCGCCGAGGAGGTGGAGAAGCACCTGCACCGCGCCAGCCTCCTGCTGCCGGCGCTGGAGGCCGCCCTGGCCAACTTCTCCGCGGGCGCGGCGGGTGGGGTGGTGCAGCCCGTGCGCACCGTGCTGCCCGTGCCCCGCTACGGCGGGTGAGGGCACAGCGGGGCCGCCCGGCGGGACGGCGAGCGGGGATAGCGGCAGCGGGGGGCGGACTCGCGGCGGGGAAGGGTCCGGGTGGGCGGACTGGGAGCATCAGAAAAGGCCCTTGGTAGCGAGTTACTGATTGACCGGCCGGTAGCGGCGTGACGGTCGCAGCCCGCTGGCTGTGGGCTCCCGAGATAACGGAGCGTGAGTAACGCAGGAAATTCTCCCCCGAGGTACCTCGGAGTCATGCCCGCGTACAGTGCTGCAGACGATGCGCTGACAACCAAGTTGGTGACTTTTTATGAGCACCTGAAGGACTCCTCTGTGCCTTCTCACCAAGCGACCATCCTCCTATTTGACCCCAGCAATGGTACTTTGAAAGCTGTAAGTCTCCTGTGTCCTGCGTTCTCTGCTCATGCTGTCATTTCTCACTTCTGCTTCTTGGAAGCTGGAGCTGGTGTAAATTGGCCTGAGTTTACCAACAGGATTTGGCCTAAAGCTGTATATCTTTCATTTCTGTTAAACTCTACTCACCATGCTATTTACTGCTGCTTGTGATTTGAATCTGATAGCTCAGAGTGTAACTGGAAGAGAGAAACAGTTAGGAGAAGTTTATCTTGCATTTGAAAGCAAAAATACTCCCTACCTTGCTGGTAAAGAATGGATCTTGAACCATCTTAAGTCTCAAGTTGAAAGTTACAATTTGAATTGCCAGGAATAGTGTTCAGAGCCTGATTACTTTTTCTTTATTTTTTTTTTAAGAATAGTGATGATTTGCATTGCACTTTAGTAATAATTATTTAAGGGACAAAACTGGTCAAGAAAACTATCTTGGGTTCTTCTACCAAACCTTTTGGGGTTTTGGCCCCATAATTAATATGCATGCAGTAGCTAATGGTCGTTAAGGCAGGAGTGTCCCACGTATGATACACATTTGAGGAATTCCATGGTTCCCTGTCACCCCTCTGTACAGACCAGGACAGTGCAGACTGGGGAGCCACTGCTAGCTTGCACTGGTCCCTGGTCTTCCTGGAGTGCAGAGTATTGGAGTCATATCCACGTACTCCCTGCACTGGAGAGCCAGGGAAGTGCAGTGCATCAGGAGCTGGGTGAGTTAGAGGTGACTCTTCTCAGGCCATTTTCACTCCTTTTGTGCTGATGGAATGATATGGAAGAACTGGAATAAACAGAGCATCTGCCCAGTTTAAACGTGACTTCGTATGGTTTGTGGTTGCTATGATAATAGTTGCCAACTTCTGCAAAAGGTGTATACCTTTTATGTCTGTAATATCACATCATTCACAAATTGGGTGAACATATTTGGTATTTATTAATTTTTCAGTGTTCATTTCAGTCTGTTTGAATTTTTTAAAGGTCCTGGATGGCAGTGTCATTACAGCAAAACGAACAGCAGCAGTTTCTGCCATTGCTACCAAGGTATGTCTTCTGTTCTCAAGTGGGGCTTGCAGTTATAAAATAACTCGAACTAATGATGCAAATGGCTTTTCATCCAATACAGCTTTGCATTAGATTTATCATAACATATGCACTTTCAGGGAAAACTTAAACTCACTGTTTTGAGTCAGTCATGTCTGGCTTTAACATTTTGTGCATGATTGGAGAAGGAACCTGAGCTATATTTTTGTGGCTTCTATTGTACCCGTTTCTAGGAATTTACAGAGCTGTATTTTCTTTCTTTTGTGTTTGTGTTGACATGCCCCTATATGGCTTTGGGTGATGCAGCTGTGGTGATAGATTGAATTTTATTTAGATAGATGCCTTCTGCTGTTGGGACAGGACAGGTGGGTTGCACTGGACCTGCAAAAAGTGGGAAAAAGCACATTTCCCTTTCTCTTAAGATAGATGATGCCCAGTATAGATTGATAACTTGTCCAGAGGTGTCTGTCTGTCTGTCAATGTCTCTGTTGTCACTGGAAGGTGTCCAGATGACTGTCCCTCACCATGGCCATAAACTTCAGTGTCTAAAGACAGGTGAGGTGTATCTGGCTGTGCATTGCTGTATATCACTGCAATTTCAGTTGGAAATTGTTGTGTTGGAATTCTATTTTAAAAAGCTGGTTTTGGTTGGGCTGCTAACAGTAGGAAGAGAGCAAGTGACTGTGCATTGCACAGCAGGGTTTTAGCCTTCACCTCAAAGACTGAGGCAATAAGAAGAGGGCCAGAGCTGAAAAATACTTCTGTTTGTCACTCCTCAGCTTTACATCAGAACGAAAGTTGGTCTCACCATTTTGTGAGGGGCAGTCTTTGTGCCAAGGTGACTCTATCCATGGCAATGGAGCTACACTGGCATAAAATTGAGTGAAGGACCTGTCCCAGGAGCTTCTCCTGAACCAAAGGACAGAAGAATTTACAATGAACTCCTTGGACAGGAGGTTGCAGGACCTCATTCATTTTGGCCATTCTGTATTTGGTCAGTTGTGATGGTTTTTATGCAGTCCATGCTGGCTTCAAAGGAGCTTGGCAGCTGAAGGTACTTCAAGATCAGATCCCTCGTTGTCATCTGTTGTTTTGGAAGTTTTCAGGAGTGTTTGAGTTTAGCTCATATTTTGTCATCTTGTCTTCTTCATGGCGTTTGCTTTTCAAGGACCCATGCTCTTACGCAAAGGACCTTTGAAATCAGTGCTTCACAGTCTTTAAAGGGCACATTAAAACAAATTCTTACCACTGAAAAATGGAATCAATGAGTTGTTTTTTCAATTTGTTAACAGCAGAATAAACCTTGAGAGCCTAGACAATTCTAAAGCTTTTCAGGCAGCAGTGAGTGGCCTCAGCAAATGCATAAACAAGACATAACGAGAGTTAGGGCTGGACTCCAGCAGCTCTGTCTTCCCCTTTGCCAAGTACTGGTGAATCACAGACAAGAACTAAACCAGAAAGCCAAAAGCAACTGTAGAACTCAATTTTATTATTTGTTCCTCAGAACCATCCCTACTTTTACAATGTCTGTGTATTATGGTTCGTGCAATGCCAAGATATGCTTGTGGTTGATTTATGGCTTCAATGAATTCAAAGAGGTAAATTGTAGTAGAGATTTAGTTAGCTAGTATAGTTTAGTTAGGGATAGGCAGTAAATTAGTGTGGGGCTGCCAGGACCAGTTTACCTGTGCAGCTGCTACTCTCAGTATTGATGGTTTTTGGGATTCTGAGCCCTGCTTTCAGTGGTGCAGAACATCAGCACACTGTGGTTTTACACTTAATCTGCCACATGGGTGTGTTAATATTGGAGTGTGCTGAGGCCTCAAAACTTGCTGTTCATGCTGTTGTATCTTAAATCTGAATTTCAAGTCAGACAATTCAACACTGCAATTAACCCAAGATGTGCTTTGGTGCTACTGATGCTTGCTTTTGCATTTAAAAAAACCAAAACCAAAATATATAGTGATTATTGAATACTTGTTTATATACTTTGTTGTTGTTTAAAAGGACTAACAATACTGCTTTATTTTGTAGTATTTTGATATATATTTGTAATACCTGTTAATATATTGTCCTTACATATTATCTTTTGATTTTTTTTTTATTTCTGATACTGTTCAGTTGTTAATGCCAGCTTTTGCAGAAGTGCTGTGCATTTTGGGAGCTGGTGTTCAAGCATACAGCCATTACGATATCTTCACAGAACTGTTCACATTTAAAGAGGTAACAGACACATCTTAAGAAGATACATTTATTTTTCTCTACTATGTTGCAGGATTCATTGTAAAAAAAGTACAGCCAGTGAAGCTGTATCAGGTCAGGCTGGGATGGAGTTCCTGTTCCCCAGAGCAGCCCTCACAGAGCTGTGCACTGGCAGCTCGAGGGGTCTGATAACATCCCAGTGTTTTGGCTGCTTCTGAGCAGTGCTCACACAACATCAAGGCTGTCTCTCCAACATTTGTTTCTGTTCTATTGAACTGCCGTTATCCTGATCCACAAATATTTCCATCTTCTGTTCTGTTCCCTCTCCTGTGCTGCTGGGGGGGGGAGTGATGAAACAGTTTCATGGGCAGCTGATATCCAGCCATGGTCAATCCACCATAAAAGTTAAGGTTAATCATATTTTGGTTCTATTTCTACAGAACCTGAGAATAGTCAGAGCAGCAAGAATCTCATGCTCAAATGTTGGTATTTAAAAAGCAAAAAGGTTGGAATCAAAGTTGTTTCAGATAGCTCTTTGTCTGGGAAGATCCTACTATATCCAAGTATATGCCATACTTGGATAAGTTTTTTGTGACTTTCCCTTAAATGTGTTTTTCAGAAATATTTGGATTTTATAAGAAGAACTCTACAAGGAGATTTATTCTGGTATCACAGAACAGGCATTCAAATGTAGCTGAACACTCATGAAATTTACTTGTATGATAAGAACATTAAAGGGGAAGAAACCTCTAACCTTTAGGATATGTTTAACTATCTGCTGAAAACTTAATTTAAGTGTTCTGTTTCAGCAAGGAGAAATTTTCCAAGTTGGTCTGTTTTTTTTTGTTTTTCTCTCTGAAGGTGAGGATCTGGAATCGCACCAAGGAGAAGGCAGTGAAGTTTGCCGGCTCTGTCAGTGGCCCCGTGCGGGTCTGCTCCTCCGCCCAGGAGGCGGTGACAGGGGCTGATGTGATTGTGACAGTCACTATGGCAACAGCTCCCATCTTGTTTGGGGACTGGGTGAAGCCAGGTGCCCACATTAATGGTACGTTCTGTTCCTGTTGTGTACAGCAGGTGCTTATTAGCACTTTGTTTAGCATCACCATCTGTTGAAAAGCAGTTCTCTGTGCTTCATGGAATGAATGTTCTTTACATTTTGACTTTTCCTCTGTAGTGAGGACCACTTTTCCCAGCCCTGTCCTCCTGGAGCCAGAATGCCTGCATAATCCAGCAGGGGATTTTTGCTAGAGCATGGGATTTGATCTTTTCCCATATGCTCTTTCCTCTTAGTGGTGCATCATCTTTGCCCTCATGTTGTCATTATTCTCACCTTGCTCTCTGTTTAAATAACCCATACAAATGTTTTTATTTCTAAGTAGTTACTGCTCATTGTTACATTGCCCTGGTGGTGTCATCTTTTCTTCCACCAATTTTTTAATCTCCTCTATTTGTTTCTTTTGGGGCTGATCACACCAATTTACTTTTTTACTTGAGTTATGAAGATGCAATAACTGAGTTAAGAACGTCATAATTTAACCTCTAATTATAGTGAGGTTTGGAGGGGTGGGTTTTTTTGTTGCCTGCCTTGTAATGATGTTGCCATACTATTGTTTGGAGTCTCTGGACGTGCCTCTGTTTGTTTATTTTCATTAACTGTGGGCCTTGTTCAGATGACCTTGTGCACTTTCCAGATAGCATGGTAATAAGACAAAAGCAAGTTCTCAAAGGGAACAATTTAAAGAAAGGTCCCACATTCCAGCAGCTTCCAATTTTTCAAACTCAATTTAGTCCTTTGTCATTGAAAGTTGTTGTCTGTGTTGTGTCATGGCACGGAAGTCAGAAATACAACAAAATCAATTAAGGTCCACAGACACAAAGACTTCTCTCCTTGCCTTTTTTTTTACCCTTCATTGAGGCATTTGTACTGTTTGAAGAGGCATTTGAGCAACAAATGCAAATTTATTGTTCCTTAACAGTTGGACATGTAAAAAATATCTGAATACAGTATAACTGGGTAGTCCTTTTAGTTTTTATTGGGTTTCTTGTTTGCTTGTTTTTTTAAGCCCATAACAAGTTGATAATGATCTTGGTGCTGTGTATAAAAAATTAAGCTCCATGATTTGTTTTCAGTTTCTCTGGGTAAGTGATAATCTAATAAAGGTTCTAATCTAATAAAATTCATTTGGTAATGATCTGATGAAAACAAGGGTATAAGAGATAACAGACAAAGGGAGAAGATTTTTTTTTTGCCTTGGCTACTCAGACTCTTCTGATGAGGGTATTTTACTGACATATCAAACCTGGAATGGTTTTTTGTTGTCCTATCAGTCAGTATTTCTCCAAGGCTAACTGGATTTTTTGTACATTACATTTCCATAATAGTGTTGATTGTTACTTCACACGTGTCTTTTGAACAGAATGTGGTTGGAATTTGTTTTAAACGTTGCTCCCAAGTTCATCAGTTTTGTTGCTTTAGCTGTTGGAGCAAGCAGACCAGACTGGAGAGAACTGGATGATGAGCTGATGAAGAATTCTGTTCTGTATGTGGATTCCAGAGACGCTGCTCTTACAGAATCAGGAGATGTTATTTTATCAGGGGTAAGGCTTTCTGAAACAATGGGCTTTATTTTTGTGGTGGTTGGTTTGCATTTGAAGTGAGTTGGTGTTGATGATGTCCTGCACTGAAACCTTTAGGGCATCAAATGTAATTGTTAACACTTTTCAGGCAGAGGTTGAAAGATAAACTGTTTTCAAACTGTGACTGCTCTGTCTGTGACCAAACCATGCAACCTCTGTAAGGACCATTATGAGACACCATATTACAGTAGCATGTTTTCAGCATTGGCTTTTGATGATAACAATGTATTGCTGTTGAAAGACATACATTTCCTGCAGTGTTTGGTTATCATAATTATTCCTCAAATCTATTTATTAAAACCTGTAACTTTCTTCCCATGAGATTTCAGTGTGATTGACACTGAATGGACCAGCCCAAAGAATGGACAACACAAGCCAAGCAGACAAGGATCTGCACAGATTTGCTAGCAGGGACTCTTCGAGGTTCAATGGAGTTTTCTTTTTCTCTTTTAATGTGTCTGAAGAATAAATATGATTTACACTTTTGAGGTTTAATATAGGAGCTCCAGATATGGTAATGTGTGTGGAAACCCATGTGTTTTGTTGGACAAGTAACAAGCTATCCACTGTAAAAAAACTTACTGGCTGAGGAAAGTCTGCCAGCTGTTTTTCTTTGAAAACCATTCTGCTCCTCTGATTTCTGTCCAGTTTCTATATAATTTGTCTGAATGTTGATCTGCTTCACCATGGAAAGTAATCAGTTTTGGGATGCAGCACTGGAGGAGTTCTTTCTTTTGAAGTCACTCAGAAGAAAAGGGTTTTTTTTCCCTCTTAATGTATGTGTGGGTATTATGTTTTTGTACAAATATGTATTTTTTTTCACAGGCGGAGATTTTTGCTGAGCTGGGGGAGGTATTGAAGGGTACAAAACCAGCCCTGCCTGAGAAAACAACAGTGTTTAAGTCATTGGGTAAGAACAGCCCCTCCTGTGTCCAAGTCTGCCAGAAAACAATGCCTTGTTCTTTATTAGGTCCCCCATGCGTGGGAAAGCTGCTGATCATCTTCAGAGCTGCTGTGGCAATGCTCTGTCCACAAGAAAGTAGACTGTGATTTGCATTTTCCCTTTTTATTTCCCTTCTTATTTATCTAGCAGGATTGATGTAATGAAAAGTGATAGGAAAGCAGGCAAACAATAGAAGTCCATTTTCCATTTCACAGTTGTTCAAGACATGACTGCAGCATTTATTAATAGAGCTCCAGCCCGACTGCCCCGCTGTTCCACCGTGGGGTCTGTCTGACCTGAGACAATGTGACAGTGTCCTGTGGGGCTGGGCTTTGGGAAGGGGTGGCACTGGGGATGAATTACCATGCTCTGAGCTACATGACATCTCCAAAAGGGCCCAGTTGTGATATGAACACTGAAAATTAGATTCCTACTGTTACACTAACTTCTTACAGCACACCCAACGCCGCGTGATGGCTATGGACTTTGAATGTAACACTGTAGGTGTTTGGGATGGGAAATAATTCCTGTTCCTGTCCAGTTAGATCATCTCCTGAGTCTTCCTGTTCCTTCTGAAGCAAAATTATTTGTACAGCTGAATAACTGTTTGAAGGTAACTTCAATTCTTTTTCAGGGATGGCAGTTGAAGACACGGTAGCAGCAAAATTTGTTTATGATGCATGGTCAGCTGGTAACTAAAGAGAGAAGTCTACAATGCCAATGAGGCCAAGAAAATCATTTGCACTTAGTTTCCTTGAATCCTGTGTTAACAAGAAAGGCACCAATCCTATCTAAATGTGGCCCTTCTAGAATATTCAAGAAGGAAAAGTAAAATTTCAGCAATAGACTAGTTTCTAAATTCTTCTAATTTCAAGTATTAGATACTTGCAGTATTGTTAATAAATATCTCTCTCTTGTAACAGCAAGTATTAGATGTTTGCAGTGATACTAACAAGAGTATCTTTCCATATTTTGGTATCATTCTGGAATCAATGTCTTTCCTCTCTAATTATTTATGTAGCAGAAGCCTGTGTGTAGATTTCATGGTTTTTAGAGGGATAATTCATTCTGGTGTAAAATAGATCAGTTTGTAGAATGGACTCTGGCATCATATTTACCTGTGATGGTACTTTAAATGCAACTGTGGGTTTCAGTGCTCCAGTGACCTTGTCTTCATCCTCCTAGGCACACAGCCCACCTTTCCTTTCAGCTCACACTGAAGTCACCATTTTTTCACCCCTTGCAACCCACCTTCCTTTGTCCTCAGACTCGGTGGTTTTTCACTAAGAGCACAGTTCTGAGTGGGGGTTTATGTAAATAACATACCCCCCTACAGTTAGGTTCCTGTTCAGTACCTCCCTGAGTACATGCCTCCTGAGATATTGCCATTTTCATATTGCAAGGAGTCACACAGAATGTGAGAACTGATATGTGTTTTGATTTAACTTTTGTCTGTATTCTGTAGGAAGATTTGCTATTAATCTATGGTGCCTCTAAGTTGTTTTTCTAAGCTTCTTGAGGGCTGGAACCACACAAACTGATTTTAGTAGACAGGCAAATATTTTCAGTTTGGCTGTACCATGCTTCAATTGCTAATTGTTCTATTATCTCAGATATTAGCTGGGGCAGGAATTTTCATGATCCTTTCCTGGCAGAGGAACCCAGTGACATAAGGAAAAGTTCCAGTTTTGTGCTGTTATGCAACTGCCTTGCAAAAGAGTGAGCATCTGCTGAAAAACAGCTATTGCCCTGGAAACAAATTCCTGCCTCAGGCTCACAAGTCATGCCTTGTGAAATTTTATTTCCATTTGCATATCATTTCATGCAGGCTACTAAGTGTTTCTTCATGCTGTGTAAGAGTGGGATGACAGGGCATTTTATAGCAGGCCAGTAGGATAGAGCAGAGCAGCAGGAAGGAGGGTCAGGAGCAGCTGGCATTAAAGCCCTGGAGGGTGCATAGGTAGGTGTAGAAGAGGTTAATGAGTACAGTGCATGTGTGATGTAAATAATACTGCCAGTTATAAGCCTGGTGCAAGCTAGTTGGAAAATGTACTAAGTGGCAGAGGTAGCATAGAAAGGTACCAGACCACTGATAGGCCTGAAGGATGTTTCATGTGGATCCGAACTGAACTCCACTGATCCTGTTTATTCCATCAGAAAGAACAACAGAAATTTCTCTGTGAGCTTTTGTGTTTTAATTGTAGCAAAATTACTCTTCTGTTTTTACATTTCTGTCATTTCTGAAGTGTTCAGAAGTTTGACTTAGTTCGTTGGTTCACTCATGCACAACTACACTAACCTGAGGTAAACATGAAAGCAAACAATGCTCCATTATTCAAGAACTCCATGGAAACTTGCAATTGATAATTATGACAGTGTTATCCTAGTTCTGTGCCAATGCTATACCAGATTTGTAATTTGAAGTGAGACACAGATTTTGGGAAGAAGACAAGTCCACTTTATTTTCACATGTACTCCTCTACCAGACTATGCACTTTAAAAAATAAGTGGAGCCAGTCCTAAGACCTGGTTCTGAAAACCCACATTGTTCTCAGCTTGATTGGCAGTGGGAGATTTTGGGAGCCTGGCCTCAGTCTTGTACCTCTGATGCCATGACAAAGAATTGGTTCAGTTACAATGGGAATTGCTTGGATGCCACCTTTAGATTTTCTGAGAGGAAATAATAGCATCAATTTCTATGTTTCATTCTCTTACAAACTAGTGGATCATGAAATTGTGTAACTTGCATTTATATTAAAATTAAGTAGATATTGCTGGGTTTTTTGACTTTCATTTTGTTGTCCATTTCTTTTCTGGTTTGTGGTTGATTTATTTGATAACAAGAAAGTATTCAGGTTGTTGCAGTGACTGCTGTCTCAGTAAGCGTGATCACTGAATGTAAAGGGAAGAAATAGTGAGTTCTCTGTTCCTGTGTGATACTCAGTTTTCCAGCTGTCCCATGCTGCACATTTTCTTAATGTCTGTTCAGTGCTGAGTATTAAATGCTTAAGGAAGGAGAACCTTGTACTTGGCAGGGCTGTGCTCATGTGAGATTGCCTGGTTTTGTCATTTGAGTTTGGGTTCTGCTCTAGGAGTGCAGATGTAATACATAAAGCCTCTCGAACTGAACTGAGCCACAGAAATGTCCCTAAGGAGTCACAGCTAGGATTCCAGTGCTTCCAAACTCTAAAGGAAGCAAAGGGGTTGGTAAAAAAAAAAAAAGCAATCATGGAAGGTTGCACAGAACAGGACTTTGATGTGATTGCTTAATATGAGAACATATCAACCTGCTGTTGGAATCCGAGCAGGGAAGAATGCAGTGTAAAGTCCACTCAAGAAAAGACATTTTAAGATACAAATCACAGTCACAAGATGATATGGAAAGAAGAAACATGAAAAAACAGATCATTAACCAGGATTAACATCCACAAATGCAGCATACCCCTAAGGAAAAAATCATAGCTGGCTAATGGAAAGATATAAAAAGAGCTTTAGAGATAAATGTTCTGCTAATAAATGTGCATCTAAAATCTGTGATCTTAGCCAGAGCATGGCTACTTAAAGCACTTTATTAGATTCACAAAACCCAATAGGAGTGATTAATTTAAATCTGATAGTGCTGGCTTCCCAAGGGAACAGGGGAACCCTGCTGTGAATGCCTCCAGATAGACTGTGAAGAGCAGGAGCTTCCACAGCAGCACAGCTCATTTTCTTTTTTTATTTTCATGTGTGATGCAGAGCTCTCAGGCTAAGGCTGACAACAACCCACAGAAAATGATGTGTGATATGAATCCTCATTTCTGGGACTTTGCATGCAAAATGCAGCCTAAAGGAACCAAGCTGAGGCTATACCAAAATAGATCCAAAATTTTGAAAATTAAAGCTCAGCTTCTTGTAGTTAAAAGTACTGCAGTCTTGATGAGATTTAGGACATGATGGGTGCTGGCAATTGGGTCCATTCTAATGAGACAAGAAAGGAATATACAACTCACAACGAACTTCTCTTGGGAAGGTACTTCATGTATTTTTAAATTATTGTCAATACAGAAGTAAAAACTTTACTGACAAAAATATGAAACTTGCTGTAAATGAGTCTTATTTACATTCGTTCAGAGGTGATTAGAGTCAACAAACCACAGCTAAAATCAAGATTCAGATTCCTTTTCTAACATACCATCAGCACTAGGAAGAGTGGCTTTGCTGATCTTACAGAAGCAAATGGAGAAAACTCAAAGCCCTGAAGCTCTGAGGATGCTCTTTTCATTGTGGTTTTGGAGAAGAAAGGAAGGGCTTTATTAATGAATGCAGCGAGCCTGGCCTTCACTGATGTTTGAAATTATCTGGACCAAAAGAAATCCAATCCACATAAACAGTTCAGGGAGGAAAAGCTTTTTGGTTTTTACCTTCACATTCTTGCTTTTTGGTAGGATATACTTTACTTGATATCCTGTTCACCACAACTACCTATCCAGAGAGAAAAATTGTTATCCCTGCTGTACTTCCTAAAGCAATTGGGAACCTCTCTGCCTTTTGCTTTAGCAGACTTCTGAAAAGAGTTGCACACTCTTCAGAGAGAGGGAAAGGTAATGAATCAGTGTGTAGGTTACAACAACAGGTATGATAATTTATAAGCAAGTATCTACAGTTTTTCCAGGGTTCTCGAGTGCCTGTTTTCTTTTATTCACAGCATTCAGGACTTTCTTTCTTGGCCCAAGCTCCATCTGAATGCTCTGGAGATCTGCATCCGAACATAGCATCAGGGCATCTAAATCAATTTTTTCCCTCATGAAGACTGGAAGAAACTCATCCAGCATCTGTGATGCCAGAAATACCTCAAGGGGCGTATTCTCTGTTTCCTCATCATCCCAAATGACTTCTTCCTCATTCCAAGGGACATTAGCACTGTTTTCAGCATCGTCTTCCCTGTCATTCTCAGCATTTTCATACTGAAAGAGCTCACTGGCTATTGTAAACCTTATGCCTTCTTTCTCAGAAGACACAGTTTCAGAATTTACCTCTGCAGCCAAATTCCTTCCAAACACAATCTTGCCAAGACCTGGCCGCTGAAAAATGGAGAGCTGACTGTCATTACCAGCAAGGTTTTTCTCTCCAAGGTCATCCAGCAATTCATCCTCCTCTTTCTCATCAAACAAATGCATCACACTTTTCCTACCCATATCATCCTCTTGGTCATTTCTTTGCGTTTCCTGCTTTTTTGTGCTGTCACCTGTCTTCTTTGTCTTGAGTTTCAAGGTGTCTTTCAGGTTTTTGGTTAAAGTACTTGTGGTATTTGAAGCAAACAGACTGGGTAACTTTACCCTGGAGTGCGTTCCTTTGGAAGAATTCACTGTGCCAACCTTTTCTTTAATATAATTCCGGTTCATTTCATGCTGGTGTTTCTCCTGGCGCTTCTCACATTCCTTGATTTGTCTCTCGACGTTCCTCTGGGCCTGTGCCTTTTGTTTGGAGACCTTCTTTGGATTCAGCAAGTTCTGCTCGGAGGCGGCTTTGTCCAGGATCTGGACGCACTCCTTGCGGTCCCTGCTGGCAGCCGCCTCCAGGGGAGTGCGCAGGTCATTGTCCAGAGCAAAGATGTTGGCACCAAAGTTGATCAAAAAGGAGACGCAGTGGATGTGGCCATTGCAGGCAGCGTGGTGCAGGGGTGTGTTCCCCCAGATGTCACACTTGTCCGGGTCACCCCTGCCAGGGAAAACAGCACACAGTGAGCTGGGCTACCCACACGGAGCTCTGCAGTGGCACTGAGAGACACCAAACGTGTCACTCTGCTCTGCTCTGAGGAGAACAGCCCAGGGATAATGGCTCAGCTCAGTTCCAGCCGCTACAACAGGGCTGCACCCCCTTACACAAGTCCTGAGTGTGGCTGTGTGTGTGGCATGAGCTCTAATTCCTGCCCTGTGAGTTCACAGGGCTGACTGTGACTGCATCTCCCCATAAGGGAGCCAGGGCATTTCCTTTGTCATCCCGGGGTCTGGCAACTAAAAGTGGGCTCAGGCTTTGATTTAGTTTCATTGGAATTACTGACAAAACTGTTTCAAGAACATTTGCATGGAATATTTTAAAGTGCTCTTGGTGATTCGTTCCTTCTGCATGTCAAATAGAGGGCAATATTAGAAGGTTTCCTCACTGATCACAGTGATACATACTTAATGAGCTCCTGCAGCAACTTTTTAGGTAGGTAAAAGGTAAATGATCCAGAGTAAAGTCCTGATTACCCATTTGTCTCCATTGCTATTAGTTTAAGCCCAGACAGATGCCATTGTTTTTCAACACTTTTGTTCTCTGTAAGCTGCTTTTACTCATGATGGTTTGAAAAACAGAAGTTCATTTGAAATTAAAATGCCACATTTTTCAATTGAATTTAAAGCCAGTGAAAAGTATTGCTTGATTTTTAACTCTTGCACTGACTTCACACTGAAGTGCTGCCTGCAGACAGGAATCAGCTTGTGTGTTTAGATACACATATGGCAAGGTCAACCTTAACAATGTTCAGAATAGAGCTTGAGAGCTTGTGTCCTCTTGTGACCAACCAACAAGAAGGTCACAGAAGCCCAAAATCTTTATTGACCTCAGAGCCAGGGACCGAATTTATGAGGAGAATTTCTCCTCTTGGGAGTTCAAGCATTTCAATGACTCGGAGGTCAGTGTCACGGCAGCTGTACTGCGAAAGATGTGGCACATCCTGCCACAAAATGTCCTCCAGGCACTGATCTCTGCCTTTGGGGCTCTGAAGAAAAGCACTGCCAGGTTTGTTGAGGCCAAATCTGAACAAACCCCTCAGCCTGAGCTGCCCCAGGCAGCAGCATTGCCAGGGTCCGGCAGAGCCAGCCGTGCCTCGAGTGGGAGCTCATGCTTTGCTGCACGGAGGTGGCAGCTGGGGATCAAAGTTTCTCCACTCAGCCATGTGGAAGCCATGTGTACATATTTCTGCTTTTGTGGCTGTGCCCTGGGGAGCTGCCTGGCTGTGGCTGGGCGTGCTGGGTTCCTGAATTCCCACATTAGCCAGCTGGCTGGGCACCCTGAGCCCGGGGAGAGCCGGGTCACCCGTCCCCCCCAGGTCCCTTCAGAGCTCTCTGTGCTCTCTGTTCCCTGTGGAACCTGCCAGCCTTTGAGTCTCAAACAATTGACAAGCTCCAGTGGCTGTTCCCAGCTCAGTGGGACTTTGGACAAGGTTTGACATCTCCTCTGGGTTCTCACACTCCTCCTCTCCCTGCTTTCCCAAGGAAAAGGCTCACACAAAAGAGAGCAGATTCTGCTATTTGGTCTTGCCTTTATTCATGTACCTGCAAGGCAAGCAGAGAAAATGTCTCCTGACGCCTGGGAAGACAAATTATTTCAAGATGAAAGAGGTTTATTGTTAGTATTGTTAACTTTCCAAGGGCCAAAACTTGAGTCCTAAAATCTGCAACTACTCTAAACAAAATTGCCCTATACCTCAGATCCTCTGTCAGGAAGCCCCTTCAAGGAAAGGACAAATTTGTTAAAAATAATTAAAATACTTTCTCACAAGAAAACATTAACTGGCTGGAGAACAGCTCAAACATCTTCTAAAATTCAGCTTCTCCCTAAGAAAACAGTGGGAAAGCAGCCATACCTCTGACAGACACATCTTGCTGATCGTGTCAAGAAATCTTGGATTAAAATAGAGGTAAACACATATGTTTGAAGATTTTGAGGTGATACTGTCCCAAAGCTGTCCTCTACCAAGAAAAAGACTTAGAAATACATTAAATAACTAATATACTGAAATTTGGATCTTTTTATCATCTGCTGTGATTTCTCTCAGCTTATGTGGTAGGAGATCTATTTTCCACTCAAATTTTGGAAAAAAAATACATTTTTCTATTTGTTCCTTGTCTAGTTCTGGCTTGCAGGTGTTCAGGGACGAACCTTGTTGACAGGTATTTCCTGGGAGCTGCCTTAATTGCACAAGTTGAAAAACTGTCAATCTGTTTTTGCTTCTCCTGAGGACACAGCAGCAACCACACAGTCCAAAGGTCTTTTTTCATTGTGATACCACAGCCACACCTGAGCCCAGTGAGCTATAAAAAATCTATGAAAAAACCCCATTTTTTCAACGCCATTTTTAATAAAAGAAAACTCAATACATCCAAATAGTTATTCAGCTGTTCCCTGCAATCTGTTCACTGTTCTTCAAAAGAACATTTTATTAACTCTATCTCTACACAAGAGCAGATTTTCTTTAATTAGATGTTATTACAGAATCACACTTTAAAAGGTAGGCTCTGAGCAAGAGAGTACTGATGGTGGAGAGGTAATTACCACTTCAATAAGACATTTTAACCATGTAAGACATTTAAATGATACAGACATTTTATTACTAGAAAATAAACCTGTAGAAAATCTTCCTTTCATTTTTATCCTTTTTTTATGGTTTACAAGGGTCCTATCACAGCTTCAGAATCAGTATTCTCAGTTTTAGCATGATGGTAGTTGTTAAAAAAGCACAGAAATTACCATTTTAGATGTACTGGCTCAAGGCTATCTGTTGTGACTCGCCTCTGGACAGCATTAAATCCTCACAAGCGCCTGGTAACTGCACTTTGGAAGCAAATGGGAGATATTTTTTGCTAAAACTGTTTCAAATTAGGGATTTCTATATAAATCCCATCTCAAGATACCCTCAAAGGTTGTTGGCAACCTTCTCCAGTGAGGAAAAGTCCCAGGCCCTGCTTTTCTGAGTGCTCTCTGCAGGCCACGATGTGGTCCTGAGGATGCTGATGTGTTTCACTGACCACCCGAAGAACTCTTCAACCCCTGAGAAAACAATGAAGAGACCTGCCTGCAGGCCCTGGACCTAAACCACTGCCACCAAAGAAACAGCTCTTGGCAATGCATTGAAAGAAGTTACTGTGATTTTCAGCCTTTTGGGCCCGAGGCCGTTGGGTAATTGCTGTTTTGAGGCCTAGGCCGTAGCAGCGAGGCTGGCTGACTTACCCCCTCCGGCAAATGACTTCCAGAGCTTCCAGGTACCCGTGGTAGGCCGCCAGAAGGGTGGGAGTCATCCCATCTTCATCTGTGGTGTTGAGGTCTTTCCTAGTGGCCTCTTTCAGCAGGTCCACGTTGCCATCGGCCGCTGCTTTGTGGTACCTGCTCGACATTTCCAGCAGCCTCTGCTCCCCAGCGCAGCCCTGGGCGATCTCCGGGCTGTACAGTCACTCTTCATCACAGGGAGAGTTCATTAATGATTACAAGCTGAGACATCCCTGTCAGGAGGGGAGTGGGGAGGCAAAGTTCATCCCCGCAGGCTCTTTGTCTGGAGATCTGTGTAGGTAACGAGGCTGTGGGTTCATTTCCTGGCAGGTGGCTCTGCCATGTACAGTTTGTGGCATAATTGACTGCTTAGGGAGGGGATCCAGTCATCTTCTCTGTGTCTTTGCCTGACTGTTCTGTGGGAATTGCAAAAGGACTTTGAACAAAAAAAAGAACTTCAAAAAACCTTCAAAAGGCCATGAATGTCAGTGTGACCAGGCTTCACCCCAAGTAATAAAATATTACTTTATAGAGTTTGATGTGAGGAAATACATGAGCAGTTACCTGTAGTGGTGAATCCCTTTGTAACCCATCTTTTACTGGGATGCTGTATTTGAAAACAAGTCACTCCCCTGCCAAACCAGGCACTTCCACGGAACCATTTTGTGTACACAGACTGGAAATGATGAACAGGGTGATGTTTGGAAAAAACCCCCAATAGGTCTGCAAGTCACAGCTGGCAAAACCACAGCTCTGTAAATTGCATTTCATCAGGAGATCTCCAGGAAATTGGCAAATATAAAACTCCTCTGACAGGTATTGTAATCTCTGTTTAGAGGCAGGAAAAATGTGCAGGATTTCCTCAGGATACCACAGGGAATTCCAGAAAAGGAAACATGATGGGCCTGCACTCTACTCCACCTGGGCACTGTGGTCCTTGCCTGGGAACAGATGGGTCCATTCCCCATCACAAAAATGATTTCTTGATTTTGAAATTTCCCCTGAGTTCAGTGGCACTAAGGGACTACCTCTACAAGCAGAAACTTGTAGAATTAAACTAATTCTAACTTAAAGTTCAAAAGAATTACTAAGAGCAAGCCATAAAAAAGCCAGCTGAAAAGTTGGTAAGAGGCTGCTGCAGCTTCCTGCAGTGCTGTGAGCTCAGGCTTCTTCTGGCCACATTCACAAGAGCTGCCACACAAACATTACTTTTTGCCAAGCTGTTTTCTGTGGCTCACTGAATTAACCTGGATCTCAGAGACTCTCCCCTCAGCAATTAGCACTGGGGTTTTGTTGCTCCTCGTGCCCCCATTAGAGAATCACAGACCAACTCCTTGCTCAGCGTTGGTGCAATCCCCAAATGGAATTCTGCCACCTCATTTACATCCCCTAATTCTGCCCCTGTGACACCCCAGAGACCTCTCAAAATGGGCTTTCTCTCTTCATTATTTTCTCAGACAGGCACTGAAGAGCTCTTCAGGAATGAACTTAGAGCAACCTTTTTCTTCCCATGAGGACAAGGAGAGCCAGGCAGATCCTGTGACAGGTTTGAACCTTTGAATAAACAACTCCAGGCTAGAGTAAGCAAAGCCCTGCTGGTCCCTCATGTCACCCCAGACACAGCTGTCCCTGGTGCTGTCCTGCCACCTCAGGGCACTCAGGATGGGCTCTGCCTCACCCAGGCCAGCCTCCACCCCCACTTCAGAAGAGTTTTACTCTCAGCCCTTTCTCAGGTTCCCTGCACTGCATTAATACTTTTCTAATAAAAATGCAGCCATGTATTTTGTTTTCTATTCAACCAGGCTCAGCACAGAGCTAAATTTACATCTACAAGCAAAACTAGGTGTTGCAGAACAAAGATAGGTAATACATGTATGTGTATATATATATATATATATATAATTAGCTGTTTCTTAATGCCATTGAATTTTATTTCTTTTACTAGGCCTTTTTTCAGGAGTAAAATGATTACTATTCACATACAGCATATACCACCAGTGCCTGGTAGGCGAGAGGAAACATGATACACTCATGAAAAGTGATTTGGTGGCAGAAGAGTCCTTTTAATTTTCAAGATCCTTGATTTTTACTACAGAAGTACCTTAATTTTCTTTTCTCTTAATTAATGCAGCACACAAAGTGTTGATCTCAGAGTGATTTTAATCACTAACATCTGAAAATATTGATTTTAAACTTACCCTGTATAATGCTAAGTGGGAAACTATTGTTCCAAGTTTTAATTAGAGGTAAAGCAAAATCCATGTCAGTTGGGGAAAAGCTTCAGGACTTTGCAAGCTTTATTATTATTTCAGTCATAAAAATGGACATCACAAAAAAGAAAGGAAAAAGAAAGGAAAAAGAAAAGACCAAACAAAATCTTCATCTGGTTCTAAACTCCTGGTGCTTGTTCATCGTTGTTCCATCCAAAAACCTCAACTTGAAATGGAATAAATGATTCAACATCAAATGAGCTAAATTTCTCAGCCTGAATGGAGATTATTCTTTTGAGAATAAAGCTCAAAATTGTGAACTTTTTAAACTCCCTGGATAGTTAGAATGCAGCTTTTCTTTCTGTATTTGAAAAGAACTTCAGAACCATTCCACTTCCAATTGAAATGTCTTACCAGGCCCATGAGAAACTCTGTTGTGATGGTACACGGTGTTGTAAGCTAATGAATTATTTAACCAACAGCTTTGATTTGTTGTTGGATTTCACTGTGTATGTAGGCATTACTCCATTAATTTGAGAACTGCCTCAAATAAAATATTGCCAGTTAAACAAACTATTCAGATTGAAAGGCTGCAGCATCCCCACTTAGATTGTTGTAGATAACTTGGAGCACAAATCTGCACAGTGATGTTGTTGTGCATCTGTTTTGCATGAGGTATTATCCAGCACAATGTTTCCTCATTGCAACTTTTATAAGCACCAAATGTGGTATGGAAAAGGCCATGCAAGGGGAGGCAAGTAAGTCTCTGCTTGCCTAATGAGATCTCTGGAACTAATGGGCTTGGAGAAGAATGAAATTAGTCACACTGGGTAATCATGGCCACACAATTCAGAGATGATGACAACATTTAAAACAAAAATAAGAGCTTATTTCTTCACTTCTTGGGGAGGCAAAACTTCCGTGCCCCAGGACACACTGCTGCTGGATGTCCCCTTGAGCAGTCAGTTCCCACAGCCAGGCTGGGGGTCACCCATGCCAGGCTCAGCGTGACCCACAGCAGTGCTGCCTGACACCCATCTGATGTGATTGTTGCTCTACTGTGGGTCCAAGGCCACAGAAGGGCTGGGAGCAATGACATTATCTGTTGTATCACAGGGACTTTTGCAGTTTTTCTGTGAGAGATCAAAAGTAGAAGTACTGAGCTGGCATTCAGGCTCTTTGCTGTGTTAAAATATTTCCCTTGGTTTTGGGGATCTTTTCCCCCATGATATCTTCACCAGTGCTTCAAACAGTCCCAAGGAAAGCCACATTGAGCTCATTGGTGTCTCAAATGCTGTCTTGCTGGCACAGAAAACTCTATTTAAAAAAATAACTGCCAAAACAGACATGCATTTTTCTATTAAATATCTAACATGGAACAAAAGGGAATACATTATCAGAGCAAGAAAAGGATGCCTTCAAAAGAGAAGCCAACAACAACCCCTGTTAAAGACTTAGTATTTCTTTAAGGTCTCCTGTGAGCTGCCCCACTGAAGGAGCAGCAGGTGCAAGTGCTCTGTTCCCTGGGCAGCAGAGAGGTGGCACCTGTGTGAGCCAGCCCCAGGGCTTATAAAACCCTCCCTGGGCAGCCAAAGACCAAGCTTGTGGTACCCTGAAGAGAGGGGGTTTGAGTGGCAGTGCTGGAGCACCTCAAGGATGCGGTGAGTGTGGTTTGGGATACAAGGGAGGTTAGTCCTTTCCCTGCTGCTCTCTCATTTGGTTCTCTTTTCCTTGCAGATTGCTGCTACTGTTTGGATTTTTGCTGTGCCTAGCCCCTTGTGTAGATGGTCTGGGGGATCAGGATCTCCTGGGTAACGTGCCCTGTCTGGGCTGGCTGTGCTGGGGATGTGGGCTTTGGGTTTGCTTGGAGCTGCTTCCCCTCTGCCTTGGCACAGAAGGGGCTCTGAAGGGTGCCTGGCTGGGGGGCTTGCAGGGTGTGTGCCTCCAGGAGAGCTTGCTGGAGCTCATGGTGGGCTTCCCTCTGCAGAGAATGTGACCTGTCATAGGAATGGCATGGAAGTTGAGTTCTCTAGAGAGCTTAGCAACTACTCCTGGCATGTGTCTGTTGTTGGTATGTATTGCTGCTGCCCTGGCCCTTCCTGCTGAGACCTGCCTGCTGCAGGGCTAACCTTCCACATCCCTCCTAGATGTGAGTGGTGAGGAGATTGTGTCCTGTGACCACACTGTGGATTATGAGAGGCTGATACTCAGTGTCCTGTTTGCCAACTGCACCAGCCTGCAGGTAAAGGGGTCTTCATCCTGGGAAGCTGCTCTAATGGAGTCAGGAGATGTTAAGTTTATCCCTGGACAGGACAGTTTAATAGGGCTTCTATTTCTAACTTTCCTCAAGACTGAGGATACTAATACTTCTGAGAATCTAAAACTCTCATAGAAGAACACTTCATGCCAAAAGTTGGAAAAGAAAACCAAACTCAAAGCTACTGAGATTCTTATTCTTTCAACTGTGCGTTAAATTCCTCAGAGTCTGCTGTAAATATAGTATTTTCCTGTAGAGGACTGGATGCTTTACTGATATCTGTTTCTTTTAGGTATTTGAAATACCACATGACTCTGTTCTGTTGTTTATTAGCTTAGTTTTTTTTTTTTTTTTGACAACTGACTTTCTGGCATTAAAACCTGTTACTCCTTGGAGTTTTCTTCTTGACTTCTGTAGTTATCTTTGTATCTTCTGTTCTTCAGCCTAACCCTGTGCTCCTCTGCTTTCCTAAAGAGCTCATCCTTTTGCTTTGAACTTTTAAAACAGAAAGTCATCTTGTCCTTGCACTGGTACAAACACCTAAACCAGCTCTGAAGTTAGAGTTGTCCCAATGGCTTTTAGGTGCCTTCATGCTGTAGTGAGTACTGCTGCCTCTTTCTAATTAATGTCTCTTGTCTGTAGCATGGTCAGCACCAGCTCTGGTTGAGGCTGATGGTGAATGACACAATGGGAGAGGAGACAAATATCACCTACAGCACTCACTGTGACAGCATTCATGTAGATGAAGTCACCACTCCTGTGTCTGCTGGTGCAACAAACTGCACAAAAGACTTCATGGCAGTAAGTAGAGGAGTGGGAGTTCTGTAGATCCTGCTCTGAGGCTGGCAGGGCAGGGTGGCTGTCTCCTGGAGTTGTGTGTCTGGGATCTGGGGAAAGCTCCAAGGAGGTCTCTTGGCTGCATGTGCACTTTGTTTTGGCTGCTGGCTCTTTGGAGAGCTGGTTTGCAAATGGTCATTAATGACGCACCCAGTCTGGTTCCAGCCCTGCTGCAGGGCAAGCTGATGCTGGCTGTCTACTTTGGGAAGCTGTAGTGGAGATTTTGCTGTGTGGCTACTACCCTGCAAGTTCCTGCAGTGTAATTCTCATGATGTGTTTCAGGTTACCTTCCCAGGACCCATTTCAGGCCTCAGTGATGAGCATATGGTACGTTCCTTCCACCTTGTGAAGAGAGCTGGGGGAAGTGCCTGGGGTTCTGGCATAAACTGATCCTGATAGCTCCAAGTTTGGGCAGGGACCTCTCTGAACTTGCATCTTGTTGGGAAGCTTAGTTCTGCCCTGTCAATACAGGGAGCCTGAATGTAAAGCCTGGGAGGTGGCAGCCCTGCAGAGTGAAAATCTAGTGCCTTCCTTCCCTAAGCAAGGATTTCCTGCTTTGCAGGTCCCAGCAACTCCAATGTCCTGGAATGTGTCAGTTGATGATGGAACCAGAATACATCACCTAAGCCTTGGGCAAGCAATGCAGCAAGGCTATAAATTTCTAGCTGATGGCCACAACCTGATCTTTCAGGTGGCCTTTGCTGCCACTGGAGTTGTGTCCTACAAGGTATGTGAGTGGAGAATCAGCACTGAGGAGTTACCCAGTCCCTGTTTGGGCAGCCCTGTCTCCTTCCTGTAGACCTGGGGAAAGCATCTTCAGGCCAGGGCCAGAGCTGGTGTCAGGCAGGTGCATTGCTGGGCTGAGCTGGTATGTGCGCTGCTGTTGCTGAACTGCCTGGCACAGATCTGTGGGAGGGCACAGTGTGCACCTCAGACAGCAGCACAGTGAGTAGGAGTCTCCAGAAGCAGAATTCTAGCCACAGCCAGTCCTGGGAACATCTGACTGGCAGTCTCATGATCAGCAGCTGTTTTTAGAAAGGGTGAGGTGGGAGGAAACTGCTGTTGCAAACCTGAACCTGCTGCAGTACGTGGCCCTCTGGGGTTGGTCTTATGATGGACCAGAGCTGAGCACTGTCTAATAGAGCTCCATCTTCTTTGTCAGCACAATGACAAGGTGCTCTACACTGTGGCACTCAAGCTCATGTATGGCCCTCCTGAGCATAGACAGACTGTGGAGTCAAGAATGCTTTGTGCTCCAGGTAATGCATGAAAAAACCCAGAAACTAATCTGCTTTTGCCCCAGGGAAACTGATATTATATTTATCAAAGATGTTGTTGCAGGTCCAGCTATCTGTAATGCAACACACATGACTGTTGCCATCCCAGCCTTTCCAGGGATCCTTATGGAAGTGGATGTAGAGAATAAGACCATCCCCATGGATCAGCTTCAGGAAAATGGAATCACTCTGGACACACAGAGAGGGGTCAGGCTGTATATTAGCAGGAGAGTCCTCAAGTCCAGGGTGAGTTCTGATCCTTGAGTCACAAGTGTTGGTGTGATCACACCTTGGTGTTTTGAGACTCAGAGGCACAGTAGCTTTGACCTTCACTAAGCATCTGTCAAGTTAGTCATGCCCTGTGGCTGGCTGAGGGCAGATGTGATTAAGATGAATGCAAACTGACTTTGTAATAGCTAACTTGGGTTTCCTGGAGCCTTTTGGCAAAAACGAAGGTGAAAATATTCCTCTTGGAGGGGGTAGGTATTTAGCATGCCTGGAGCAATGCAAGTGAGCTTCCCCTGTGGCCAGTGTGGTCTTCGGGCTTGGCTTATTTGTCAATCAGCTCTAACAGGTGCATGTGTTTAAAAAGAGCTCTTGTAGTCACACTCCAAGAGAGCAACTCTTGTCCTTCAGCTGCATGGGGAGAGCTGCTCAGGACTTCAGTACTACATGTCGTCTTTGAAACTGGCTTTTCACTTCCATGGGGAGACTGTGGCAATGGTGATGCACCCCGAGTGCCCCTGTGAGCAGCACACACCAATAGGTGAGTGACTGGCTCCTGCAGCTCCTCAGCTTCTGTGCTAGGATCCCTCAGAATGGCTCACTATTACATTTTGTGTTGGATTAGTTCATGTCACCAACAGCTCCTGGCACACAGAGCTGTCACTGACTCACATGACAACTTATGTGAACCTCTGTTACAGCTGCTGTATGCACCCAGGATGGGTACATGGATTTTGAAGTCCTTGCTGAGAGTACCACACCCCTGCTGGATTTGGATACGCTCAGGCTCAGGGATCCTGTGTGCCGGCCAGCCTACAAGTCACCTTTGAATGACAGGGTTCGGTTTCATGTGCCACTGAACGGGTGTGGGACCAGGCACTGGGTGAGTGTGTGGCCAGGGCTGGTGGGGTGGGATTCAGGTGTTGGCAATGCCCTCACTAATGCTGTTATTTACCTGCAGTTTGATGGGGAGCAGATTCATTATGAGAATGAGGTGAGAGCATTATGGACAGACCTTCCCCTGGGCAGGATCTCAAGGGACAGTGAACTCAGGTGTGTCTGGAAACCTCTTTAGGCCATCCAGCAGTGTATTACCCACACAACAATATATGACTTTATGTGCTCCTTACCTGTTACAGGTTAACAGTCATGTGCTCCTTCAGCAATGGTGATGCCTCCCTCACTATAAAAGTAGACAACCTTTCTCCTCCACCTTCTTCAGTGAATCAAGGTTCCCTCTCCTTAGTCCTTCTAAGCTACCCAGGTAAAGTTGCTTCTGGGCCCAGTTGGCTGGGAAGTATCTGCAGCTTGTGGAGGGGAGGGTGGATGAGTGAACTGTTCTGGTATATGGACTTCTTCTGTCCTGGTGTGCTTCCTTCCTGCTCATCCATGCTGCTTGGAGCTCATTCCCCAATCTGTGGCCCTTGGACAGACGGCAGTTGTTTAAGCAGCTGCTGTTGAAGAGCTTGAGACCCTCTTTGCCCCTGAGTTATGTAGCGTGACTGCCTTTGGCCCTTGCAGAGGACTCGTACAGGCAGCCGTACCGCGAGGATCAGTATCCCATTGTGCGGTACCTGCGGCAGCCCATCTTCCTGGAAGTCCAGGTCCTGAACCGCAATGATCCCAGCCTCCACTTGGTACTGGATGACTGCTGGGCAACAGCCTCACAGGACCCAGGATCTCTGCCCCAGTGGAATATTGTTGTAGATGGGTGAGTGCCCTGCCACACAAATGAAAGCACCTTTTGCAGTGGGTGGGAGGAATCCCTGATTCTCTGCTGCTCCTTCTTTAGTAAGTGAGCCTTAAGTATGAGGTCCTTCCAAGTACTGCCCTGGGATGCTGGAGTTTGTAGGAAGAAAGTGGCACCTTAATCTTTAACTTTAATCTGCTGCTTAGAGGAGTCAACACCAACAACCCAAACCCTTCTCTACCCTGATGCTCTGACTTGGTTTTTATTTATTGGCAGCTGTGAGTATGACCTAGACAGCTACAGGACTGTGTTTCACCCTGTGGGACGTGGTGTCAGCTATGCTAACTATCGCCAGAGGCTGGAAGTGAAGACTTTTGCCTTTGTCTCTGGTGACAAAGCCCTTCCTGGCCTGGTAGGTGATGCTGGACTTGGAGCAGTAGTAGGAGCAGTTGCTGTTTCAAAATGAATGGATGTCTCATTCCTCGCATTCTGTCCCAGGTGTACTTCCACTGCAGTGTTCTGATCTGCCACCGTTTTCACCCAGACTCCCCACTGTGCATACCAAGATGCCCAAGGCCATCTAGAATCAAGCGAGGTAAAGTCTGAGTGGATTTTAGGTTGCAGTGATCCAAGATAACCCACTGCACTGCAGGGTTCAACTGTGCTGTGTTGCTGTTGTAGAAAGTGGGATGGCAGCTGTGAACTCTGAAGTGGTGAGCCTGGGGGGCCCTGTCATCCTTGTGCCAGAAGAGTGGTCTGCAGCCCAAGGTACTGAGCCAATGTGGTGCTGCGGGGGTGTTCTTGGGCTTAGTGAGGATCTGTCTCCACAAACAAACTGCCTTTCCCCTTGCTTTGCAGGGAGCACTCTCCTGAGCAAGGAGGCATGGGCTGGCATTGCAATGACTGCTGTTGGTGTTCTCTCTCTGGCCACAATGCTGCTATTTTTGGCTTTTCTTAAATGCCTAAAGAGAAGAGCATACATGGTAAATGTGGTACATTAGTGTGCATTTCCAAATAAACTTGGCATAGTCACTTGGTGAATTATGTCTCATGTATTCCTTCTCCTGCATCTAGTTATGCAAATCTTCTGAATGTCTCCTTATTGTAGATTTGCCTTGAACAATGATTATAATACTTAATTTCCTGAGCATCTTTGTTCTGAAACTAGACCACTGCTATGTTAAATTCCTGTTGGACTTTGCAGCCAATTTCCTTTGTTGAATTGCTTGTCATTGTTCACAGTTGTGATTCCATTTAAGTGGATTTTTAAAAATCTATGTTGTGCCAGTATCTGCAGTATGAGTAGCTCCTCCAGCTGCTCTTGTAAACATGAGCCCTGCACTGTACCTAGAAATTAAAACCTGGCTTTATTCAAATTGTTTAGCAACACCCAGCACTTCTGTTAAAAGTTTATTGTAAAAAAAAAAAACCCAAAAAAACCCAAAACCCTCTGTTCTTATGGGAATCAGATAATTACAAAAGGTCTTTGAAGGAGATATACAGTGAAACCTCCTTTTTCTGTGTACAGCAGCCTAGAAAAACCAAAGTGGAACAGATTTCCTGCTGCCAGAGCTGATCTTCTGGTGGATGCAAGTTCTGTTGGCCATTTAATAGGGGCACCAGGACTATGTAATCTGGGGTCTCAAACAGGAGGAGGGAAAAAAGTGTGAGTAAAGCTAAAGCTGTCTTGTCTGCAATACTGACAGCACTGTTCGTAGCTGCCCACCTGAGGTGAGGCAGTTTTTCATGCAGCTCTTATTTTGTACTTGCCTTGCACAGTCAAGGAGATGAGGCATAAAATGTAACTGCTTGTGACAGAGTGAAAGTGCTTTGTTGCAGTAGGAGTGTAGCAGCCTTAGGTCAAACATTGTCTGGCAATGTGTGTGAGCAGGGAGAGTGATCATCACAAGTCCAGCTCTGTGGTCTCTGAGTGTGCAGGGTTTCAGACCAAGTCAGTGGCCAGACCCTGACACTTGTCAAACGTGCTGTGCATAGACAGCACAGGCTGTGGGCTTGTCTGCCACAGCCCCTATTTCACTTAGGCAATATTAGTGAGCTATTATTAATGCAATGGACTTCAGGCTGTATTGTCTAAGTATTAATGTGTATGTCATGTGAAGAGAGCATGGAGTAGAGACCATTATTAACATGATCATTAGACCTTATGCTAGTATTTAATCTAAATTATAATAATATAAACACAATGAAACTATGAATCTCAGAATCTCACATTGGAGTCACTTAATTATGAGCCAGTTTCTGTCGTTGGCCTGATAGAAGTTAGGGTTGAAAGGATTGCTTAAGCTACTGTCCAGCAAACAACCTGCTATACTTAAGTCTTGTTGACTTAGCACTTGGCTGGCATATGTAGTATTTCTGTAAAAGCCAGATAAGTGGCCCTTGATGAAGAGGGTTTATGTACTTAACTGTATGTTGTACTTAACTGTATGGGCTGTTTTAGCTCTTCTGACCCAAATAAGGCTGATCTCAATTTTCCCTCTCTCCATCCTTCTTGCTCTGAAGTGTGAGGAAAAAATCTTTGTGTGTGTTCAGGCAGAGAAGTTTCCTTCTTTCTCATTGATGGACTTTGAACCTTTGCTCTAGGATGGTTGGAGTTTACTAAATAATGTTACAGTGATATGTAAGCATGCTAGTTAACACCCCAATAAGCTGAAATATTTCTCACATATCTTGCACACATGAATCTGCAGACTTGCACTAGTGAAGGTACTTTAACTCAGGCACCTTCAGTATGGGAAGCAGTGAAAGCTTTACTTTTGCTCTTTGACTTCTGTGTTTTGTACTATTTTTACTGCCTGAGGAGGTGAGACAAAGAGCTTGCACATGGTCACAACCCTCCAGGTTAAAAGAGAAGGTTATTCTTGCCTGGTTTCTGCCCCTGGCTGATATTGTCTGCCTAGGGAAAGACTTCACATGTGGCATGTGAGAGGAGATCTGTCCCGGGTTTCTGGAAGGGTCGACTATAGTTCTCTCAGGGTAGTTCAGTTAATGCTCTTTTGGGACATTGCAGGGGCAGTTTGAATGAAGACTTGTGTAATTAAGTTAAATCAAGGAAAACACAGCATTGTGTTCCTTATTTTGTACATAATTTACCCTAGGGCCCAAACACATGTGTTCCTTCCCTCTTCCTCTGTGCTGCTGCCTCTCTGTCCCCTGTTAAAGTGTGTTATCTGGGAAGTTTAAGCTCATCTTACAAGTAAAAAAGATTGCTTTCCTGCATTCAGGCAGAGGTCCCTCTCTTCTGACACAGGTCAGGGTGAGGTGGGGATGATGGTGCTGCATGAGAAGGCAGAGGGATTAGGGTGGAGGCAGCAGTGACTCTGCAGCCTGAGCTCAGGCAGCTGTTCCAGGAACCATACTACAGCTGGTTGCTCCAAATCTCCTTAGACATGGGCTGTTTGGGGTGCCCCAGGATCTAGGGCCATGAGAGTGGCTGCCTGTTAAGGCATGCTTATGCCTAAAGTAAGGGGCAGTGAACCAGAGCTGAGTAGGCTGAGGGGCTGGCTGGGAATGGTGCCATGGGGTGGGAGTCTCCTGCCAATTTCTTATGGGGTTGGTGCTGCTCTGCAGAAAGCTGAGAGAGCAACTGAGGAAAAGGGGACTTGGCAGAATCTCTCCAGCCTGTCTTGCTAAGGACTCCTTAACTCCACTGCAGTCTTTAATAATTCAAAGAAGAAAACAATCTCTGCCCTCCTTATAAGGGATGCCTTACTGTCTCCAGTAAAACACCTACTCTTATGTTGACCTAGTTTTTTTCTTCAGCATTTCTCAACTGAAAACCTTACACTGGTGATGGCACTGCACAAAAAGCAGCTCTTGGTGAAAGGACACGGTGAGAAGCCTCGAAATGGCAGGGTGCTAAGTATGCAAAGGTTAGGGCAGCAGGAGCAAAACTGTTCCAAGTTTACCTACAGGTAACTGAGAATCCAGTCTTAGCTACTGCTAAGTGCTGATGACAGAATGATTTATATAATGAAAAAATTTAAAATGCAGAAGGAAATGGTTCATGTTGGGTCAGATTCTGAGTGGGACTGGATTAATTTATTTTAGTGTCTCCTGATTTTTATTAAGTAATGCTTCCTCCTTTCAGAAGATGAGGGCATAAAGGAAACTGAAGGGAAAGGCTTCAGCTCTATATTCAAGTATGAGCTGTGCTATAAAGATTTTGAGTGTTGTAACTTTAGACAGGTGTAAGGGCTTTATTGCTCTGTCTTTGGAGGTGCCTCCTGGAAAGCTCTTGCAGGCAGCCTTGCCTGAGGGAAGGCTGGTTATGTGGCTTTGTACTGTTTGCTGAATTAATGTGCCATCAAAATAAAGGGCTCTTGGAAATCTTCCGGGCATTATTTCACTCTACAGCTGAAGTGTGGGGCCAACTTAGTGTAAGGGCTGAAACTATTACCACTGCTAGTGTGTGAAGCACATTACAGCTCAGGTAGGCTCTGTGTCCATGTTTTAGGAGGTTGCTTCATGCAAAACTAAATACAACTAATTTAGACCTTAGACATCTGCATTTCCTTTACAGGCATGAGAAGGGGAATAATCTGCAGTTTGTGGCTCAGCAATGTTGGCTGTATAAAGTACTTTATTCAAGGAGAAAATCTCATCTCTAATTGTAGCCTTCCTAAAACAAGATGTGAGAAATTTGTTTTTACTATAGAATAAAACAGACTAATAAAACAATCTGGTTAAACAAACAACACTTTATTAAACTAATATAGTTAAATACCTTCTTAATGCTTAAAAATATAGTAACATTTGCAAAAATGAAAAAAGTTTAAATAACATACACAAAGTTACAACTGAGAAGCAAACCAGGCAATTTAAATACCTAAACAAGACCTAAGCATACCCCTGATATGATGAGGCAATGAGAATAATGAAAACATCCCTTTGGAATAACAACATCAAAGGGGAGGAGGAAAAAAAAAAAAAGCCTAGACCATGACATATGACAAACCCACTTTTCCCTTTATAATGAACATAAAGCATTGACCTGGTGTACTCATACTACTTTAACAAAGGTTAAGGCTTACAAATGTTTTTCCGCATTCAAAATATGTTTCTACTGTTCTAAACTATGACACTTCTGTATCAAAATGACTGCTGCTATGTACTAAAGTGAGTACATTCAGCACTCCAGTATCTGAGAAGTCAAATATCTCCTTCCCTTTCTGTCCACCTACTTGCCCTTGACTTAAAAGTACCAAGTGTTACTACATCCCTTTACCAAACTCTATGGAACATTCCATCATGCACATATTCTTACCCCACTGCACTGCTGTTTCTTGCTTATTCTTCAGATCCCTTTTACAGTGCCAACATAAGATGTATGTTGATTTTTCTCAGTTTCCAGGAGTACACAATGATTGAATGCTTAATGAGTAAACAGTTACATAGCAAAGGCTGGGACTGTACAGCTAAGTGCCTATGAAGTGGGGAAAAACCTACTTATTCACTCTTGGCAGTATTGGCAGAAAGATCCAAATCAGGCTGCTTCTGTGGTAAACTTCCATTAGCATCTTGCTTCCTCATCTGACTCCTGCATACATGAGAAAAGAGTGGTTTTATTGTCTGTTCCTC
Source organism: Irena cyanogastra (assembly GCA_013397155.1). Lineage (NCBI taxonomy): Eukaryota > Metazoa > Chordata > Aves > Passeriformes > Irenidae > Irena > Irena cyanogastra. The sequence goes on along the minus strand of VWZV01001956.1, from coordinate 128,114 downwards.
CCTAAGAGTATTGTCTTTTACCTTTTTGACTCAAAAAAAGCCGAGCAATTTGAGATGCCCCAGACAGCTTTACATCTGCTGGTCTACCTAAGCTTCTCTCAAAAGACAGAGGAACACAAAAATAGATGGTATTACCTGTTTTAACATCAATGCTGCAGCTCAACAGGGCTGTTGTGTAGGATGGATTGTGCATTTGGATATGCTATGGAAAATGGAAGTATTCTGGAACTGGTGGGCAGTGTTATGGATGTGGCAGCATACCCTGGAACTAGGCCTTGCACCATGCTTTTGTCACTCTGCTGCCATCTCAGGCAGCTTTGTGTGTCCTCAAGAGCTGTGGAAACACAGCTGTGCTGAAGGAGCAAACTGAGGAAGCCTACAAGACAGTAGCTGTGATTTTTCTTCTTGCTCTTCCCTGTGGCACAGGAATTACTGTGGTTCTCTCCTGGCAGGTATTTCAGGGGGCCACAGGTGGCACTCCAGCACAGCCTGCTGCTGCCTCCTGCTCTCAGCTGCCTGGCTGAGGCAGTGCTGACTGAAATAGACCTCCAAGCCCAAAGTCCTGAGAGGCACAGCTAGCAACTTGCACAGTGCAGTGTCCTACAAAACCTGTTACTTCTATTTTGACACACTGTTCTTTTTAAGTACTCCTCTGCCTATCCCAAATCTACAACCAGTTTTGGACCCTTACTCTATGAAAGCAGGCAAGTAGAGATAGCTGGGTCATCATGCAGGAAAAACTGCTAAAGGTTCATCTTCTACACAAAATTCAACTTGGCAGTAGGTTTTAATGACATTTAAAGCAACACACTGGAGTGAGACCCAGTTGTATTTTACTGCCTGATGTCATGTTGGGTTAGCACATTCACATCTAAAGATCCTTTGTGTTTCCTCTGTCCCAAATAGGAAAAAGGCCATGAATTAATGGTCATTAGAATACCTATCAATGACCAGACATCTGTATGCTGCACTGTAAGCCATGAGGGTAGCCCAAGATTCAAAGCATTCAAAAAACATTGGTAAACTAAGCAACAGTGGCTTCTTTAGGGAAAAAATGAAGCAATGAATGCAACAGCACAGTTGCAAGAGTTTGAAATCCAAGCATGGATCAAGACATCCATACTCACCTTGATGCACACCAGTAGTTGACCAGAGTTGAAAGTGCAACGTAAGAAACACTCAGCACTCCAGAAACTCCCAGGGACAGGGCTCCCAGGCCACACAGCACACACAGCAGGGCTATGCCACCTATGGCTATGACAACACCTAACAAAACATCACTTTGTTACTTAAACAAGTCTGTGTACAAACAGAAGAGCTGACATTATACCATAACCCCAATTTTAAACAATTTGGGAAAACCATCTTCCTTACTCATCTGGCTAGCCTCTGTAAAAGCTATGCATGCTCAAGATAACTGGTTTAGGCATATCCTGGTGGCTGAGATTAGAAAAGAAAATAGGATTTCCCCTGTATAGACTACACTTAATTAGATTACTATTCTTGTATTAAGAGTCTTACTACTGCTGAGACCTGAGGATTACACACAGAAATCCTCAATTTCCAGAAGGAAAAATTAAAAAGGAACAAGATAACATGCCTTAAAAGGGAATAGGTAAGTACATCCATGAATGTATACAGTACCTTCCATAACTATCACACCAATACAGGCCATTACAGCTGTTGTAACAACAAAAACAAGGAAAAATCCAACAGGAACAGCTGATGCTGCAACAAACATCAGGAGTGATAAGGCAACAAAAGGATGGTCATCTAAATATTGGCCAACACGAGAATTCATAAAGGCTACAACCTGCAGGTGAAAGAAAAACATTTCAGATTTTTTTTTAATCTTGTGTCACAGATGCCTTTCACAGATCACTGCTACTGTAAGTGAACTACAGGTAGGATAGATCTTTTGTCAGTCTGCTGGAATAGGGAGTACCTCTTACGTATTTGTTTCAAAAGCATGGGGATTTGCTGCAAATTTAGATAACTTCAGGGCAAATATAATTCTACCAACAACAGACATGTTTTTCTTGTACTTTCCAGTTCTATTCTTGCATGAATTATAAAAAACAACAAAAAAAGCAATTAATCTGAAAACAAGTAAAAAAAAAAAATCAGTCTAGCTGTAGCTTTCACTGGGGTCTCAGCAACCATTATTTTGATCCGGAGACCTCTCTTTGTTAGTTTTAAAAATCTGCGACATTTAAAAATGCTCAACTTTTTTCTACTGCAACCTGCTCATTTATTGAATCTAAGTACAGTGAAGGCATATCTGTATCAGAAAGTTGTTAAGAATTTAATAATATTACTAGAAAAAGAAATCTTTTTAGAGAGACAATTCTATACACTAGAATTTTACTGCAGTAGTTTCCTTTCCCTTACGGAAACATGTATTGTAGTTTTAGTTCTTTTTATAGTAGTACAACCATTTCACCAAAATGCCACTCTACTATCTCAAAGAGTTATGCCAGTAAAACACAAAAATGCAGAAGAGGCTTCCCTCTTTCTTGACTGAAGGTGTGGGAGGACAGGCCTTCCCATAGGTCTCACAGCGTTCACTTAAAAAATAGGGAGTGCATTTAAATAATTCAGGGTGTGATATCCTGATAGTTACAAAAGGAGTAGCTTTAAAAACATTTAAAATTACAATCCAGACCCACATTTGCGTTGCTGTGGATGATCTGCATAACGGAGTGCCATTGCTTCTGTAGTTCCTGCATTTCTTTAGACATGTTATTAATCCTCAGCCACGATGTCTTCTGAACAGCCAGCTCTCACTCTGCCATCCAATTACGCTTAAAGTTAAGGTACAATTACAATATTACAAATACAATAGTAATAGGCTCATACAGATGCTTTTGAAAACATAATGTTTCCTTTGTATAAAGAGAATGCAGGTTTCAGCTGAAGTGATACACAGTCCACAACATTACTTTTACAAAAGCACATCTAATGTAGAGGGCTTGTCCCTGCAAGCTCTTCTGAAACTCCCAAAACCAAGCAGCAAGATACAGACGACTCTCACCTTCTTCCCTCGCAACGTTAATCCTCGCGTTTACCCGTCAGGGTGTTTACTTACCAGTAAAAATATCCCTTAACCACCCGCATGGACAATTTGTTGCTATGGGTTCTGGAGACCAGTAACACACTAATAAAACTTAGCTCAGTGAGTATCCTTCTGCTCAGCAGCGAGAGCATACCCCACACAGCTTCAAAACTCGGCATATAAAGACAAAATGCTTCCAGATGCTCTGAACATATTTAATTGTGGCAGTTTCAAGGAAACGGCCGCTCAGCAATCTCCCTGAAAATTTCCAGCTGTTGTTGCAGGGAGACCCTTACATAGGGCAGGTTAGAGGATGCATTTCCCTGTTTGCAACCCCGAACAGCCAGGGCGCCAGCGTCCCTGCTGTGCCCCCTGCAAACACACGGGCCCTCCTGGGCACTCAGCATTGTCACACACAGCGGGTGAGCCCTGGCTGCCGGCAGCGCTGGGCAGGAGCTGCCCGCGGGGCGCGCCCGAGCCCGGGCGTTACCTCCGCCACCGCCCGCGGCCTGCACCGGGCACCCAGAACCGCGGCCAGGGCACAGTAAGCACCCCGTAATCACCGCTGCAGCCACCCCCACGATCCAGCGCCCCGGGCGGACAGCGAGTCCCCGGCGTGTGTCCCCCGGAGGTAAGGGGGGACACGGCCTCGCTCCCTCAGGGCAGCCGGGCCGCGGTCCTCCCGCCGAGCCGGGCAGTGCCGGAGCCCAGGCTGGCGGAGCGGGGCGGCGCCAGCCCCGGCAATGTCCCGCTCACCTGCGGCTGCCGCCCAGTGGGCCGCGGCCCCGCTCGGCCACTCGTCCCCGGCTGCCGGGCCTGCCGGTGCTGGGGTAGCGCTGCCGCCCTCCCGCCGCTGTCTCCTCCCCGCGGGGGCCGGGCAGGGCCCGCCTGTGGCGGCGCAGCGCGGCCGTGGGCGTGCGGCGCCCGGGCCAGGCTCCAAAGGCCGCTGGTGCTCGGCGGCGGTGGCTGATGCCCCTCGGGCGTCCTATCGCGTCCCCCTTGCTATCCTGCCTTTCACCCCGGCCCTACCTCAGCCGCTCAGTCCAGGCACCCTCATGAATGTCCTAGAGGTTTGTATTGTTTTAGGACATGCAGCCTGGAGCTTTTTGGAATGGAGGACGGAAAACGAGGGTATCTGCGGTCTCCGTGCCGCAGTGGAGGTGTGCAGAGGCTCAGTCGGCCCCGGTGCCAGCAGTCGCTCCGTGGGTGTCTGTAATTCCACCGTCCCCAGGCAGGCAGTGGGCTAGGAGTGTTCAGTCACGCCGTGAGGAGCGGTGGAGCAGGAGCGGTGGAGCAGCCGCGGTGAAACGCCTCACCTGGCTCAGCCACCTTCCCCCGTCCCGGCGTTTGTTCCCACACGTTTCCGCCTCGTCCTGCTTCCTCCAGGTGTTTTGGTGCCCACGTGGCAAACCTGTTCGGGGAGACGTGCCATGCGAGAAGGAATTGCGTTAAGAATTTAGCTGGATTTTCAGCAAAAGCAATGCGGCTACACTGTCTCAGTATTTGGCTGGGACTGCTCTCAGCAGCGATGCTCGGTGAGGTGTGTCGCACGATGGTTTGGCCTGGCTGCTCTCCAGAGCCATCATGATGGTGTGAACATGGAAGCGTGAGGCTTCAGTGAATTCCCAGATTCTGCTACACTGATTTTTTTTTTCATGCTTTTTTATTGTCAGAAATGAGTTAAATATTCATGTTTCTCGTGCCTGCTTTAATCATTTAATTGATGCCGCCTATGAGAGTATTACAAAACTGGGTGTTAATGGTTTCATGATTTTTTTAAAGGCAACCCAATAAATAGCATGTTTCATTTGGAAATTAGTGTAAAAAGAGGTTTTATGAAGTATGGGGGATTAGACTTATCAGAGCTCTGTCTTTGAGGTGCTGATTTCAATGATCTCTGCAGATACCAGGATTTGTGTAGACAGAGGGAGTAGGATTTGCATATTAACACATGTTTGGACTGTGGGGTCTAAAATCCTGGCACAAGATACCTGCAAGAAGAAGTTGGTCAGGGCAAGTGTATTTTGCTTGAATTCTTAATGTGTTAATCTCTCATATTATTAAACTGCATAGTGGATTGATATTCCTGGTACACTAGGGTATATCATAATAAATTTGTTGGTTTGTATACTTTTTTTAAAAAGTGAGCATAGGGAAAACTGACTGGCAGAATTGCAGTGTGACATAACTCAGTGATAATGACGCTATAAAGTTTAATGGAGCTGAGTTTAAAGTATACTGGAGATTTTAAATTTCTGGCTGTTTTCAAGCATGCCGTAGCTGCGGTTTTGAAGATAGTCTCATACTTCTTAGTAAATTATTTTCTTGCTATGCATAATTATCTCTTCTGCTAAAAAATCATATATAATTTTCCTCTATACAAACCAGCTGGTTTTAATGTTTTTTAAGCAGCAGAGATAAGTTATTCAACTTTGAAGGGCATGTATATATGGGCATCTGAGTTGATGTGCACAGAGGAACAGTAGTTACTCATAACTGCTGCTTAATTGAGCTTGTCTTCTTGCCAGTGTCAGCTCCAATTAGCAGGAAAATACTCATGTTGCAAACCATCACTGAAATATTTGGGGAGTTACGGCACACGTTAGCCAAGCAATTACCAGCGCCAGCAGTGCTGATTTTGTACTCTGCACTGCTGGCCCAGGTTTAAAGAACAATGGCCAACAACAGTGTTCCACTTGTAGATGGTATAAGGGCAAGACATAAGGAAAACTGTGCTGTTAACTCAGAATTATCAGCCATTCTCACAGCTCACAGAAAATTGGATGAAAAATAGCAAAGGTGATGGGAAAGGGTTTAAAATTGAACTCTTGGTGTGTTGGTAGAACATATGCAAGGCCCTCTTGAGGGTGGCTATTAAGAGACTATGCTAGATTTCATGTTGGATGGTTGTAATTCCCATTTGTGGAAGAATGTGATGGAAGACTTTCAGGATGTAGTGATGACTGTGAGTGGGAGGCAAATGCATACAGGCTTAGAGGAATTGAGACTATCCCACCTGCTATGTTCAGACCTTCAGGGGGTTTGATTCTGAATGGTGGAAAAGTGGTAGAGGTGTTTGGATTCAAGATTTTGACTCTTGAATATATTTTTTTCCAATTCTTCTTAAGAACATTTGGGTTTATAGAGCCTTTACTGCTATGGGAGCTCTGTGCAGTGCTTTCATTCAAAAGTTAGAATATCTCAGGTATCTCAGGACTACATTTTTTCATAACTTTCAGAGGTTAAAGGAGCCTGTACAGTTCCACAATTGAATCTCCCTGACCACAGCTTGGCACAACACTGAAAGGGGCTGTTTCCTCTCTGCTGGGGGAGGAGGGAATTCTGTCTCCAAGCACCAGCTATGCTGTAACTGGGGCAACCAAGCTGAAGGCTGAAAGACAGAGTGTCAGAGAAGTTCACAAGCTGTGACAGGCAGAGGGACTGGTAACAAGGGCACCTGCAGGTAGTACCTGTCCTTACCCTGCTCACCTGTGCATCCTGTGGATGTGTGAGGCATGCAGGGTGTCTCTCTCTCTATTCCCCTTCGTTTTGACATGGGCTTATTCTTCTTGGCAATTAATGTGTGGTTCTGCTGTAAAACACAGCTGAGGGGCCCAGAGTCCCTAGGACATTAGAAGAGAACAGGCAGGGGGGAGGAAACTGGTGTTGGAGAAAGTGGAAAGGGCAGGGTTTAAGAAAGTCTTGCTTGAAGGATATCTGGGGGAAGTTAGAAAGATTAAGGTGAAAAGTGAGCTTGAGAGAAATGGTGAAAAAAAGAGCATGGAGGTTTGGACGAAGGCAGAGCTTACTCTTTTAAACAAGGAATGTGAGAGCTGATTTTTCTTCTTCTGGGCAACTGGGATATAGAAGCTGATTGACACCTTGTGTAGTACCTGAAATAAGTCTCTCATTCTTTTCCAGTGCATGTAACAATAAGGATGTTCACACTGAGAGGGAGGACCAAAAAATTCTAAGCAAACGGAAAAGCCAAAGCAAAATAAAGCCAACACAGAGCCTGAGTCTCCTAAGGGTAAGTTCCTTCTGCAGTGACTGTGAAAGATGGATAACTTTGTCAAAACCTCAGATCCAATTGGCCATTACTGGTGGTTAGTGGTTTGATATTGGAAGAACGCTTATTAACAGACACATGTTCTTGTTAAATATTCTTTGGACTTAATCCTTTATAATGTATTTTTTATTAAGGATTTATTTGTTCAAATATTAGGTGTTTGAAAGGTTAGTTGGCATGTAAGTCAGGAGTTGTTTTAGGCTGAAGGATGGCTTTTTAAATTACTCTTGTACCTTTAAGAATGAATGAATGGATGTCCTAATAAACTGTATCATTTATTCATTTTTAAAGTACCCTAAGGCCCAATCCTTTAGTCATTAATCAAGAGGAATTCATGCTGTCTTTAATGAGTTGTGTCTGGCAGTGATAATGTCTTTATTTCTCTGTGTGTGCAGGCATGCTGGGGAATACCAAGGAGGTAAATCAAATCAGTCCTTTCTCAAATTTTATTTCTAAATGGGCTCTACTTTGATATTGAGGAGGGCACAATTTCGTCTGCTAGAAAACTAGGTTCCAGCAGCCTCATTTTTCAGTGATACATCAGAAAGCAATAACCATGTGCTAACAGTGTGTTCAAATTGTGTAAAAAAAAAGATTATATCTTATTTAAACATAATTGGATTGGATAATAACTTCCACTTTCAGGGTGATTTAACTCACTGGTGTTCAGATAGAACACACTTCCACCTCCTTTATCTCATAGGGTCACTATGTATTCAGGAAATTGTTCCTTGTGAATCTCCTAAACAAGTTTGATTTAGGAAACTCAGAACAGACTATGGGTAATGCTTTGCCCTGTACTAAGGAAGGTTGCCGTTCAAAAGCATCTTAAAACACTGTGAGGTTTAATAATTCTGTGAAAATATCCTGACAGAACTTTGTATGGAGTCCTGGAAGGCCATCTCAAAGTATTGTCATCTTGAAGAGGTGAAACATAATCCTAAAACATATCAGATATCCTGACATTTGTAGTACAACACTTTGCAGAGTATTTGTGAGCAGTTTGTTCTTCCAGCAGCATTCTGGCAATAACTTCTTCTATAACTGCCTCCTTGTAGACATTAAAAAATCCAGAGGGTCCTTTTCCCCTCCCCAGTAATACAGTTCACACAACTTGGACTGTTTCACTGTCAGTTTGGCAGTCTGGTAGGATTTAATATTCTAATATCCAGAGTTTATACCGTTACAAACTCCTTGTGGAGGTTGTAGTATAACTTTAAATATTTAACAAATTTTAAGTAGTTTTCAGGGATATAAAAATAAGAGTTTTTTTAAACTGGCATTTACTGGTGTTTAGAAGTTTTATAAAAGGACTACAAAAAACATGTTTTGCTGGGTACCCTCCACAAAGAATTGCTGTTTCCTTAAAATTTGAAAAGTTGCCATATGTAATTTTCGATGAAAAGTGAAGGACTGTTCCTTCTTCATGAATCTTTTTTGAAACAGAGTATTTCATAAATATCTTTGAAGTTGCCTTTCTTTTCTGTCTAGACACAAAACAATTCCATGTGCAATATGAGTCGTCGAAAACAGTCACTGAAATTATCATTCCCACGCACACCTGCACCTGCTTCTGCTTCAGATGCACCTTCAGGCATGTGTGAGGTATGTGCTCTCTCCCCTGCTGTCAGGGTGTGCACACATTCCATATGCAGCCAAATTCCCATTCTTTGCAATGAGGCATGGTGGTACTGGATCAAAGGTTGAACTTGATGGCCTTGGAGGTCTTTTCCAGCCTTAATGATCCAATGATTCCAAATATATTTGTGATTGTATCCCGTGTACTTTTATCTCTGAGAGTATTTTGAGACATGCATCTCATGTGCCTGTGAGCTATCTTGGTAAAGTTCAGACATCAGGACTGATGAAAGTCCATCAATAAGTCACGTGAGAAAACATGGAATGAACAGACAAAAGAAGTCTATTACAAATCCTTACTGATGTGACAGAAAGACAAGAGCTGAATTTGTTAGCTTGTACTATTCTTCAGCTATTACAAGGGCTGAGTGTTCAAAGTAGACAGATCATTAAGGCCTGAGGAGCAGAGATTTTCTAAATCTGAGCAAATATAAGGAGAAGAAAAGAAGCAAGATAGAGATGTGGGGGAGAAAGAACTAGATAATGCACTGTCTTCTCTGATTTATAAAAAATACCTTGATTATGCAAAAACAAAAAAAAGCCTGAATATGACTGAAGTGTTCTATAAAACTATCCTTATGCATGTGGAGAGCATAGTGATCTAAAAATAGACCGATGGTCAAATGCCTGTCCGACCTATGTATTTGCTTTTTGTACTAATTGATATTTAGTCCTGTTCTAGCCCTAAGAAGGCTTTTTAACTTACTGTGCTTTGTAAAGTTTTTGCTTTTGTTTTTCCAGTTTCAGCTTCGCCTTCAGAAATCCTGTTATCCTCCTTTGATGCAGGAGTCATCATGGACTTTGGCAGCTCCATTCAAAGAACAGCATCATTACCGAAACCCAAGTGACTCCATAGCTAATAACTACACTCTTACTGCACGGGATCTAAAATTGAAAAATATTAAAAAAATGAAGTCCTTTTCAATGATAGAGATATCACAGGCTTCACTGTGTATCCATATTTGAATGTGTTTATAAGTTGAGGCTTGCTTGTTCTATGCATTGTTGTCTCTAATTCTTTATCTGCTAAAGCATCATCCCTGGAAAACATCACTTATGCCTAATAAACACTTACAAGCTTATCACCTCAGAGTCAGTATGGACAAATTTGCCAATGCATGCATAACTTAAATAAATATTTCACATTTACTGGTTAGGTTCATCCCTCCAAATAATCACATGCAGTACTTCTCTGTGACATTGTATGTTTTCTTATTTCATTATGTGATTCATTATCTTAGATCTCTTTTTCACCAATATGAAACATCTTATTTGAAAAAGATGTCTGTATGTGCTTTTTCTTAACTGAGATTTAAAGCTGCAAGGAAAAAGCGGCGTTGGAGTTCTGACAGGTAACATACTGTAATGTTATAAAGATGCAAATTATTACAGTAAGTCTGGTTTGAGCTGTGATTTACCACTTTTTTTTTACTGAATGCTGTGTTAAGCATCCAAACATGAAAATTACATCCCTACAAAAAATGTATGTGCATCAAGACTGGCTTTTTTGTCATAAGATTTTAGGAAGATAATCACATGAAAATACATTATGATCTTGGGCAACCTAAATAACTGTCCTAGTAGGTTTGACTCTGATAGAACTGTCTGCCTGTCTGCCTGTCTGTCTGTCTGTCTGATTAGCACTGGGCAGTTGTAAGGTTTGCATGCTTGCATCCTTTATGTTAAAGTAGTATATTGTATTATACAATTTTAATGAGAGTTTTTTTAAATTGAATAATTGAAATACTTCCACAGGTCATACTTGTCCTCAATGTGGCACAAGTGTTTTATATAATCCTTGTAATCTGTCCTTAAACATAACTGCTTCTTTATTCACTATACTTGTATTCTTTTTTTTCAAAAGTACTTTGTTAAAAAGTGTGAAGCGCATTTCACTGAGTGTACCTGCTCATACACCAGAACTGCATGTCATAAATTACACAAACAACCAGCCACTGACCCCAGAAGAACAATTTGCTCTCATGGATTTACATGATAAGGAGATAAATAAGCGAGAAAAGCTACCTTCAAGTGATGATATAGAGGTATTTATATGATTTCTTTTTAAGGTGAAAGTAGCAGCAGTAATCATCTGCAAGATATCTAGAAACTGTTTACTAAAAGGTAGCTGAGAAAAGCAGACAGTACATGAGGATTAGGAGATGTAAATACTCAATATAGCAAATTGCTGTTAAATATTGTCAACTCCTTTTTCATTTGTTTGTAGCTACTCTGATTTTTGTTGTAAAGGGTTTGCAAGTTAAGTATCTTCCCAAATTCTTAATCTCTCATGTTGTTCTCTAGTACTTTTTTGATCAGTAATTTAATATGCTGAACTGAGTTCTCGTAGTCTATGTGCTTGCATCAACACAGATGAAAGGACAGTAAGGATGTCAGTGCTTTAAAAGGAGCATAGATAGATACCAAAAATCCATTGTATTCAAACACCTTTCAATTACAGAAAAGGCTCAGGTGATAGAAAAGCTAAAAATACTTTGTAGTAATTAATTATCTGTCACAAAATTAATACAATAAGCGTAATCTTTTAACCATTTTTTAGCGGTACTGTCACTACATATATAATGGAGTGCGAGAAGACATGCTGGCACCTCAGGATAAGGAAGTGGTGAATAAAATTTTAAAACGTATTACAGCTCACATTGTTCCTAGCCCAGAGCTACAGAAATTCCTGGGACGTTTAAAAGAAGAGATTAAGAAAGACTATAGTATCAGCCTCATGAAAGCCATTGGTAAGACTCAGTCTCTGAGCAGTTCCAACTATGTAGACATTTACTGCACTTTGAAAGCAAATCTCTTCCTATTCTTAACATCTGTGGAGAATTCCTTTAGGGTCAGTAGAACTACAGTAGATCTCTGAGAGAAAATAACCTGTGATCGTGCTATATAGCATTCAACAATTTCAACAAATATCTCTTTATGAAAGAGATCATCCCATAGGGTGGAGAGATGGAATGAAAAATTGTTTCTCTTGTCTCCTATTTTTAGAATCAGGACCAATTATCTTTTTTTTTCCCCTTTAATAATTTTAGAGTCAAATTTGTAATTTGGTTATTGTGCTGTATTCTATGCTAAAAACCTACAAATAACTATATGACAATGTTAGTTTTAAATGTGTAGAATTCTACTTCATCTTGAACTATGAAGATATATTGGTTTTGAATGTAGCTTTTGGCTATATATGCAGTCTAACCATGATATATATGATTTGTTGTAGTTGATTATGTCTTGTTGGATCCAGCTGAGAGGAAGAGACTTTCTATTGAAAGCACCCCACGCCCTTTTCCCCGGAGAGTTGTCTGTGGACCGGTCCCATGGCACAACTCTTACAAAGAAACAAAAAGTTGGAATGAAAGCAATCTGTTCATAGTGAATTCAATGATGCCCACTTTGCAAGAGCTCTGGCTTTCTCAGTAAGATGGTTTGTTCATAGGATCTTAATGAAATGTAACATGTTTTTATTTAATGATTTGGTTAGAGTGCATCTGCTGACTTCTCTAGATATGCTACAGACATCCTGGGGGAGCCACTGGATAGGAAGTAGCAAAATATGTCTGTTTTCTAAATAATTCTTTTTTTTGAGCCTCTAAGAATTTCAGCATAAAATGGTTGTTTCCTGCAATCGCTGAATGAACAAGTGTTACATGATGTAAAAAGATCATCCTCTTTGTTAAAAGGTGCTATGCCTAAATTAAGATTCAGTGCTCAAGTAAAAGGTGATTTGGAATTCTCATCCTGGTTGCTGTTATGAACAAAGTTAACTCTTAAAACTGACTATCTTTAAAATGTTTGTAGTTGAAATTTGCCCTGGGGACATTTGAAAATTGAGATATGTTATCTTAGGAGGTTAAATATGATAATTAGCAATTTTGAGAGCTGTTTTTGCATTTAAGAAACATTTGCAGGAATTTAAGCTTGTATATTACAGACTATGATATATGCCATGCTGCTGAAATTTCATTTTTTTCCCCATAGAGTAGTCAGGATACCTACTTACTAATACGGAATAGAAGCAGTAGGTTTCATTCTGTATGTTCTTTAATGACTGGATACACAAATGAATCTAGGAAAAGGAGAAGGCAATTTTAGCAAAGAATTAAGAGTTTTAAATACAGCAAGTACAACTAAAATTTGTGAAACCCTTTATGTTTGTTGATAGAAAAACCCAATCAGAAATGCACTTGTTGGACAGCTTAGCGATGGAGTGATATTTATAAATGAAATTACATTTTTAGTGTTTATAATACACTTGAGGCTTTCCTGACTATATTTCATGGATGGTTTTTTTTTAAACAGTATTCCATAAGGATCTCCTCTGTGTTTCCCATCCCTAGGTACAGCCATCTGCGGTTTGTTCGCACTGCAGAGGTGCTTTGTGGACACCTGCCACTGCTGCCTGCGGAGTTCGAGGACATCGTTCGAAGGCACTGTGTGGAAGCTCGTGATATCCTTCAGCACAAGTCAGTGCCAGCTCTGGTAGCTGTAGATAAATAGAGTATCTAAGGGTCTGAGTTACATGAAGGCCCATTTTTAAAACAGATCTTAGACTGAGATGACAGCAGTCCCAGCGACAAGGCTGCCAAAACAAAGGGGTGAATAGCCCTGAGAGGAATAAACATCTGTCAGAGCCTTTGGAACTGCAAGAGTGCTTGTGCAAGAATAAATGGTACTAAACTGTAAATAAATGGAGACTGGAATTCAGAAGGTTTCTAACCATGAGAGGAATGCAGTCTGTATCTGTAAAAATGGTGATGGAAAAGATTTTTTTTTTTTTACTATGGAAATCAGTCAATTTAAGAAAGGGAATATATGAGACACATGATAGAAAGCATTTGCATTCTGCTGCCTGAGATGTCTTCCAAACTTGTTTCTCATTTAATGCTAATAATTGAATATTGTTTCACATTCAATAAAACAGTGTAATTAACTATTGTTTTGTCTATTACTGTTAATTTAAACTAATCATAGTGGTCCATTATAACAAGCATCCTTAGCTTTAAAACTCAGGTTTCCTCTAAGTTCTGGAAGGTATAGTTTTGTTTGATATCTGATTATCAATTCTCTTCTAGCCCTGTGGATTTTACTCATTTTTTGGGTAATTTCCAACTTTAGATTTCATTGCAAGGAGCAAAGTAAGACTAACAAGCCTTTAAAAACTTTATCTCTGTATTATTTCGTTGTAGGTGGATCCCAACTTGTGCATCTATTTTTATTGATCAGAGACATATGTGGCTTCATTTTGCTCCTAAAAGGGACTGTGATTCCTCTGCGAAAGTTGAAAGCTATTTTAGTTCCGTGGCAGCTCTAATGTCATTACAATTGCGTGAGATGGTTATTAACTCCTTAGAAGATCTACTTGGATTTTTTATGATCCACAAGGTATGTGCTTTCAGGTATATGTATAGGTCTCTGTCTTACATGGAGATAATTTATATAGCCATAAAATCTAGTGCTCTTTGTAGGCTAAAATGTCCAAAATTGCTCTTGCCTCCATAAAAAAATGGCTGTATCCTTCAAAGGCTTGTGGTTACTCAGTGGATTTTTCGCACAGTCAAGAACCGCTGACTTGAATGATCACTTGGCAGGTCTCGGGTTACAAGTAAGAATTTATAGCAGATTTCAGCTCAGTCTTGAGTGAGTGTGCATTTATTTTAGTTCAGTTTAGGTTTTTTTTAGTTTAATTTTCTTGGTCTTAACTAGTTACAGTATTTCTTTGAAAGCACAGAAATAATCCCCTTTGGAGACAAAAGTGTGCACAGTCACATGTGTAATCCTTTGCAGAGGTGATTTATGTGTGTGGTGTCCCTGTCTATATCCAGTGAGTGCCCTGTATTATTTCAAGTAATGCACAGAATTACAACAATAACCATTACACCATGGAAGTTCTTACCACTGTTTTGGCTACCATAAAGTTGCTTCTTTGATGAAATGCGTTTTTTAAATATAGGATCACCTAGGACCTACCTTAATAAGACAAAATGAACAAATATGGTGGGTTAAATACTGCATTGCAGAGGATCAGTTAAATCACTCGCTTGATGCAATTTACTATCAGACCTTGCACTAAGCCTTGCCACTAAGCTTTGCATTTGGATGATGATTGTATGGCTGATGGTTGGGTTTTTAAATTTTTTTTTTAGTTTTGACTTGTGGGTTGGTTTGTGTGGGCTCTTCTATTTGTTTTGTTTTGTTATTTTTTTCACATATTATAACACCTACATTACGAATCTAGTCATGGATTAGGACTCCATTATTGTAAAGGCAATTTGGGGGTAGTGCAGTTCTTACTGACCACACAATAAAAGGCAATTAAAACTAGATTCTACAATTTATTTCTGATAGATCTTATAGATTACTTTTTTTTAGAAATTTTGTTCTGTATGATAATTAGTGCTTTACTTCTGCTACTTAAGAGAAAAGTTAATTAGGCTTAAATCCAGTTTCTTAATTCTAGCTTTTATAGATTCATTTAGGAGTCAGTACCATAAGATCTTGTTTGAAACATCAGGTTTTGTATAAATATCAGGGAAGATGATCCCATTGGTGTTGTGTAGTAAGGATATTTGGGGACTTTGAACAGTTAAAAAACTTTTATTCCTATAGCTCACTTCCTTGTTCTGTAAATTTTTCCTTCTTTCCCCTAAGGATGGAAATGATTTTAAAGAACCATATCAAGGACTGCAGTTCTTTCTATCTCAGATACTCACAGTCAAACTCCGTGTGAAAGAGCCTGATATTGTCTTTGAGCCACCTTTGGGAGCATGTTGGGATTTAATCAGTCATTGCTTCCAGAAGATCCTGCAGAGTGCTGAGGAACTCCCAAAGGTGCTGGATAAATTATAGCTGCATATAAAATACAATATTATTAAAAATTATCTATAATATAAACAGCTATGAATGAGGCTGAAGGCTGACAAATAGAAGATAAAGATGAGGATTGTGAATCATGAACTGTGCAAACTTTTTGGTAATAGAAGATATTTTTCAGATTCAAGTTATATTGAAGCACTGGTTTGATTTTCATATAATTTTCACAAGCAAACTATGTGAGTAACCAAGTGTTAGTTATGGATCAGAGCCTTTTCACATTGCACTGTTTTTACCAAATAATGATTTTTTTTAACGTGGTAGGTGAATAGGTGATAGAATACCTTTTTTTTCACTATTCTGTGTCTCATTACAGTATTTGTAATGATTTCCTTTAGGTAGAGAAACTTCTATTTCCGGAATTACGAAGACGTGATCTCACTCTTAATACAGTCAAACCACATGAGTCATTGTTTTTAGAGTATATAAACAAACTTGAAAAGATCTTTGAAAACAACATACTTGGTCCAAAGAAGTAAGTTTTGACTGGTAACTCCATTGCCCTTTCAAACCCTCAGTTTCATAACACTGTCCATTTGACTAAATAAACCGTTTGAGTGTTGTTTCTTTCTATAGAGAAACTTTGCATCAGAAACTTATGTTTGTTTTTCTGGCCTTCTGTGTTTAAGGTATTTAAATGTGTACAGGAAATACAGCAGTCTTTTGAACAACAAATCACGGCAAGATGTCTCAAAATTTTTGGAAAAAGCTCCTTCTTTAGATGCTGTAACTGAGGTAATATGTTCCTGACAGCTGCAGCATGTCCATACAGCTGCTAAAACATCACACATGACTTCCTAACTTATTGCCTCAAGAATAAATCACTTACTTTACCCATGGAAATACTAAGGAGGGCTCCATTTACATAGTCCCTTACTTTAGGGCTGCTGTGCAAATGTAGGAGGAAGTTTCTTTATAACCTTCTTCTGTGAGTTTTGTTGTTCTTTCTTAGCAGAAAGGCTGCCCAGAGTATTTGGTCAATCTGCAGCTTGCTTGTCTTTTAGATGTCTTGTCCTAAGTCAACCCAGTCTACTCTTCTCTTTGCATCCCTGAGTTAGCATATGGCTAAATGCCTCCTTAGGCAGCTTGGGGTCTTCCCTACTATGGCAAATTACTGTGCAAAGCTTTCAGCCCTGGAATCTGTGGATAAGAGCAAGTCACTGGAAAGATTCTTCTGTTTAGAATAAATGATCCAGTTTGTTTGATGAAAACTATTAGTTGTGTCAGATTTTTCAGCAATAGACTTTCAGGAAAAATAACAGATTTATTATATTCTGTTCTTAGAAGATTGAGAGCTTCACAGAACTGAAAAGAGAGATTGCTTCTATGGATATCACTGTTCCTCTGGCCATGTTCTGTCTGGATGCTTTACAGCTGAATGAGGAACTCTGCAATCGAACTCAGAATCTCAAAGACACATTGGTTGAATTTGAAGTGATGGAAAACAGACAGTTAAATCAAAGGTACCTGTTGTTTGCATGGATGGTTCTTGCTGTCTGCCTGGATTAATGCTGCATATCTGTGGATGAGATACCTTTATTCATCTGGTGGGCTTTTTAGTGCTGACCAGACAAGTGCAAGATGGGCAGCCTGGCTGAACAGGGAGCTTTGGCTAGAACTCACAGGAAAAAAAATAGTATTTTTGCTTCAAAATCATTTTACTGTATCTTTCCTCTCTCTTCATTTACAATCCCAGTGATGTCTATTCTCTTTTTGTTGAAGCATTTGTGATGAGTTTAACTCTATTGCAAAGAGAATGAGTGAGGTGCCTCAGAACACTGAACAGTTAGTGGAATATGAAGCATTCTTAAAGAAATCCAGTGAAGTTACTGTTGTTAAACTGAAAAAGGATCTAGAGAAAGCAGCAAGCAGGCTGCAAATTCTCATGGACTATGCTGATCTCTCTGGTATGTCTATCTACAGAATGTAAAATTTCCATATGAGAATATTTATATATAGATAATGGGTTTTGCATGCCTAAATGTTGCATCTTCTAGGGTGCTAATGGAAAGTTCCAAAAGAGACAGAAAGGAAATAAAAATAATTCAATAGAAGCCAAAACGTACCAGTGCAACAAGGAATGGTAGAGGAATGGTACACAACATAGGCAGAGCTTTTTAATGTGTTTTAGGTATTATCTGGTCAATGTTATGTAATCTGGCCAAATGGTGTTACACTTCTATGTTATTAAATAAAAATTCTCCACATAAAAGCCATCCAAAAAGCCACGTGCCAAAGGCTCTTTGACAGCATGTAGAAAATGTGAGAACTTGCATCTCTGCAGTTGAGGATTAGATCAGAACAGGCCTTCAGTTGTTTTGCTGTCATGGTTTGCTGTTCTTAGTTAATACAGAGGCTGTTCTGTGAACACTGACGATACATCTGTAGAAGGTACTTTCAGTGTGCATTTTTGTTCAAAACAAAAATGTAATTCACAGATGCAGTCTGTTATATGCTGTGCCTAAAAAGGAAGGGCAGTTAAATGAATGCAAACCTATATTAGTATCAGGATGATACTGTTTCCTTAAGCAGAATACACTCTTGGATCAGACAATGATAAAAATAACAAGGATATGTCATTTTTATTAGACTTAATGTATGACAAAGATTAGGATGCCTATGGAAACCAGGACAATTTTCTGTTACATTTTGGACTGGAGTGTTTGTAATTCAGTATTTCATAATTTCATTTTCTCTGCAGCTGGGTTTATAAACATGTGTCCTACATTAGTTACAATGACCTAAGTGCACTGAACAAACAGACAAATATGAAGATGGAGATGTGTGCTCATCTTGTAGTAGTGATGCTCTAGCTTTTTTGAATAATTCAGCATTTACAGATTGAGGACTAGAAATGGTTTAAACATTTTTTCATCTTATGTAGATATAATATACATTTAGTTAGGAGTGTCTCTCTGTGTGTAGTTGAATGGAATTGATATTCTGGAATACCTGTTTATACTAACTGTCTCTGCCTAGCTAACATTTTATTTAGATAATTTCACATTCTTAACTTGATTTTACAGTTTTGTTGTCAATCAGACTTGTTTTAGGGAAGAGTTTCTTTGCCGTAAAGACAATCCAGCCACCAGTTTCTTTGCTTATTCCTAAACATAGTTAAACTATTTTGCATGTTAGTAGCCATTCTGTTATATAATAACCGTTCTATTAAATCATTGGTTAAAAGGTGTTTTCTTAAAGGTGACTATATTTTTTATTTTAGATGATGACATAAACCTTAACAGCACAGTTTTCCATTGGCCTGATGAGATTACAAAAACATTTGAAAGCAGTAAGAAGCTGTTGAGTGAAATAAGGGCTCGGGTGGAGAAGGCATTGTTTGAAAGGTATGGTGTTAAGTAATTTTTTTTCACTGGGTATTTTTAAAGAAAAGAAAAATCTCAGTATGAGTAGTAGGGAGATAATGTCAAAGAAGGAAAACTTAGAAGGAGCCTGAGAAAGTAAGGAGTAAATCTAGCTTGTAGTATTATGGAGATTTCTGAAAAAAACTGTTGATGAGGCTGGATTCGA
This sequence comes from Irena cyanogastra, assembly GCA_013397155.1. Taxonomy (NCBI): domain Eukaryota; kingdom Metazoa; phylum Chordata; class Aves; order Passeriformes; family Irenidae; genus Irena; species Irena cyanogastra. The sequence goes on along the minus strand of VWZV01001956.1, from coordinate 108,936 downwards.
GTATCCCTATACTTAAATAGATCTGAAAGGAGAAATGGAGGATTGGTCCAGAATATTCCTAATTTTATGTTATTATATTGATTAGTACAGCAGTACACATAGTTTTGTTACATTGTTTTCACTCTTCCTTTATATTCTCCAGGTAGTAGAGGTAGCAAACGTAAGTAAAGTAAATCAATTGTGGGGTTTGAAACTGAGCCTTGAATTCTAATCCTGTGAACTGCATAGTATTGATAGAAGTGATTAGTGAACTTTCACTGGCATCTGTGTTTACACTAGTATTGAGATCAGATTTCATGTGGCAGTGCCTGTTGTAATTAATAAAATAATTAAAATAATTGAAACCTGAAAAGGAATGAAACACAACATCATATTACCTTAGCTATCTTTATCTTAGGTGTTCTCAGTTTAAGCAAACTCTTGAAGATTATCATAAAGAAGTAGAAAGCTACAAAAAGCGGGGAGATATCGTGACCGCGGAAGAATTGAGGAAGAATACTGAGAATTTCAAAAAGTTAAACAAGAATATAGATAATGCACTAGCAGAATTTGAGGTTAGTATTTATTAATTGAGTTACAATGTGCTGGATGAGCAAAAGTTTGGTTCCTGCCCTGATTTTTTCTTTCAGAGTTATGGCCATATATTGTTAAGATGGCTTTAAAATATCCAAATTCACAAAGTTGTGGCAAATATCTTCTTGTGCCTCTATGCTGATTTGTCCCAACTACTGAGTTGAAGAGCAAATTTCGGGAAAAAAAATTCAGGGAGATTTTAAAATTGAAATACTGAATTTCAGTGTTTCCAAGCAGTCAGTAGTACCACGATGTTATCCACAGAAAACAATTCTTCTGGCAGAGTTGGCAGAGGCAGAATGTAAGGGAGCTGGCATTTTCCCTGAATCATGGTTTGTGCACTGGAGCTGTGTTTTCAGTCCCTCTGCTTGTTCTCTAATTAAACCCAAATGTTTTTAAACTGTTTATGTAATTTCAATTTAATGCTGATAGGCATTAAATATACATTTTAACACATAACATACATCTATTTTAACACATAAAATATACATTTTAACATAATTTCAAATGCTAAGAAACAAACTGAAGACCAGGATTTCTAGATTCTGTTCAGGGCTCTCCATCCAATTTACTGTATCATCCCAAATTGAACAGTTTGTCTTAGCTGTGACTCTGCTGGGAAATGAGAAGGGTTGTCTTTGAGAGATCTCATAGGCATTGTGAGGCTTAATTAATCTTCTAAAACACAGTGAGACCATGAGATTTCTCCATATATGGAGCCATAAAGGTCAAGATTTTAATTAAGTCCCACTCAAAAGAAAAAATTGAACCAATTAATTGAGTTTAGAATTTAAATAAATTGGTAGTCCTGCACATCAACACTATTAATCTGATTTAAAGGCATTGAGTATATTTCACTAGTGTGAGTTAACAGCACTGATATGCTGTTGTAGGTAGATCAGAAAAACTAATTAAGCCTCAGTTTCTTAATACATGATCACAATGAGAGGTATATCCACACAATTTAAGTGAGATGACAATTAGCTCAGTGAATACATTAATTTAAATATTATTCTGTAATATGAATCTTTATATTTTTTCTGCCTGCAGCTCATATTGAATAATTGCAAGTTTTATGAAAGGGCTGTTAACATTATAAAAGCACAGACTCAGGACTCAATCTGAATTCAGTGTCTGCATTTCAGACAGCATTTCTCTGTGCTTCACCTCCCTACCTCTAAATTGAAGAAGACAATATTTTTTTTAAATCTGAATCTTGGTACATTGATTTTTACTGTAAAATCTTTTGGACAAAGACAATGTCTTACCATGAATAAACACACCAGTTAACACCTGTTTTGGTGGCACCTCCTAGATAATTCTATAGAAGAAAAAACCTAATCACAAGTTTAAAAAAAATCCTACAAGCCTCTCTAACTGAGGGGCTTACATTTAGATTTCACAGTGGATTGGAAACTTGTGAGCCTTGTTTTCACTCAATTCTATGGTACACGATCTTATTCTAAAATTGATTTTGATTTTTAAATTTATTTGAGTAGTAAAATACCCACAAATGTTGGGTTAACCATTGGATTTGATCTTAGAATGGTTTAGGTTGGAATTTCTATGATTCCATGAAAGAACCAGGGGAGTTTTCAACAACACTGTTAACTTATGCACCTAAAATCCACAAGCCTATATCAACATATCCGTGTGACTTTAAGACATGTAAAATAATTGTGTCCAGTATTGTCTGTTTAGAAGTTTGAACAACAATAGGAATTTTTGATGGGAATAATATACTTTTCTTTTTCCCCTTAAAGGGTATTAATTATGAACAAGATTTGCTTGGGCAGGAGAAGAGTCAGTTTCCTCTCTTGCAGTCTATAATTGCAACCAAAGAACCTTTTGAGCGGCTTTGGGTAACAGCATATGCTTTCCATACCAAATCTGAGGAATGGATGAATGGTGAGGCTTTCATGTTCATTTGAAGAAACATGTTATTTGCAGTTAGTTAAGTAGAAGCTGAGAGGGTTGATTAGTCTTGAGAAAATAATTTTAAGGAATAAATTCTGTTAAGCAGTGTGAAATAGAGTTACTGACTTGGATTTTGCATTAAGATAATTTTTTGTAATGCAATTGATTTCCAGTTAGAGGACAATGATGAAAAATAGCTGTAATTAAACCACCCTGGGAATCTCCTTGTTCTGAAGTGCCTGCTGTGCTTTTTTTATGCTGTTGTATTAAGGATCTCTTCAGCAGTTGAATGCTGATGAAATTAGTGAAGAGGTTGGCAATATGTGGAGGACCATGTACAAGCTCAGTAAGAGCTTCCCAGATGTGCCTGTGCCCAGGCGCATGGCAGAATCCATGAAATTCAAGCTTGATAAATTTAAACAGCATCTTCCTGTCCTGTCAATTGCCTGCAATCGTGGAATGAAGGAGAGACACTGGGAGCAGGTACTTTAAATTCTGCTTTAAGTGTGGAAATATTCTGCCATAGATACTGACAGTCCAATATTTTTTATCCTGTGACATGATAGATCCAGTTTTGAAATTTGTAACACCACAGGCAGAAGCTTCTTTAAATTAATAATTTATGGCAGAAAAGAAAATTAGGATGTTGCACTCATACTTCGTTGGAATATGTTGCTTGCTGTTTGAAAGTATTTTACAAAAATGCATCTTGATAATAGATTTATTTCTCACTTTATTTTCAGATTAGTCAAATCGTAGGATATGAGATCAAACCAGATAAAAACACTAACCTTAAATACATATTGGACTGTGGACTCTCAAAATTCATTGAACAGTAAGTTTAATCTAGTCTCATTTTTTAGATGTTGTATTTCATAGCACAGATACCAAATATTAGTTCTTTTGGGGTTTTGTGTGCTGTTAGAAGATGCTGTAAAATCAGCTATATTTATCATTTTATTTATTTAACTGTCAGTTGTTCATGTAGCACAGAGGTGTAAAAATCCAGTTGTATTCCTAAATCACTTAATTTGCTCATTCTGAATTTTCTTTCTGTATTTGTCTTCCAATTAATATCAATATCTCTAACTTGATGAGGTTGAAAGTGGAAAAATACTCCTTGAAGAAAGAGCCTATGATATTATTAACAAATTATTATGAAAGGTAGTCTGATATGCAACTCTACCTACAACTGCTTTTTATTTTAGCTCTTCAGCTATGTTACAAAAACATTTCAAAGATATGTTTCATTTCAATTTAGAATAGAACCTATTGGAGCAGCTGCAAGTAAGGAGTATTCCTTAGAGAAATCAATAGAGAAAATGAAATCAGAATGGGTCAATGTGCACTTTGGTTTGACCAAGTACAGGGATACTGTAAGTAAACACCAAATCAATATATATATCTGAAAATAATTGCTTTGATTCTGAATACCAATACAGAAATATTAGAGGGATGTTGCTGCTGATTCATTGTGGCGCAGTGGAAAGTTGTATCTTAGCCCACAGCTGGGCAAATGTCTCCATTATTATAACTCCTTTTATGTGGACTTTAGTATCTGGAGAGCTTGTGATCTCACATACTCACCCTAACAAATCTGTGAGCCTGAAGACTTCCTCAGTATCGTTTGGAAAGCTGGACAGTAGCAGAATTTTAACTTGCCCAGAAGAAAAAAGAGTCACAGTGCAAAAGATGAAGTCAGAAGGCACCAGCTTCCTATCACAAAACAATCTGTCTCTGGACCTTTGAAACAGAGGTGTATAGAGGAGATTCCATTTGATATCTTCACATAATAGAGAAGGGGGAAACAGGATGAGTGGTGAAATAAAATGACTGCCATTTGACTTACCAAAATGTGATGTGTTTACAGGACACCAACATCCTGTCGTCAGTGGATGACATCCAGCTTTTGCTGGATGATCACATTGTTAAGACTCAGACAGTGTGTGGTTCTCCCTTCATCAAACCAATAGAAGCTGAAAGTGTGGTAAGGAAAAGACAGTTTGATTGAGCTTACATGTCTCATAATATGCTTTCCCTGAGTGCTTCAGGATATTTTGATATGTTAAGACACTAGAGAGTTGTTAACTAAGAACACAATTCACATTTTTTTGATTTTTTCTTGTTGTAATTTTGCTTAGGTATTAATTTTGGTTAACTACTAAATGTTTTCATTGCAGGCTTGGAGGGATAAGCTGTGTTTAATGCAAGATATTATAGATAGCTGGTTAAAATGTCAGGCAACATGGTTGTATTTGGAACCAATTTTTAGTTCGGAAGACATTGTAGCTCAAATGCCTGAAGAGGGCAGAAAGTTTAAGATTGTGGATTCGTACTGGAAAAACATTATGACAGAAGTGGTAAGTGCTAACATTTCATAAATTGTGCATTTTTATGCACACCTGGTAACATGATTATTAATATCATGTGCATACGCTATTCTTTTCTGCAGTTGGGTATTTGTGTTGATGGAGTGGAAAATCCTTTACTAAAGTCCCACAAATTCTAGTCATGCAGTAAAATTGTAGATTACATCATTATTGCATTGAGATTTCTGTAAAGGCTGGGTGTTGAAGGGTGAATTATAGCTCAAGGAAAATGAATTCTATATTTTCTAGCTTTCTTATGGCTAAATGGTCAGAATTAGGTACAAAGATGAATGCTTTGTGCTTTCAGGATCTGCTTACAACTCACTGATGAGGTACAAAGCTTTGTCTGGATGCAGTGAGAGTTTGCATTAGACTTACAGGGTGTACACACTTTTGGAGCACCCAACTGGGTTTTTTTTTATGTGATTGTTCTCTAATATGTGACAGCATGGTTATTCAAAAATTTAGTGAATATGGACTGTCACAGTAGCATGTCAGATTAAGATAATGGGGATAGGAAGTGCAATTTAGTAACCTCTTAAATTCCCTGTAAATAAGAAGTTGGGTAGGAGGCCTGACAATGGTGTGAGCTGAGATGTTTGTCAAAAATGCTGGGAGTGTGTGGTTGTGTGGTAAAGGTGTTGAAATAATCAGTGTAACTAAATAGCAGTTGAGACCCGTCCAACAGCTCAGACTCTGTGAATGAGGCGGCCTGTTCTGAAATAGAACCCTCTGAAGAGGAGTGTTATCAGAAAGAGAGAACAGGGAATAATTGTCATGTGCCATGTCTCTGATAGAATTTATTTTGAGTGGAAAACAATGTAGCAAGCTCAAGACACAGGAGCAAGTGCCAAAGATCTTATTTGTTGATATTTCCTTCATTAATGTCTATAAATTTCAAGTTGGTAAAATTGACAGTTTGAAAATCAAAACTATCAAATAATGCAAATGTATTTAATACCATGAAAGCACACTCCAGAGAAGAATTAGAGCATTTTAGCCTCCTGCAGTGTATGTGATTGATGCTAACAATTTTAATGTAAAAATTGCAATTTTTAGCAGTTTCTGCGATGTGTTTGTTTTTACAAAGGTGAAAGACACAAAGGTACTTGTAGCAACTGAACAACCCAAGATGTTAGACAGACTTCAGGAAGCAAATACTCTCTTAGAGGACATTCAAAAGGGGCTGAATACTTACTTGGAGTCGAAAAGATTATTTTTCCCAAGGTAAATTAATTAAATAGGCCTAAGTTAGAAATAAGAAGCCGTAAGCTCTTTCAAACCATTTCTACTGAACTTAAGTCTCATTTTATAAACGTATGTGGGACACAGTCACATGTAGCAAAAATTGAAAAGCTGTTCTCGTCTCCAGACATAACTCATTTTCCTCAGTTGTGAAATGCCAGAACAGGTGGGGATGGGGAGGCACAATCTGTCTGTCACGATGTAAACTTGGATTAGAAAGGCATTATTACTTACAGTGTATTTTTAAAGGAGCTTGCTACCTTCCCATGGCTGATATGTAATTATGTCCCTGCCCCACCCACTTTAGAGGTGTGTGATGCGTGGGAGTTGTTCATGATCAGGAGGAGCAAGATTCAGGGTTTTTACAGGGTGCTTAATGGCTGGCTGGAGCCATCTGGTCTTTCCTGCCTGAGTTTGAGAACCCTTATTCTTCCTTTGCACAAAAAGATGGTCACATTGAAATTCTGAAAAAACAGATGTGATGAGTTTTGTAATGTTAAAAATTGCTTAAGGAAAGGGATTTGAGATAATAATTTCCTCTCTGATACAGTAGTATCTTAAGCTACAATAAAACCAATTGTATGAGTAGATTATTAATGGAAATTTTCATGATTGGAAAGTAATTGTATTTTTCTGGCAGATTCTTTTTCCTGTCTAATGATGAGCTGCTTGAAATACTGTCTGAAACAAAGGATCCACTTCGAGTACAACCACATTTAAAGAAGTGTTTTGAAGGAATTGCTAAACTGGAGTTCACAGAAGATCTGGAGATCGTAGGCATGATCAGTTCAGAGAAAGAAATAGTTCCTTTCATAGATAAAATCTATCCAGTGAAAGCAAATGTAAGTTTTTTTAATTTTACTATATGAAATTGGATTAATACATAATACATTGCATAAAGTGCATGTTTTTGAAGGAATCAGGTTTAAACCATTTAGGATCACGTCATGAAAGGAGTTTAGGAAGTGAGAGTGCAGACTGGTACTCTAGAATTAAAAGGATTTCCTATAAAAAGGAGTAAGACATAGCAGTTTTGCAGTAAATTCCTCTGAAAGGTGGGGCATGTTGTGGGTTACAGATACTCTTTTCCCTTAATCTTGCAGGGACAAAGCATGCCCTGGGTTAAAATGAGCAGGCTTAGCTGATGATGCAATCTGTGCTTTTTGTTTATGCTTATATGAAACATATTCAGCTGTTTCTTTAGCTGGGTTGTCTTTATAGTTAGCTTAATATACCTGCCTTCAGACATTGTAAACTACAGTAGTAACAGTCAGATTTTGAGTAGTTTAAACCTTTATTCCTTTTATATACAACACTCAGATCCGAAGAAATCATATTTAAGCCTAATACATTTCAAATAATTTGTCATTGAAGAAGAATATAATCAGGAAATGTGTATTGACTCTTAACTGTTTTTCTTTCTTGAAGGGCATGGTAGAAAAATGGCTTCTGCAAGTAGAAGAAATGATGTTGGCCAGTGTAAGACATGTTCTTCAAGATAGCATAAAAGCATATAGCCAGGTAATTATTCCTGAACTGTGGTATAAGTTAGATTTCACAAACAAATATACATGAATAGGTTGCTCAGATTCTTAACCAAGGAAACATGTTTGAAGCTAAGTGGAATCCAGCTCTTCTTGTTCAATAGCATCAATCTGAAGTTTTGGTTCTGAAGTTTCAGGAAGAAAAAGTATTAAAGCTTTGGATGCTGATTCTTGTTTATTTGCAGCATGAGACAGAAGACATTTGAGGAAAGTAATTGTTATCAATGCCATAATCTAATGTGTTTATATGACTTCTTGTGTCTGAAATCAATCTTTCGGTTTAAGGTTCCTCGGAAAGAGTGGGTACTTCAGTGGCCTGGACAGGCAGTTATTTGTGTTTCATGCATTTACTGGACAGAAGAAGTGTCTGAGGCTATAAGGAAAAAATCTTTACAAGTAAGATTTTCTTCTAACTTTCTATTCCTAGGCACTGATCTCTGATTAATTAGCAAAAAGCTCCTTCTAGCAAAGAAGATCCTCAATCAACAGCATATTGCAATTTACTCATGCAGTGCTTTATTTTCTTTTTCCTTTTGCATTGGCTCTTAGCAGAGGTTTGTTCCCATTTACTTTGGTGTGTACCAGGAGAAATCCTGCTGAAGGAAATGGTACTACTTCATTTACGAGTGATACTGGTGTAAATTAAAGTACCAAACAAAAAGTGACAGACCATTGTTAAACACAATGTATTTTTATTTCTAATTCCTGTCTCTACATGGGAAGCCTCAGAGAAATGTGCAGGCAGAAATCTCTCTTTACAGAAGGGTGCAATTATTTCAGAGAATCACAGAATCAATGAGGTTGGAAAAGACCTCATTGAGTCCAACCCATGACCCAACACCACCTTGTCAACCAGACCCTGGCACTAAGTGCCATGTCCAGTCTCCTTATCCACCTCCAGGGACAGTGACTCCACCACCTTCCTGGGCAGCCCTATCCAATGTCCAATCACTCTTTCTGTGCAGAAATTCTTCCTAATATTCAATCTAAACTTCCCTGGCACAGCTTAAGACTATGTGCCCTTGTCCTGTTACTTGTTACCTGGGAGCCCAGCCCTCACCTGGCTCCAACCTCCTTTCAGGGAGTTGTAGAGAGGGATAAGGTCACCCCTGATTTCTCTGGTTATTGCTTGACTCTTCTGGTGAGGAAGGTGCAGCAGCCAAATTTGTTATTTCACGCAAGAAAGTTTCCTTACATGTTCATGATGCCTCTGTCATTGTAGCAGTTTTAACTATCACTTCACTGAGGCTTTACTCAAATGGATGCTCGAATAGTGGAAATAATTTCTGTTTAATTCAATGGGCTTTTGTGTGATCCTATTTAAACTGGGTTGATGAGGATTTATTTGGAGATTAATTCTGTCAACAGAATGTTTGGGCTGGTTTTTAAATGTTGAAATAGAAAAAAATTTATAAACTTTATATCAAATACTACATTTTAATAATGGCTTTTTGTTTCTGTATCCTTACTGAATTTCTTAGCTTTAACTTGCCTGTATTGTTTAACACCAGTTGAAGATCTTATTTGATATATCCAGACAGAGCTAAAATGTTTATTACTTTCAGAGAAAGTATCCTGAATAATCCATAACTGAAGAAAAATGAGAAGGAATCACAGAATAGTGAATCACAGAATATAAGGGACCTCTGGACATCATGTAGTCCAACACCTGTTTAAAGTAGACCCAACTAAACCATGTTGCTAATGGACTTGGTCCCATATGCCTATTCCTTTCGTGCGTGGGGGAAGCAAAACAAAGAATATCTGCTCCTCTATATTGTAGATTTTTGTCACTTCCATTAGGAAGTAAGATAAGCCTTCTGCTTATACTACTTTCAGGCCATACATATTTTTGAAGTGTTCATATTAAAATGCCAGTATACAAAAGAGAATTTAAAATATTTATGTAGTGCCCAGACTACCATTAATATGTTTTGTTAGAGGGGCTGTCTCCAATGATTGCACCCACAGGAGCTTAGGAACTGCTGGCTACAGCATCACATTAATGGCTGTTTGTTTCTGTGGCAGGATTTCTTGGAGAAGAGCAATATACAGATCAAGGACATAGTTGAGTTAGTGAGAGGAAAGCTGTCCAGTGGAGCCCGGCTGACGCTCGGAGCTCTCATTGTCATCGACGTGCACGGTAATGTGCAGCTGCTGCTGCCCTGGCACAGCTGGGGCAGTGCTGCTGGCAGTAGCTGGGTGGACTGTTGGAGAGAGGCACCTAAAATGCTTTCTCTAACTTGAATCAGCCTTTACAGAGTTATTGCTCAGCTCTTTGGGCAAATGAGGATTGCTCAGTACTGCACAAGGGTCTCTCATCTACTTAGAACAGACACTGGAATCTAGTTACAATTAAGCTGATTCCCTATGCAAAACAATTGCAAATTCCTCTCTAACATGAAAACCAGCCTTTAAATGTTGAATTGCTCTTGCAAAGCTCTAAGTAAGTGTTACTTTACTTATAAGTTGTTTTAAGTAAACTGCCACAGCAGAAGTGTCTAAAATTTTTAAACAATCTGTGTCTTACTCTGCAGCTCGTGATGTGGTCTCAAAATTGGTTGAAGACAAAGTCACAGATCTGAATGACTTCCAGTGGATTTCTCAGCTGAGATACTACTGGGCAGAGAATGATGTGACAGTGCGAATGATCACAACAGAAATGAAATATGGTTATGAGTATCTGGGCAATTCACAACGCCTGGTTATAACCCCCCTGACAGACCGATGTTATAGGTAAGGACATGCTGTCTGTGAATAATGTTTTCTTTTTTGGATTGATCTGTGTTTACTTTCGTTTGTTCTAGTTAATAATAGGAGGAACCTCAGCAGCTAACATTTTCTTGTAGATTTTACCCAAATATGGTAAAAATATTTACAATGTATAGCCTTCTACACCAATAGAGTAATAGATTGTACTGTATCCAAGAAGATGCTTCTGAAAAGAGGTGGCAGCACATGGAACTGCAAAGAATTCTACAGGAGCAGTGGTCAATTAATTTCTTTGAAGTAAGACACACAGTTTGGGTATGCCTGCCTATAAGATAAATGAGGTAATTATAGAGTCCTTCTCAGATATTCGAATGCAGTTAGCTTCCTGTTCCTCCACTGGCTTGCAAGAGGTTGTAATGGAAATACTTCAGTCCTCAAGGTTGAAATATTCAAAGACATTTCATATTTCACTTCTGGTGAACCCTCAAGACACGAGTCAAAGCCTTTGAATGCGGGTTTTGTAAAATAATCAGATCACTCCAGTATTAATACGGATCTCATTTCAGTAGAATGTTCACTTGAAAAGCAATGTGATTCCCAGGTTTTTGTAACAACCTTTATGCTTTCTCATCCATTTCTAAAGATTGGTTGAATTTATAAAGCCAGCTTCAAGCTCTTGCCAGTTCAAGTGCCACTTGAAGGAAATGTATGCTTTTGCAGACTCTTACATTTTGCTCCTGGCACTGTTCATTTGCTTGTGTAATTGAGGGTATACAAGGTGGATGTATGTAATAAAAGTCTTGATGTTCCTTTTAGGCCAAGTGACCAAATGTGACCTTCCACAATTAGGAATCATTTATGAGACAATACTGGGTTTTTAGGACAAGCTGCAAAGTCAGTAGAGAAACAAGTAAATTGTTTTCAGGAGAGCTTGTATAGGAAAATACTTATCAATCCATTCAGAAACAATCTGACATTAATGCCTGTGTTCTTGATAATGTAGGACATTAATGGGTGCCTTGAAATTAAATCTTGGTGGTGCTCCAGAAGGACCTGCTGGGACTGGCAAAACAGAAACAACAAAAGATCTAGCAAAAGCTATAGCTAAGCAGGTACCAAAACTCCGTTTTTTGACTTTCCACTGTTTCTGTTTGCATATGTAGATATTAAAATGCCATTTTTAAGCAAGTGCTGCTTATTTTGTAGCTATTCATTTACAGTTGGACTCAAACATCTTAAAGGTCCTTCCCAGCCTAATGATTCTGTGATTCTGTTCTTTATTCTGTTCTTTATTCATTCTTTACAATTGGTAAAAAGCTCACATTTAGGACTGTGTCTATATGGTATCCTGATTTTCTGATCCAAAATTAGCAATAGTAATCCCTTCCCATTTTAGATGCTAAGAATTTTATAGTGGACTTTGTGGTAATACTGAGAAATGTTCTCTGTGTTTTTGTTGTAGTGTGTTGTGTTTAATTGCTCTGATGGCCTCGATTACAAGGCAATGGGCAAGTTCTTTAAGGGGCTGGCACAAGCTGGGGCATGGTCCTGCTTTGATGAGTTCAACAGAATTGAGGTAATGTTTCAACTCCGGCAAATAAAATGAGAAAGCTTCAATTTAAGACGCAAGAAGTTTTAGATTTAGACATGACAGCTTTATTGTCAATTTTCTGCTTTTACTTGTGGTGAAGCCTCTTTGTTTTGATAATTAGTGACACAGAAATAGGCACCTTGCTGCCTGATCTAGAAGCACATGCCTATCTGTGTTGTGTTGCAGGAGTGTTGTGTTCTGGGTCAATTTAACTGAAAAAAAATATGTTCCTTTACAATTTTTCCTTTTGTATGTGCCACTCATTTGTTGGGAAACTGACATATCTAATTCTACCCTTGATCTTGCTCTGGTCTTTCTGGTTTTGCTTAATTTGGTGACTAATGACTTTGGATAAGTTTTATCATTACTTTTATGTAACTTATATGTAGTTTCATTTAAGTACATACTAGTAAATGTGGAAATTTCATGAAATTCTATTTTGTATGTATTAGTATCTTTTAACACCTTAATTTTTCTGGTTTTCTGCTGTCGCTTGTTTTCTAGTGAATTTAAGCATTAGTGTTTCTTTTCCAATATTCTGTTACCTTGAGACTTTAAAACAATCAGCAGCCTTACCTATTATTTACCCTCAAGTTTGGGCATTGAGTGAATCAGTTTTTCTGGAGAGCCTAAACTATGTGTCTGAGTTGAAGGGAAAGTGCTTTTAGAGGCCTCCAGAGGGAGTTCCTGTCCAACTAACTTAGATGTCTACATTCAGGCACACGGTTATTTCCCTGAGGAGGCTTTTAGAAGCCTCTCTTGATCAATCTCTGTTAGTTGAATAGAGAACAGTTGCACTAACTTTCAGAGGATCCCTTCAATAGACAGCTAATACATAGGCTCAGGGCGATTTTTCCCTGAAGGAATGCAAATACAACCATCAAAATATGTAAACAAAACCATTTTATATTGGTTCTCCAAGTGTCTTATGCTTTCCAATCTCTTCTGTCTGTATTAGGTTGAAGTGTTATCTGTAGTTGCCCAGCAAATACTTAGTATCCAGCAAGCTATAATTCGCAAACTCAAAAAATTCATCTTTGAAGGGACAGAGATCTCCCTTAATCCCACATGTGCTGTGTTTATTACAATGAATCCTGGCTATGCTGGACGGACAGAGTTGCCTGATAATCTGAAGGTAAGTCTGAAATCCTGCTTTCTTGTAGAAATTAAGCTGAATTTGTGACTTCTCATCTGTAGTAATAAAAGTCATCAGTCGAATAATAAACTGATTATGATGGTTGCTTAGCTTAAGGAAAAAAAATGACATCACTGAACATCCTCTCCCTTGCTACTTCTGCTGAGCATCACCCCATATGCTCTGGAATATCCCCTGGGTTAGCTGTCCTGGCTGTGTCCCCTCCCAACTTCTTGAGCGCTCATTCTCCTGGCTGGTCTGTGGGCTGAGGAGCAGAAAATGCCTTGACTCTGTGTGAGCTCTGCTCTGCAGTAGCTAAAACATCCCTGATTTACCAACAAATCCAAAACACAGCCTCAGGCCAGCTACTGTGAAACAATTTAACTCTACCCCAGCCAAAATTAGCACAACTGATAACCAATTCAAGTGTGCTGTGCTTGTCACCAAGCTTTAGTAAACAGAGTTGTACAAAATGCACAGAAGAAAGGTCTCAGTCTAATCATATTGATGCCAGTTTACAGCTTTAACTATGCTCTCCCTAACTGGAAATTTTCTGTGTTTACAATGGTTTGGTGATCCAAATCCCAATTTAAATTTATTATAACTTTGTGAGTTGCTGAGACACTATGGAGACACTGATATGATCCTGGTTCTTTTTCTAACATTGCCACAATTCTTTGCATGATCTTTTACAAAGCATTAACCACACCATGTGCTGGTTTGTCTGTTATGAAAGTGAGATGAATGTCACCTCTCTTTTCCTTTATTCATATTCTTTAGAATTGACTCTTTCTAAGCAGTTGTTACTGCAGTGCTTAGCTCAGACCTCTTGAACCTCTTGATAAGATCAGAATAGAAGAGAATTCTAAAGCAGTCTCATAGATTTCAGATGATTCATGAATTCTTTGCATTCATGAATTTATGGAGAGATGCTATTCTTACAAAACAGGCACAATTTATTACAGTATTCCACAGTAAAAAGTTGATATCTTACTTTTTTCCTTACAGGCACTGTTCCGAACGGTTGCCATGATGGTCCCAGATTATGCCTTGATTGGGGAAATTTCACTTTATTCAATGGGATTTCTGGACTCTAAGAGGTAAGACATGCTGAATTTTCTGCCTTAGTTAAGTCTGATGTACCTCATTCCTCTATAAGGCATATATGTGTGTTTGAGGCATATATGGGAGGCTTTCATATTTGTTTTGTTTCTCTAGAAAGTACTTTTTAATCTCCTGCTTTCTTGTCAATTCTTATTAACCGCCTCATGTTGCCAGATGTGCACTTCTACACAGAATCATTTGGAAAATGTATCAAAATATCACACAGAATTCTTAGATAATGCACACATTCTTTAGCATGGCATAATCTACAGTCTGGCTTCCCAGGTGTCTTGGGCCATCTTGTCAGCTGCTGTCTTAGAATCACTGCAGATACTTTGTGTATATAGGAAGATGAATTATTTTCCTTGCATGGTGAGATATTTTCCCTCTACATGTTACATTTTGTTATCCACAGTCTTGCCCAGAAAATTGTTGCCACTTACCGTTTGTGCTCAGAGCAGTTGTCATCTCAGCACCACTATGATTATGGAATGCGTGCAGTAAAATCTGTCCTGACAGCAGCAGGGAACCTAAAACTGAAGTACCCAACTGAAAATGAAAGTGTGTTGTTGCTTCGGGCTTTGATGGATGTTAATTTGGCCAAATTCTTGTCCCAGGATGTGCCATTGTTTCAGGTAAGGTATCAGGCCAGTGTGGTTTAGGTTTTATGATGATGAGATCCGTTATAAGAACTCAAAGAAACAGGTCATTATCTTAATTTGGAACAGTTTGATCTAGATGATGCCATATTAGTGTAGAGTTATTTCAGTCCATTGATCTGGAGGAACCTTTTGGTTCTGTTAGGATTATTTTTAAAACAAACATTCAATGGTGCCTTTAAAGTTATTCTATAAAATGTTTTAGATGATATATTGTTAAAAATCATCTTGTGCTGTTTCATTGACGGAAATCATTCTTTGACGTTTGTTTTCTGACTCTGTGTTCCAAAAGAGATGTGGATAATTAAGTTAAGGTCATTCAGAAATTTGAGTTCAGAATAAAAATGATGTTTCTGTTTGCATGCTGCTTTAATAGCAAATAAATTAAGATACAAAGCAGTTAATATTGAAGACTAACAGCTAGGGTAGAAGCACAGCCTGAGTCAGTACTCTGAAATTTTGGAACACATACCCTTCTATTTAATCACTGAAATTCTTTCAACTACTTTCACATCATTTTGTCTAATCCTGATGGGGGGAAATTTGCAAAGGTTAAGCTTCTTTTTACAATAGCAATGTGTTAATGAAAACTGCAGGCACAGGTTTCTGTTTCATGTATACAGAATACTTCCATGGTTAGTTTGCCTAGAAGTTAGTTTTGTCCAGCTGAGGACATTTGGTTTTAAGCTCCTGTTTTTCTGTTATGTGTGAATATTGTTTTTCTGGGGAATTTTCTTTTTTTGTAACCTATGTTTAAATGGTGTTCAATTCTGTCTTTCCTTAACAGGGTATCATATCTGACCTGTTTCCTGGAGTGGTTCTTCCTACACCAGACTATGACCTATTTATCAAGGCACTAACTGACAATATTGAAAAAATGAATCTTCAACCAGTGCCATGGTTCATTGGAAAAATTATTCAGGTTTATCTTCACATATTTCTAGGGAAGAAAAGCATGAGAGCAGAAACACTCCTCATTCACTGTCTGTGTCATGATGAATAGCTAATCGTTTCCTTACCAGTTAATGGAATATTACAAATGGGGTATTTTTACTGAGTAAAAATCAAGGAATAAAAGCCTGCTTTGATCATAGGGATTTTGTAATTCAGACAGTCTGTGAAGGAGCTAATGTGTGCAGCCACATTGTAGGGCTTGTGCTTCAGGATAGAAAATTAAACTGAATCTGTTACTAACTGAGACAGTGTACCCTAGTGAACAGAATGCTGGACTGGGAGTCAGGCTCTGCTCTCAGTTCTGTACAGTCTCCTTGAGAAGTCTTGAAAGAGGTGACCTTGCTTATGCTTCACTTCCAGCCCTGTGTTCCCACTGCCTCCCATTTAGTAGTATTGGGGACCTTTTAAACAATACTTAACCTTTTTACTTGTGCAGCCTAGAGACAGGGTAATGGCAAGGGTAAAAATGTGTGGCCTAGGCCAGGGTCATCTGTGGCCTCTCCAACAGCAGTTCAGACTTCATAGCTTATGTTCAGACTTGCCTTATGCTGCTTTCCAAAACCATACTGTATCTTTCATTTAAATAGGGGTAGTGTTAACTGGTTAGGAAGTTAAATTAGGAAATATCAGCCTTAACATGATAAAAAAAAAATCTTAGGGGTTATTACAGGTCTGCTTGATGATGGCTTTCCTTTAACTTGAGTTTTGACAAGATCTTGTGGGATGAATGAAGAAGTTACCACTCTTGCAATCCAAAGTCAGCCTCTGTGGCACTGACTACATGCCAGATGCTCAAAGCTGTAGTTTCAGTCCCTTTTTTTTGGCTTCATTGGTAACCACTGGTTTCAGTTCAGGGCTGTGATCTGGTTAGTGCCCTCACACCCTGTATAGTACTGCTGTTGCAGTTGAGGGATGACATTTAGCAAGGAGAAAGGGAGGATGCCTGGGGAAAACAACTTCTTAAATGGTTTCAGTGAGAATCGCCATGAAAGCATGACTGCCCTCTGATTTGGATTAAGGCTTTGGTCAGCCAGCAGAGTGCAGAGATCTGGTTGTGTCACATCTGAACGCAGGAGAGAGACTTCTATTTTCATTCACATAGCACATAACACTTGCTTTTGTGCCATGCTAAGGAGTGGCTCTCCTGTCACTGGCAGGTGTACGAAATGATGCTGGTGCGCCATGGTTTCATGATTGTTGGAGATGCTATGAGTGGGAAGACCAGTTCATACAAAGTGCTGGCTGCAGCCCTGGCTGATTTGTGTGCAGGTAACATTGTCCAGCCACAAGCTTCTCATTAAATGAAATCAATTCTGTGACTGCTATTTTCCCTTTGCTAAGATATGCCCTGTGGTAGTGGCTCTCTGGTCACAGAGAGAAACAGATAGATAGTTTCACAGGCATTGTTCTGGGAAAAGCTGGGAGAAACTCAGAGAAAAGAATTATAAACAACTCCTTATCCTAACAAGTTGCACCTGGTGTTTGTGAACATGTGAAATGTGTTATGGAAATATGTTTACCAAGGGGTGGTCTCTTAATTAGCTAATGGTGATGGTGCTTTGATTAAGTGGCCAATCAGGTCCACCTGTATCAGACAGAGTATAAAAGAATAGGTTCCCTAATAAAGAGTGTCATTTGCCTTCTGAATTGTCTTTGGGGTCTATGTCATTTGTGACTCAACAGTGACAATGCCCAGGTTGTTATTTGTCCTATATTCTTCTTTCTTGACTGCAGAATTTTTATTAATTGAACTAGTTTTGTCTGATAGTATTTTTCTCTACATCTACTGGAATAGTAAGCCGTACTAATGTGTTTATGTTTTTCTGAATTTTTTTAGGCATTTTATTTGTACATAATCCTCTTTAAAAAAGTAGCTCTGATAGGATACTGTAAGTAGCTCCCATAAATATATAAAATTTGTGCTGCTCTGCTTTTTCTTTTTTTATTTGTATTTTTACAGCAGATTTCTTGCTTGCCTTGTACAAGTAAGAGAATTTCTTATTTACTGCTACCTAGATGCCAAATATCTGGAGTTTTTTGCTTTGAGCAGCTAGAGTAGGATCCTCAGGAATCATCTTGTTCAGCTGTTGAATAAAACTAACCTATCAAATTCTCAAGCTCATGTATTTGCCTTTTCACACAGCGAACACCATGGATGAGTTTGCTGTTGAATACAAAGTTATTAATCCCAAAGCCATAACTATGGGGCAGTTGTATGGCAGTTTTGATCCTGTAAGTCATGAGTGGTCAGATGGAGTTCTTGCTAAGGCCTTCAGGAAACAAGCATCTTCTACCACAGACGATCGCAAGTGGATTATTTTTGATGGCCCCGTGGATGCAGTTTGGATAGAGAACATGAACACTGTGCTGGATGATAATAAAAAGGTAGCCTAATTTTTGCCCATACCCTTGTCCTTGAATAAACATACTTAATTTTAGTAGTAGCAATATTGTTACTATGTTAGTCAAAGGAGGAGTGAAATTCAGGAAAGGATGATGTGCCTAAAAGCACTTCTTTATTTCCCTGGTTGTATGAGTGGGTTTAGATGGTATTAGATAATATTAATCCATTACTTCTCCCTAGAAGCCTTGTCTTGCTCCTTCTTTATTGAAATGAGGTTGATCATTGAGGCTTTTTTATTGACCCTTTTAGGAAACTGAAATACATGGACTCAATTCTGTGACTGAAAACTGAACTTGCTTAAATTACCTTGAGAATAAATGAATTTTAAAAAAGCTGCAGGTCATAACTGCTTTTTCTTGCAGAGTTATTTAAAGTTAGAGCATTGTTCTGTGTCTGCAAGTCTTACAGTAAGACATAGAAAAGTTGAGACAAGGTCATAAAATATCATGTGTTGTACAGATACAAATGAATGAATGAGGAGTGACGCTAAGTGGAATGTTCAGTGATTTTATGACAGACATTGCTTTGACTGTCCAGTCAGCACTGACATGACTAGACCATGTTTATGTGATGCTCTTCTTCCAGTTATGCTTAATGAGCGGTGAAATAATTCAGATGAGCTCAAAAATGAGTTTAATCTTTGAGCCGGCGGACTTAGAGCAGGCATCTCCAGCAACTGTCAGCAGGTAATGTGAGCGCATTCAAGCTTGAACTGTCCCACCTTGCACATGCATTCCTCTACCACAGGTGTTTGTTCTTCCCAGGTGTGGTATGATCTATATGGACCCACAACAGTTAGGCTGGAAGCCACTGAAGGATTCCTACATGCAAACTCTGCCTCCAAACCTGCAGGAAGAACACCGAGAGCTGGTGCGAGCCTTCATTTTTTGCACAGGTCTAATTTAGAAGATTAACTATAAGGTGACATTCATGGTTTGCCCAATTGAAGGCAGGCATGCAGAATCAAAACTTTTTTATTATTACCATTAACAGTTTAGTCTTCAAAGCTTTTTTCACCTCATTGCTTGTATGAAGGAAAGCTCTTTGTGCTGTGTATTGTACTGTGTTTTCTGTAGATGCAAATAAAAATAGGTGTTGGTGAGAAGCAGCTTTTAATGAAAATCAAAAATCCCTATTATTGGGCATTAAAATCTAGTGGAATAATATTAGGATTGGAGCTGCAGAAAACTTATTTATATGATTTGAGAAGACTCCCTTTGAATTTTTGCAGGAAATTAGAATCAAATTCCGAAGAAGTACCAAGACTAGAAGAGCTCTTTATTTATAGTTTTCTTAGTTCATGAGAGTAAAATAATTATTCCTTAAGCAACAGATAGTCCAACCCTTTAGTGCATATCCTTGAGTACTAGTCCCTGGAAAAGGGGTAGGTCATGGTTTCTGTCCTGTTTCCCAGTTTGAGTTCATGGAGCAGGTACCACCAGCTATGGTCAGTATTTACCTATGTGCTGTGGCACTCCTGCAGGCACCAGTCAGCCCCAGCATGCTGGAATTTCTGCTGTGGCACAGTATCTGTGCTGGGGCCTCTTTTTAAAGGAGGATGAAACTCTTGCCTTTTTTTCTGTTGGAATAATTTTGTTGTTGCCTAAGCAAGACAGGAGTCTCTCTAGGCTGAGCTGCTCTGCTGTCTGGATTAGTAACTGGGTAACAGAATTCCTGCTGAAAACTTCTCTGTGGTAAAAGCAACTTGTTTTCACCTTTGGATAGTGATGGTGTGACTTTGTGAACATTTCAGTACTGCCTGACATGGGCCCTTTCCTGAGCTGTCTGCCAGCCTGGACAATTTCTGATGCCTTATGTTTGACTGAGGGTGAATTGAGGGACAATGGGGAATGTGGCAAGTCCTGCATTGTCACACAGCTGTTTCCTTTTCTCTTGGTAGATCAATAGCTTGTTTATGTGGCTAGTTGAGCCTTGTTTAGATTTTATTGAGCATCGTTGCAAATTCATGGTAAAAACGTCCTCTAGTCACCTGACTTACAGCTTGATGAAACTCTATTCTTCTCTCCTTGGTAAGTACCCTAAGCCACCTGGTTTTTATTTCAATTTTTCTTTTTTTTTCCCCTGCCATGTCCCAGGACAAAATGCAGCTTATAAGATGCAAGGAAATACCAAAGGAATTCCTTACTGTTGAGTTCATATAAGACATCAGTGATCTCACTGATCAGTATTATTAATAGTTCTTTGCATACAGAGCTTTCACATTTGGAAACTGGTGTCATTACAAAACTAAACATGATCTTGCAAGTATGTTCTATGTTTTGCTTGCTGCTTGCTACCATCTGAAGAAAAGAGGACTATTTTTTTTCTAATTTCATTTTTATTTGTAGACAGTATTTTACACAGACAAGGTCCTCCTTTTGTAGATTGGCTTCATTCCACTGAAGAGAGTGCTCTACTTTTGTCTCAGGATAATTTTGCAAAAATGCATTTTGAATTGGGATTTATGGTTATTACTGGCTTTTAACCAAAATTCAAAATATGTGTTTTAGATGAAATAAAGGAATCTGATGAAGAGGACAGTGAAACTATGTCTGCCCAGCAGATCTCCTCATGGCTGCAGGCCCTTTTCCTTTTTGCTTTGGTGTGGACAATTGGAGGGATCATTGACGCAGACAGCAGAAGAAAATTTGATTCATTTTACCGCAACTTGCTCAATGGAATGAATGAGCAAAACCCACGCCCTAAAAACGTGAAGCTTAACAAAAGTAATATCTTCCCAGAAAAAGGTGCTTCTTCATAATTGTGTTTGCCTGGCCTTTTATAAAGCAGTAAGAAAGCTTGGCACTTGGTGTGCCTGGCAGATGTTCAGTCTGCAGCAGAGCCACCATCTGCCAAGCCTTGGGCTGCACAGTTGGCTGCCCTTTCCTGGCTCTTTTAACCAGGAGTAGCATATGCCTCCTGTTGTACTCAAGCACTATGGCTGAATCTGACCTAAAATCATTTGGTGATGGTAACGGCGCTAGGGGGATGGGGTGTATCTTGTGTACTAGAAAGTTTCCATTATCTCACATTTTTGGAAATCTCATGCTAAAATTACTGAAGTTTATTTTTATAATTTAATCAGTGGGTTTCTTATGTTGTATTTTTCAATTAACAGGGAGTGTTTTTGACTTCTATTTTAACAAGCGTGGCCATGGGCAGTGGAACATGTGGACAGACTACATCACAAAGGAAGAGCAAGTTATCGCCCCAGGGGCTAAGGTGCACATTGGTATCTTTATTATGGAAAATAACTATTTGACTAAATAATTTAGAGGTATAAATAACTATATTAGGCTGTTTGATGATTGCTTTGCAACATTTCATTAGTCTCTGTGAGCTCCCTTTCATGCTTTTGTTTCAGTTCTGGTAACACTAACACTGGAAATTCAGCACTGCAGGTGCACATGGAGCCCTGAGGTTCCCTGGTGGTTAAAATTTGGGTTCTGCTTTGTTCTCTAACAGCATTTGATATTGAAGAAACCATGGTGGGAAAAAGCCAAAGCCTGAATTTCCATTCCTTCATTTCTGTTTTCAGTGGTTGATCTCATGATATTGTAGTATGAGTTAGAAAAAGCAAACAGAGACTTACTTTGGGATGTGGGGAGCAGTACTGAACATCCTGGATCCCCTCTCCTTCCAAATAGGGGGCACTTAGATTTTGATGGCAGCTGTGAACTGAATGGAAGGGAGAAGCACTGCAGGGATCTGCAGATGAAATTCCAAGATAACTTAAGCTTGTTCAACTTTTCATTCCACTGTAGTTGCCATTGTCTTGTCTATTAAGTACATAAGAGATGTAAGATGACATTTCATTCTGCTGCCTAAAATCTTTTCTTGATATCAAATCCACAGCTGCTAATTATAAGTAAAAAATGCAGAAGAGAAAAAAATTTCCATACAAGTGTTCCTTTCCCTTTGCACAGTAGGGGAACAGAACCAGGCCATACTTAACTCTGTGTTTCTCCAGGCTTTATATAATGTCTATGAACCATAATATAGGTAATACTGTCTTGCTAATGACTGTATAAGCCCTGAACAAGATGTGGGGCCATAGTATTTTTTAGAACCTTGCTATAGCTTAGGTTTTCAGACAATAGATTTTTTTAGTAACATATGTGCTGCAGGGTTCCTGTAGTTGCTTGCAAATACTCATTTTGATTAAGGTATTAGATGTTTGTTTGATTTTTCATGTTTTATTTTACTTTCCTGTGTAACAGGTATCTGAGCTGATCATACCAACAATGGAAACTGCCAGACAAATGTTTTTTCTTAAAACATATGTGGAGCATAGTGTCCCTTTGCTTTTTGTGGGTCCCACTGGCACTGGAAAAACAGCTATAACAAACAACTTTCTACTGAAACTTCCAAAGGAAAAATACATCCCGAGTTTTATCAACTTCTCTGCAAGAACCTCTGCCAACCAGACCCAGGATATTATTATGTCCAAGCTGGACAGAAGAAGAAAAGGATTATATGGACCTCCAGCAGGGAAAGAAGCTATAATTTTTGTGGGTAAGATATATTTTTTCATTTTTTGAAAATAATTTTCATTCTGGCCTTAGGCAAAGGAAGTGGTTCACCAAGACTAGTAAATTTGAATTGCCTCAGTGCTTTTTTCAGGCATCTAGAGAATCCTAGAATCTCCTGGGTTGGAAGGGACCCACAAGGATCACCAAAGGATTAGCACTGCCCTTGCAGAGAGGTTTAAGTGGTGGTTGTCTTCAGAATAGTTCTTAGAGTTGCAGTGGGACATGACATGAAATAAATCAAAATCACCAGCCACACTAAGTTAAGCCATCACCCCTAATTATGCCTGTGAGGTGTAATGGTATTTGATTTTGGTTAGTTCAATGGGAAGCAGTTGGCTGCTGAGGTTTTTTATTCAATGTCTGTGTTCTCCATAGATGACTTAAACATGCCTGAAAAGGAAGTGTATGGAGCCCAGCCAGCTATTGAGCTTCTCAGGCAATGGATTGACCATGGGCACTGGTACGACAGGAGAGATGCATCCCGCATCAGCATCATAGATGTCCTGCTTGTCACAGCTATGGGTCCCCCTGGGGGAGGCAGGAATGACATTACAGGTAGGAAATACATTACTGTGGCAAGTGGTTATCTAGCTGACTGAAGTTAAGGGGTGAGTTCGGGTTTGCTGATGGCAAATTTGACATTTATCTATGACTGGTGGATCTACAGGTGCATTCACTAAGTGGGTCATTCCAAGTACAGATCTGTTATATTCAAGTTCAAATCTGTACCTTTAGCAGAGGGAGTTTAATCAACATTAGAAGCAATTTTTAGTGTTGATCAAACTGTGAATGACAGAAGTTATTCTAAAATTAGCAATGGAGATGATTTCTGTTTTCTATTATTTGGAAAAGAGAGGGAATACATCTGCTTGCTATATCTCTGGCAAGTCTCTTCTGAAGTTGTATCTCCTGCTGCTAAGGTAGGCTGCCTGCATTTATTTACAAGAATGTTTCCTGCAAGTCCATTATTCCTGTCACAGCACCATAAGGGAGGTTATTATAATGAAAAAATTACATAAATAAAAGCCGTAATGTAGCTGCAGCTACATTATTATAGGCTATATACAGCTGCATTGTTATAAGGCATTTCATGCTGCTTTGCTTCTTATAAACACTGTGATACAGATATAACTGTACGTGTTCTGAGGAGGCTTTATGAAAATAACTCTTCTGATATAGCTACATTTCTAAAATTTACTCATGTATAGACTGATTCTTTTTAGGTGAAAGCCAATAACGAGATGCTTGACTTTGTAAAGTTTTTACTGTATCATAATCAAGAAGGCTGAGATGAGCTGAAATTTTAAATTGGGTAATAGCAACCTTGTAATGGAGATTGTTTTGCACGTTCAAAACGGTTGTTTTAAGTTAAATACTGATAGAAAATGTAATCCAGTTTACATTTCTTTTGCTTCACTGCTAGGGCAAAAATTTGCCAGAAACAAAATAATGAAGCTGGTGCCAGATACCATTTTTTTTTAAGTTACAGAGAAACCTAGAAGAAGCTAGCTGAAAGGTGGACAAGTATTTGACCATTTAAATCTCTCTGCATCCTTGTGTGTGTGTTACAGGACGCTTCACACGGCACTTGAATGTTGTCTCCATCTGTGCTTTCAATGATGACATTTTAACCAAGATTTTTACTGCAGTTACTGACTGGCACTTCAGCCAAGGCTTTGATACTTCATTTCTGAGGTAATGGGATCTATTTGCTGTAGCACCTTTGTTGTCTTTTCCCTGCGTTTTATCTCCAAAAGTTAAAACTGTATTTCTTTTCCTTCTTAAGGCTGGGTAAGCTGATGGTCCAAGCGACATCGATGCTTTATAAATTGGCAGTTGATAATTTTCTCCCAACTCCTTCAAAATCCCACTATGTCTTTAATCTACGGGATTTTTCCAGGGTTATTAAAGGAGTTCTGCTCTGTCCACACACTCATTTACAAGTAAGTTGTAGTTTAATTATGTTGATGTAGGAGAGAGCAGTGAAAAAAGTTAATTATTCTTATAATACGAACGAATAATAATAATTACGAATGTAATATGAACTATGATTTCAATAGATTTACAGGATTTAAGATCAGAATAGTCCCCGAATTCCTTGTTATGTATTTTCTGTCTGTCTCTCCGGGAGAGAGCTGTCATTTTGTTAATACAATTTGATTTGATACAGTAGAGAAAAATGCTTTGACATGAGAGTCCCAGTTTGTGTTGGCAGGAAGGACAAGATGGTAACTAGGTGAGGAATCCAGTTAAGTTAGCAGATGCTGGGCCATGTGCTGAATGGCTTGGGCTTGAAAGATTCCCACTGAGTTTAGTACAAGGTATAGCAGGGTCCAGATGGACATTTCTAACCTTTTCTTTTTGAACAAATCCTGCCTGAGTTATATTTGCCCTTTTACCTATATTCTTTTTTATTTCCATTTTCAGGATGGAGATAAACTGATCAGACTTTGGGTTCATGAGGTTTACAGAGTTTTCTATGATCGCTTGGTTGATGAGGATGACAAGAATGTTTTCTTTCAGATGGTAGAAGAGACAACATTAAATAGCTTCAAGCAGAACTTGCATAAGGTATTTTTGGATAATGTGCTGGGACCAAGATGATACTGATGCATTTTCAGAAATACTTAAACATTGAGATTAAATCATTATTGGAGACATTTTGCAATATTTTGATCAGTGAATTTAAAAAGTATGGACAATCTTCTATTCAGCATTGAGTATTCATGTCAGAATGATTCATAACTTCTGAGAGATTCTGTGTTGGTACAGAGGACCAACTGGAATGGAATAAATGTCTTGCACAGCATTTGTCTGTGCTTTTACCCAAAATAATTATTTGGATGTTCCAGTGAGTGTAGTGGGTACCTTTCTGAGAAGCCTTTTTAGAACTCTCCTATATTTGACAGCAGTATCTCTCTGTGAGGTATGCATATGTGGAAACCTGCATGTCAACCTACAGTATTATTTTCCAGACCAAGGTTGTAACTAGAACAGTGAAAAACAGTGCTTTCTGCAGTATTAATGCTATGTAGGTAAAGGATTGTTACGACTTTAAGGAAAATCTCTAACAGCTAGAATTTTCTGTTGATTCTTGTATTTTTCCTAGGTACTGAGTCATCTCTCACCTACTGGAAAAGTCACTGATGATAATATTCGTGCCCTGTTCTTTGGAGACTTTTTAAAGCCGAGCAGTTCTGTCAAAATTTATGATGAAATCACAGACTTAAAGCAGTTGACAAGCGTCATGGAATTCTACCTTGAGGAGTACAACAACATGAGCAAGGCCCCAATGTCCCTGGTCATGTTCCAGTTTGCTATTGAGCACATCTCCAGGATATGCAGGGTACTGAAACAGGATAATGGACACCTGCTGTTGGTGGGCGTTGGCGGGAGCGGCCGGCAAAGCGCGACCAAGCTCGCCACCTTCATGAATTCCTTTGAGCTCTTCCAGATTGAAATTACCAAGTCCTATGGCATCAGTGAATGGAAAGATGATATTAAACAAGTCATGCTGAAAACAGGTGTTGGGAACAACAATATGTCCTTTTTGTTCTGCGATAATCAAATAAAGGATGAATCATTTGTAGAAGATATCAACATGCTTTTAAATACTGGAGATGTGCCTAATATTTTTGCAGCGGATGAGAAAGCTGAAATTGTTGAGAAAATGCAAGGTGCAGCAAGGACAGAGAACAGGAAAATTGAAGCCACGCCCCTTGCTATGTACAATTTCTTTATTGAAAGAGTGAAGAAAAATTTGCACATTGTCTTAGGTCTGTATACAATGTGTTGTTTCTTAGAATGTTTTTGTTTAGGTTTATTTGTTTTTCTGCTTCCTAACTGCAAAGAAACTTAGGTAACAATCATGTTTTTATTTTTGTAGCCATGAGTCCTATTGGAGATGCATTTCGGAATCGATTACGGATGTTCCCTTCACTGATAAACTGCTGCACCATTGATTGGTTCCAAACCTGGCCTACAGATGCTTTGGAAATGGTTGCTAACAAGTTTTTAGAGGATATCGAGCTCAAAGATGACATTAGAAAAGAGTATGAGTTTATCTCTCAAGAAATATATGAAGCAGAAGTTTGGTCCCCTGCCCCTCATGTCCCCAGTGTATTTGATCTGTCCTTATAAATGGACAAAGCTAAGCAAACTCTGGAATTTCAGTGCAAGTCAAAGATGCTGAGACATATGTATTTGATGTGTCTGAAAATCAGGCCACTCTTCGAGAAGAGTCCAAAATATTTCTAATAATGGGGAAAATACATTTCTGGCTTCCTTAACACTACTATGACTTCATAAGCTTAGAGTACTTTTTTGAGAGTTGACATAAGGACAGACTGTATTTTCAAAGTAATGTGGAAAATTTTTCCCTAGGGTTGTGTCAGTGTGCAAGTATTTCCAGGAAAGTGTGAGAGAGCTCTCTGTTGGCTACTACGCTACGCTGCGCAGACACAACTACGTGACACCAACTTCCTACGTGGAACTGATCCTCACCTTCAAGACCCTGCTGAATAGAAAAAGGGAGGAAGTTGACATCATGAGGACTCGTTATCTTGTAGGACTTGAAAAGCTTGAATTTGCATCGTCACAAGTAAGTTTCAGATGAAAATGCTGAATATGTGCCATACGCAAACTTCAGTGTGGGGTCTGTACGGTTGAAACTTATAAAAATAAAACTTTAAAATTTGTTTTTCACTATATTCATGATGCTATTGGAAGTTTTGTATAGAAAGCCAGCAGGAAAATTATATTTCTCCTTAGTAAGTTGAAGAAACTGTGATCTCTATGTATGGATTATAGCTTTTAATAGAACACAAAATTAAAATGAAGGTACTCATTAAATGTTGAAGGAATAAACATTATAAATTTCATTATTTTCTCAAAAACTTACATGGAGAATCTACCTCATCCTTCTAATACCTATTACCCTTTCCAAAATAGGGGAGAAATTGAAAAACATTGTAAGACAATCTTAAGCATGAATTCCTCAGTAGATTCCAAGTAGGAAATTGATCAGGTTCCAGATAAAAAATTCCTTTTTCAACCCATGTGATCCTGGGACTTTCCAAGATACAAACTAAAGGGGCTTCTAGATACTTGCTGGATGAAGAAGAAGATCCAGTTTGCAGCTGTTGCTGTCACAAATTCTGTGTTTCATTCCAGGTTTCTTTTGGATTTTGTTTTCCACCTGTGTACTAAAACATTATTTCGACTTTCATTATCTGAAAGTGACTGTGAGGAAAAAATAAAATTAATAAATATATTTCTCGCTATTGACATTAATGAATCTTAAAAAAAGCAAGTGTATTGCATAGATGATGATAAATATGCCTTTTAAAATCTAATCAGTTAAATGAAACAGCTGTTAGCAAAAATAAACCAGCGAACTAATTCTTTAGATAATTCTTTAGATCGAATGTCCTTTATTAGATTGTATTGCTACAGGGTCTTCCAATCTTTATTCCTAAGACATCAAGATATGAAATGCCTGCAATGTCTGCACAGATTTTTTTCCTGATTTCTTGTTGTATTCATCAGGTTGCAGACATGCAGAAAGAACTGACTGAACTTCAGCCTGAACTGATTAAAACATCTGCAGAAACAGATAAAATGATGGTCAAGATTGAAAAGGAAACAGTTGAAGTGGATGCAAAAAAGGCAATTGTGTCAGCAGATGAAAAAGAGGCCAATGATGCAGCTGCTGTTGCCCAGGGAATTAAGGTAGAGCACAAGGGCTTGAGCCTGGAGCAGGATGGGTTCCAAGTAAATGGGAGCTGTGATGATGTGTTAATGGGGTGAGCCAAGCTCTTAAAGTAACAAAATTGCAGGTGATGAATGACACGCTTCTAATACAAACACAGTAAATTTGGGCTGTTTGGAGTCTGGTTGCATCTCACAGTCCTGTATAACTTCCCTTTCTAGTTCATGTTCCAAAAGCTGTATAGCTCTTATTTCTCTACTAATATATTCTCATTTTCAACAGATTGAGTAATGAGTTTAACTGTTTCCAGGCCCAAAGACAGTTAATTTAGAGTTAGCTGAGGTAATTTGGCATATGCTGCATGTAGTCCTATTAGGCATAACTTCAGAGGTAATGCCATAGCCAGACGTCTGTAACACAGAATTTCCTGTGGGAAGCCTCAAGATTCCTCAATATTTTTTCTGTAACTAGCTGGAAATGTCAGTGATATTTAATATGGATAATTTCTGAGATCAGAGTATATAAAGAACTTAAGCTACACAGTGTCCATTTTTCACCTGATCAGCGCTGTAAGATTTAACTAAGAACAACTGTATCTAATCTTTGCTAAACCAGAGAGACTTTGATTTTAAAAGCTTGTCTGACTTTTTCAACTATCAGTTCAGTTTATGGAAGTTACTAATTTCTCTACAAACCTTCCCTCTTTAAGCTGTGCAGTGAAATTGTGGAAGTAGTTTTCTGTCCTAGAAACACAATGTTATGAAGAGTCTATTTAATGGGTATTGAAGAAGAGAGAAAGTTCTGCGAGGCTGTGGTGTAGTGGGGTGATCAGCTGCAGGCCTGGTGCTGTGTGAAGGTTTACAACTTTCTGCCCAATGTCTTAACAGGACGAATGTGAAGCAGACCTTGCAGAGGCTCTGCCAGCTCTGGAGGCAGCAGAGGCAGCTCTTAACACCCTGAATCCTTCCGACATCACTCTAGTGAAATCCATGCAGAATCCACCTGGTCCTGTCAAGCTCGTCATGGAGAGTATCTGCATCATGAGGTCAATTAAACCAGAGAGGAAACCCGACCCCTCTGGCAGCGGTAATGGCACAGCTTTTGTTATCCCTGCCCCAGCAATGTGTGTGTGCTGCTGTGCTGTGCCGTGCTGTGCTGGTGAGGTGCTTCTGGCACCATGCAGCTGTGTGCACGGGAGGTGCATTTTGCTGGCAGTGACAAGTGCACTGAGTAGTGAAGAGCTGCTTTTGCCAGGCTAACATACTGCCCTTGCCTGACACTGTTGTACCAGCTTTGTAAATATGATCCCAGTCACCAGCACAGTCATCTCCTCAACTTGCTTGACCCAACCTTGAGATTTCCATTGCCTTGAGGAACTCTGGGTGCTAGAGGTGTGCTGTGCACAATCTGCCTGTGTTTTCCCTTGTAATCCCTGCTTCCAAACGATCAGTTATGTTGGGAGACGGAATTCTAGTTATACCTCTGCCACAGGTGATTATTCTAACAAGATTTTTCTGTGTGTTTTAATGTTGCTATTGTGGGATTGCACAGGATTTGCAAGGTAGAAAAGACACCTTTTTCTTTTGCTTTTCTTCTATCTTATACCTATACAGTTCAACCCTTCATAATTAAAAATAAGAATTATATAAATACCTTTCGTTCAAAATGATCTTATCTAGATTAAGAAGGAATACTTCTACAGTTACTGATTTATCTGATAGATGATGCTAAGAAAGGCTGTATAGTAATTTGTTTCCCTTAATGTGCTTGGTTGATTTAGAATTAATATGCAGTTAATAAATATGACATTGGTTAGTGATGCTGAAGGTCCTTTATGAATTCCTTTAGATAGTGATTTTCCCAAACTATTTAGTAGTCTTTGCATAGTAAAATTCCATTGCCATATCATTGATGTTAATTCAAAGTATTTTTTTCAGTTTGAACATGCATGTATTGAGCCTGATTTTAGTCTTATTTGCAACACAGGCAAAATGATTGAAGACTTCTGGGGGCCAGCCAAAAAACTTCTTTCAGATATTAAGTTCCTTGACAAATTGAAGTCATATGACAAGGATAGAATTCCTCCTCCTATAATGAAGAAAATTAGAGAGAAGTTTATGAATCATCCAGATTTTCAGCCAGAGGTGGTTAAAAATGTCTCATCTGCCTGCGAAGGCCTTTGCAAGTGGGTGCGAGCCATGGAGGTCTATGACCGTGTCCAGAAAGTGGTCGCCCCGAAGCGCGAGCGCTTGCAGGCGGCTGAAGCAATACTGGACGTGCAAATGCAGAAGCTGCAAGTGAAACAGGCAGAACTTAAGGAGGTTGTTGATCGCCTTCAAGCTTTGCAAGATGAGTTTGATGAAATGAATAACAAGAAGATAGACTTAGAGAATAATATTGAACGTTGTTCACAGAAGCTTGTGAGAGCCGAACAGCTGATCAGTGGTCTGGGTGGAGAGAAGGAGAGGTGGACAGAAGCTGCACGGTTATTAGGAGTTCAGTACATTGACCTGGTAGGGGATGTGTTGTTGTCATCAGGAACTGTGGCTTATTTGGGAGCCTTTACTGTTGATTATCGCCTACAATGTCAAAAGCAGTGGCAGGATCTGTGCATTGAGAAGAACATTCCGTGCTCCAGTGATTTTAGCTTAAGTAATACATTAGGAGATCCAGTCAAAATCCGTGCATGGCAGATTGCTGGATTGCCAGTTGATTCTTTTTCCATTGACAATGGTGTAATTGTTTCTAACTCAAGAAGATGGGCTTTAATGATAGATCCTCAAAGGCAAGCTAACAAGTGGATAAAAAATATGGAGAAAGCTAACAAGCTGTCAGTTATCAAATTATCTGACACACATTATGTGAGGACATTAGAAACTGCTCTTCAGCTTGGAACACCAGTCTTGCTAGAAAATATTGGTGAAGAATTAGATGCTTTCTTAGAACCTATTTTATTAAAGCAAACATTCAAACAACAAGGAGTAGAGTACATGAAATTAGGGGAAAATATAATTGAATATTCAAGAGAATTCAGGTTTTACATGACAACCCACTTAAGAAATCCTCATTATTATCCTGAAGTGGCTGTGAAAGTTTGTCTACTCAATTTCATGATTACACCTTTGGGTCTTCAGGACCAGCTTCTTGGAATTGTAGCTGCAAAGGAAAAGCCTGAGCTAGAAGAAAAGAAAAACCAACTCATTCTAGAAAGCGCAGCCAATAAGAAACAACTAAAGGAGTTAGAAGATAAAATCCTGGAGGTCCTTTCCCATTCAGAAGGAAACATCTTAGAGGATGAAACAGCAATTAATATTTTGTCTTCATCCAAGCAGTTATCAGCAGAAATCTCTGAAAAGCAACAAATTGCCTCTATGACTGAGAAGGAAATAGATTCTAC
The DNA here is from genome assembly GCA_013397155.1 of Irena cyanogastra. Classification (NCBI taxonomy): domain Eukaryota; kingdom Metazoa; phylum Chordata; class Aves; order Passeriformes; family Irenidae; genus Irena; species Irena cyanogastra. The sequence continues at coordinate 77,090 of VWZV01001956.1, read as the reverse complement.
TCGAATGGGGTATAAGCCGGTTGCTGTTCATTCAGCTGTTGTCTTCTTCTGCATCTCTGATCTGGCAAACATTGAACCCATGTACCAGTATTCATTGATTTGGTTCATTAACTTGTATGTTCAATCTATTGCTAAAAGCAGAAAGAGTGGCCGTCTACAGGAGAGAATTAATAATATAACTAAGCATTTCACAGTAAGCATCTATAATAATGTCTGTCGTTCCCTGTTTGAAAAGGACAAGCTGTTATTCTCCTTCCTTCTAACAGTAGGCATTATGAAGGGAAAAGGCCAGATAGATGATGCAGTTTGGCGTTTCCTACTGACAGGAGGTGTTGCTCTTGATAATCCTCACCCCAATCCAGCTCCAGACTGGCTGTCTAACAAATCATGGGCTGAGCTTGTACGTGCATCTTGCCTGACAAACTTCCAGGGACTAATGGAACATGTAAGAGACAATTCTTCCAAGTGGAAGCCCATCTATGACTCTGTCAAGCCCCACGAGGAAACCTTCCCGGATGACTGGAGCTCACTGACGGGGTTAGATCGCATGGTTATTCTCAGGTGTTTGCGACCTGACAAAATTGTCCCAGCAGTGCAGATCTTCATTGTGGAAAACATGGGAAGAACATTTATTGAACCACCTACGTTTGATCTTGGAAGAAGTTACAGTGACTCAAATTGTTGTGCCCCTTTGATTTTTATATTATCACCTGGTGCTGATCCTATGGCAGGTGAGACTGGTATTAAAAAAATCTTTTTAGCTGGTTAAATGTCACTGAGTCTGACTAAACTGTTAATAGTGTAGGCCCCCTCATCTGATCTTTAAAGTGTCTTTAAAGTACAATACAGCAGTGGTGGAATATCAAACATTGGCATCTGCCCATATATAAACAATGATAGTAAAATTGTTAGAGGGTGGAATGAAAGTAGTGGTGATGAAATGTCTTGGTCTCTGAGCAGCAATTTGGGGATCTAACAGACTGTAGCATCCAGACCAGTTTATAATTTGTACTTGCATTACAATTCTTTCAGTGGGTGTTGGAGGTTTGCCCCAGTCTTTATTGCAACCCTTCCTCCAGTTAAGTTTCCTCCCTCTCAATTACTAATTAAATGGTGTATAGGCCACAATTAAAAACACGTTTGTTGAATGTCCTTTAAAGTATAACCACCTAGATTATTTTTAAATCTGGCTTTCTGCCAAAAGAATTGTGATAAGAAGCCATACTATAAGGATGTATTTCCAGAAAGTACTGATTTTGATAGCAAAGCTGGAAGTCTATTTTTAGCCAGATGTAAAGATCCAATTTGCAGCTCAACCGCATAAACATTTGTACCCATCCAATAGAGAGAGTCAAGGGCTGTTGTGCAGCCTGGAACTGAACATTTGGGGCTACAGAAGAGGTCAGCCATTTAACCTGGCTTGGTTTTTTTGGTTTTTTTTTTTAATTAATACATTATACCCCTAAATTTTAGTATATGCCCCAGAGACACAGTGACTGATTCAGCATATGATACTTCTGGGTTGTTGAGGTGGGTTTTTTTTTTTTGTTTTTTTTTTTTAATTTAGTAAAATATTTTTTTATTTTTCTCCCTTTAATTACATTATAAAATGATAAATAGAACATATTCTACTTTCTAATAGACTTTGTCTTTTTTTGCCTGTATAACCTTGCCATCCTAGGTTTGCTAAAATTTGCTGATGATGTTAGCATGGGAAGCTCAAGCATTCAAACAGTTTCACTGGGCCAGGGCCAGGGCCCAATAGCAGAAAAAATGATTTACCAGGCTATTACTGATGGAACCTGGGTAGTGTTACAAAACTGCCATCTTGCAACCAGCTGGATGCCTGCCTTGGAAAAAATCTGTGAGGAAGTTATAGTGCCTGAGAATACCAATGAAAAGTTCAGGTAAGAGTTTTTAGTATTTTGCACTTTTTAATGTGAATGTTTCCTGTGTGCTGAAGACACTACTAAAAATAAATCAAAATATTTCTATGAGAATGCCTAAGTATGACATTCATATAATTTATGTGCAAAATAAAGATGCATAATTAAGAGGTCACCTTTTCTACCTGTCCAATATAATCTACTTTATGCCTGCATTTTAGACCAAATTTAGATCTTATCTTCTCAGTTAGGCAAGCAGTAAAACTTAGTCTTCTAAAGATCAAGATGCAGAATTATATTATTGATTTTTTATTTATTATTATTACTACTACTCTTACTCTTATATGATTTTTTCATAATTATCTTTTCAAACTTCTTTTTAGGTTGTGGTTAACTAGTTATCCATCAGAAAAGTTTCCTGTTAGTATCCTCCAGAATGGCATCAAAATGACAAATGAGCCTCCCAAAGGTGTTAGAGTGAACCTCCTCCGCTCGTACCTGAATGATCCCATCTCCGACCCTGTGTTTTTTAAAAGCTGCCAAAAGCCAAAAATGTGGCAAAAACTGCTTTTTGGTCTTTGCTTTTTTCATGCTGTTGTGCAGGAAAGGAGAAACTTTGGCCCACTGGGTAAGTTTTAGATTATTTTGCACTTCATTTAAAAAAAAAAGATTTGTGCTTTTGAAATGCATTGCTGGAGTCTCTGTAAAAAGGCAATACAACAGTACAACTGTAGTACTGTTAACAGTATTACAAGAGTGCAATCTGCATTGCGCAGAACATCATAAAGTATAAAAGCTGTTATTTGCAGGGATTCTTATTCAGCCAAAGCTACTTTTGAAGCTACTAAAAGTATTATCCTGGGGAAGACTAGAAAATATTATTTTTCCAAATAAATATATTATACGGTAGTTACATGAAATTATATCTTACTAAATTATTAACTTATTACTGTAGTTCTTAAAAACAATCAAAGTCAGATCTCTTTTAAATTTTTGTAATTAAAAATATGCCTTCTATTCTGTGCATACTTTGTTTTATCAAACCTAGTGCATGTATTTACTTGGTGTGAAAGCTGCAGTATGTAGCTGCAGTGTGTTGTTTATAACATAGCAATGAAAAGATATGTATTCATAAGATTTGTGCTTCAGCTTTTTCTGTAATCTTCAAATACACAGAAAACGATATAGAATTTCTGTATAGCATAGAAATGTATGGACTTAGTGAATCCATTTTTATAACTATATGGAGTTTATGCTCTGCACTTGTGTAAATGAAGTTCTCAGTCTTCCATTCCAGCTGAGTCTCTCTTCCTCACAACAGGTTACTGTTAGGAAATACTATATTTTGACTGAAAGCCACTGTCATTATTTTAATAGTCAGCTGTTTAAATAAGCACTAAACTTCCAGTATGAAGACACTCATTCAGTGCTTTAGAGTAAAACTGAATTTTCTAGAGGCCATTTTCTAACAAAACATATACTGCTAATGTGACCAGCTATCTGGGTGAAGAAGGATAGTTGCATCAATAGCCCTGTTTTTGGTTTGCAGTAGGGATTTAGGCTTTCTGTAGGGTTCTTTCATCTGGAGCATGTTCATATTTGTTTGTCTGCTTGCTTTCTTGTTTTGTTATACTGTTACTGTGAATGTAATCTGCAAACAGTATTAATAGATGGGCAGATTAAAAATTGAAATCAATAAATTGAATTAAAACTCCTGTTCCCTTTATGTCCAGATAGCAACAGATTAGCCTAAAGTACCAAGCAGGTAAAATACAATTTTCAGGATATTGTGATGCCAAAGTGCCTATGCTTAATAAACAGTCTAGTATATTCCAGGCTGCTTCTAGACTATCTGGCAGTTGTATCTTCAGCTCTGTAGGAGCAGTGTAGAACCAACACCACCATTTCCTGAGCCCAGCTGTCAGTACATTGTACCACTGCCCTGTGTATCTCTTCTGAATTGAACAGGTTGGAATATTCCATACGAATTCAATGAGTCTGACCTCAGAATCAGTATGCAACAGATCCAGATGTTTCTGAATGAATATGAAGAAATCCCATTTGAAGCTTTGACCTATCTAACAGGTACAGACATTACATCCTCTCACATGTGTTTGTTGACTTTGCTGGGCACTTTCAGCTAATACACTGATAAACTGGTGAGTTCTCAACAAATTGAGTGGATTCCACACTGGTTGGTTTTACTTCCACAAACAACATGGTTGCCATTGGATAGATGTTGGAGCTGGACTGTAATTGGAGTTGGATCCCAAACCCTCAGATGTCATTGTTGTTTTCACTTATATATGGCTACAATTACCGATGGTCCAGCAAACCTCCTGGTCTTTGCTTCATACTCATCAAATAAAACCATCAGTTGCCTCTGGTTCATCTTCACTGATCAATGTGAGCCTGACACAGGAAGCGTTGGTGCTTCACCAGAGGATGTGATAATACTCAGAGATTTAAAGCAGGAGGTGCTGATGTATGTAAATAACTCAGCTGCTGTGGCTATTCTGTTCTCTTTCTCCAGGGAGATAAGCTGCTTTTTAGTACCTCCTTTGTCAGCCTTGTCATTCTTGATTTTTGTTAATATTGTGATTAGCTTTATGAAAAAGAATTTTGGAACATAAGTAGCAGTTTCTCAGACCAACTGATAGTGTTTGTTACACCTTCCATCATCCAGACACACAAATTTTGCCCATTGATGTTCAAGTGTCTAATTTCCATTTAATCAACTGAAGTATAAAACCTAAAAGCTTTGGAAGATCTGGAGCTTTGGAGCTTCTAGAGTTTCACACCCGGAACCTTACTAGAGTTTCATGTTATTGCAAAAGAATTTTTATTTGTTCATTAACTTTCAGTTTTTTGTCCTGGTTTTCTTTGTCTTTTTCCAGGGGAGTGTAACTATGGAGGTAGAGTGACAGATGATAAAGACAGGCGTCTTCTCCTGTCCCTTCTTTCCATAGTCTACAACAAGGACATAGAGCAGGAGAAGTACATGCTTTCCACTGGAGGTGACTACTACATACCACCACATGGCCCATATGAGGTGAGAAGACAAGTGTAAATTCTCTGAATTAATGGGGCAGAACTTACCTACATTGTGCTTGGATAATGCTGAATACAACAAATAGAAAATACACTCCATAATACCATAAAGCCATGCCAGAATGTATCTCGTGTATGAAACATGAATCTGGTACTTAATATCTGCCATACTCCAGTGGGGATGTAGGGATCATCCAATACTCTGGCATTTGTTGGTGAAGAGAGCCACCCCTGTGCAGGTCTCCAATACAGTTCTAGAAAGCCAATAGGAGTCAGGCTTCAGGAATTTACATGGTACTTCTGCACTTTCTTGCAACGAATCTGACCTTGAAAGCAGCAATCAGGAGGAAGAGGTGGAATGGCATGTGTGTATACTCAATTTCCATCCTCTTTTTCCCTTCTAACAGCTGCATAGAGATAATGAATGTGCTCAGATTCCACCTATTTGTTTAGCCCACAGTTGCAGGGATGACACATCCAGCATCCTACTCCTTCTGTGACTCCTACCAGCACTCCTTGGATATTTCTAATGTACTTTCCTTTCTCTTGCCACTTACCTGAGGGTGGTAATAACAACTCCTTTGTGAGTTTTTGAATCACTCAGAACTTTTCTTTTTATCTCTGTGGAGAGTCAGTCAATTCCTGGATGTGTTTAACAGGGAACTACCATCTTTAGTTGTAAATGGGAAGGTTCTGTCCTAACTGGATCATTTATAACTATCATACTGGTATCTGAATGTTTGTTTTACAGTCTTATATTGAATACATACGAAGTTTGCCAATTACAACACACCCTGAAGTGTTTGGACTTCATGAAAATGCAGACATCACCAAGGATAACCAGGAGACCAACCAGCTTTTCCATGCAGTGCTCCTGACTTTGCCTAGAGAAGCAGGGGGAGCTGGCAAGTCCCCCCAGGTAACTGGGGAAGACTGATCAATTTGCACTTTAGAAAGGTGCCCTTTCCTGACATGTCCTAGGTCTCAGAGTAATCCAACACCTCTCATCTCATGACTGTAGCATTGGGAGTAGATGTGAATGTCCCTGTAGAGAAGCAGATGGATTTGGCATAGCAGCTTTAAAGATGGAAGATACCTTCATGACTTTGCATTCAAACATATTAAGACAACACTCAGTTTACTCAGGCCAAATCCATGCCCCTTTGAGATGTAGATAAATAACCTTTCAAGCCTCTCAGGTAGGACATCCTGTATTTTATACACAAGTGGATGCTTGAAGAGTGGAATTGAAGGAGCCTCATTTCCTGCAGGGTTGTCTAGTGATCATATTTTCTGATGTCTAATATTCTGTAAGTAAAGCTTCTCTTGTGGCTAGGTTATTCATGGGCTCTTCCCCTTATTTTGCTCATGCTTTATGCTTTGTCTTTTCCTTCATTGTGGCAGTAATAGGATTGTGCTTGTCTGCTCTCCTGCCTGTTTCCTTAGAAATTGCCTAAAACCTTGTTGCAAACTAAAAATTACTAACAAATTTAAAATTATTGAGAAGGAAGGAGCAAGTAGGCACATGCAGAGACAGACAGGATGATGCCCAAAGCAAGTAAGAGCATAAAAGCACTGTATCTTTAGGAAAATAGACTAAAATATCAGTGTGGTTACACAGAAAAAATATAAAATCCATAGTGTTTTGTGGAATTTATTCAATAAAAATAAGAGGGAGGGGAAGAAATATTTGTTATTCACTGCAAACTTGTGATTTCAGGAAGTTGTTGAAGATTTGGCACAGGACATCCTATCCAAACTACCAAGCAGCTTTGATATGGAAGAAGTGATGAAGGCATACCCAGTACTTTATGAAGAGTCCATGAATACAGTTCTTAGGCAAGAACTAATTAGATTTAACAGGTATGGCTCAGTGTTTTGTGTAGTACTTCTTAAACTGAAATATGCTTCTGTTCATTGGTGCTAGCTGCTCACAAGCCTTTTACAGTACATTTCTCCTAACATGTTAGATTCTGCTTTGGATGAATCTTTTAAAAAGACTTGAAAGCTGCAGCTGAGTACCTGAATATAACAATAGTACCTGTATTCTTGGATTATGAATTTAAATCAGATTTGAGTTTGTTGTGTTGAGGTAGAGCAGCCTACTTTAGTCTTTGTGATACCCAGGCCCCAATGTTCACAGCACACTATGACAATGAGTGCTACAAGCTTTAAAGCTCTTGTCACTTGATTTCCCTTGTCTAGAGGGAAAATTTTCACTTTTATTTATTTTTCTTTCTTTATGTCTTTTATTTCTCTGTGTGTGTTTCTAATTTGTTTGCTTTTCTGAAGTTAAGTAAGAGTTTTGATAACTACAGGTAAGATAAGGAATTTCTGGCAGGACATATACCACCTTTATCAACCCTTCATTCGAGTTGGACCGAGGGGTATTTAGCCAGGTAGTAAGAAGTGAGTAATGACAACTCCTTTGTTTTCTCTGAAGGCTTACTGAAGTTGTTCGGAGCAGCCTCATTAATATAGGCAAAGCCATCAAAGGCCAAGTGTTGATGTCTTCTGAGCTTGAAGATGTTTTCAACAGCATGCTCATGGGAAAAGTGCCATCCATGTGGGCTGCCAAATCCTATCCATCACTGAAGCCTCTGGGAAGTTATGTGTCTGATCTCCTCTGTCGTTTGGAGTTCTTCCAGGTCTGCTCAAATGAGACTGAGGGGTCTGGGCAGTTGTAGTTAAAAGCTGGATGGGGAGAGTGTGTCAGTGCTGTCCTTGCTCAGCAGTCCCTGGGTAGCTCCATGCTGGGAACTGCTTGCACACACTCGTGGCCAAATACCTCTGCATTAGCAGCACTGCAGTTAGCTGCAGGGTGAGCTGGGAGCATGATCCCTTGGTGCTAATCCAGTGCTGCTTTTGGTGGTTTTTATCTTTCCATTTCTAGAAGATTCATTTTATTTTGAATTGGTGTCTTAACTACTTCTTTGCTGAAAGGACACTGAGCTGGATGTGAGAATGCTTTAGAACTACTGCATAACAGGCACTATGAAATTTTATATACATGTCTGTAAATATCTTTCAGATTTCATAAAATGTGGCACCACTTTCACACACTTTTTGAACAGGCTATTTTATTTTTAATTCACCATTCCATTATTTCCCTTGCACTCTTAAAAGTACTTAAAATTTTGGGTGTACCTTAAATAGTGAGCTACTGAGATACAGTGGTACCCCATAGAAGTCAGGGGAGGAGAAAGCTGGAAGAGGTGTCTGAGATTTATGTAAATGGCACAGTTTCCTGTTTGCTGGATTAGAGCATTGTATGGGCTTCTTTTGACTCCAAATAACTTACAGTAGTGTGAAGATATTCTGCCCTTGTTTTGCTTTTTCCTACTGCATTGTGTGGACAAGGCCCAAGTTCTCCTTGTCTGGCATCTTTGTACAGGAGTGATTTCCTCTGCTATGATCTGATGTGTAGGCTGTAGTGAGTGCCCTCACAGTGTTCAGTGAAGAGACATTGATCAATGAAGAATGTAAAAGAATTTGGCCTCTTGGAGATTACAAGACTGTAAATGAAAGTATTTTGATAAGTGTCCAAATTCAATCACTTTCTTGTTTTTGGAGGCCGCTAGCTAGACTTGACAAAATGTGCTTATGCTACTTTCTGAAATTTTTCTCAGTAGCACTGAGTTCTGGTTGTTTCAGAATGAGTGATTGTTTTTGTTGTCATCCTAAAGAACTGACTTCTGTGATTTGTTGTCTCTGAAAAACAGAAAATTGATGGAAAGATGCAGAGGGTCCCATCAAGGCTTAGATCTCATTGTGCTGTTTGAGTGTATCTGAAAAGACATCGTTTTCTGGTGAATTGGCACAGTGAAGCCACAAATATATTGGATTTTTTTTTACATTTGTTTTCTCTCTCCTTATTCAGGATTGGGTTGACAAGGGGCCACCTACAGTCTTTTGGCTCTCAGGATTCTTCTTCACTCAGTCTTTTTTGACTGGTGTTTTACAAAACTTTGCCAGAAAATACACCATCCCAATTGACCACATTGGATTTGAATTTGAGGTAAGAAAAATGCAGAAGAATTTTGTCTTTCCTGTACAGCTTGAAACATGTTCTAGAGAAGCATGAAATAGTTTTCAGATGAAAAGGTATTTTATTTAAAGGAGCAATTTCTGACTGTCACTTAGAGGATTTAGTATATTCCAAATAAAAATAAAATCAAGCAATGGTCTAATCATTCTAGGTGATGAAACAGGAGGACACAATGGAGAAAATGCCAGAAGATGGGGCTTATGTGAGAGGCCTTTTTTTGGAAGGTGCACGATGGGATAGAGAATCCTTGGTAATTGGAGAATCACTACCAAAAATCCTCTATGATCCTTTGCCCATAATATGGCTGAAACCTGGAGAAAGTTCCAAGTTTCTTCATCTGAACGTCTATTCATGCCCTGTGTACAAGACAAGTGAAAGAAGAGGTGTCTTATCCACCACTGGGCACTCAACCAACTATGTTCTGTCGATTGAACTCCCTTCAGACAAGCCCCAGAAGCACTGGATAAATCGAGGTGTGGCAGCCCTGTGCCAGCTGGATGACTGAGAGGCTGCAATATTGAGATTGTAAAGATCTGCTTTACTCCTCAATGGTTGCATGGCTGTTGTTTTTTTTAAATGAAATTGGGCCTAGGCACTGGGAATCTACTTCACAACTCTTGCAAAAAGATTTTAGATTTGCCTACCACTTCTGTGTCTCAGGAGTATGTAGAGCAAGGAGGGAGCAGATGAGAATATTCTGTTGTCAACATATGAAACCAATCCTCAGATAGAATGAACTACCAAAGCTGTGTTATAAAACTGTAGTCATTCCTTGATGATGTGTCTCAGAATTTTCCATTGAAAACTTCTCAATAGCACATGTATTGGGAGCTGCCATTTCTCAGAACAGTATGCTTGTGCCATATAACTTTTTTTTTTCATTATTTACTTACATATTTCAGGTACCTGATTCATGGAGCTGTTTTCTTTCTCCCACAGTCTCACTTTACTTCCTGCCAGCAGCCCAGCCCCACACAGCCACTCACTCACCTCCCCCCCTGTCTCATGGGGTGAGATAAAGACAGTTTAATAGGGAAAGCAAAAGCCATGCACACAAACAAGGCAAAACAATTAATTCCCTGCTTCCCACAGGCAGGCAGGTGTTCAGCCATTCCCAGGAGAGCAGGGGCCCATCACATGTAATGGTGACTTGGGAAGCTATCACTCCAAACATCCCCCTCTCCTCCTCCACTTTACACACTGATCATGATGTCACATGGTCTGCAGTGTCCCTTTGCTCATTTGGGGTCACCTGTCCTGGCTGTGTCTCCTCCCACCCTCCCAGGCACCCTCAAGTTCCTCCCCAGCCTGGCAGTGTGAAAAGCAGAAAAGGCCTTGGCTCTGTGCAATCCCTGCTCAGCAATAACAAAAACATCCCTGTATTATCAACCCTGTGTTCAGCATATCCAAAACACAGCCCCATACCAGGCAGTGTGAGGAAAACTGACTCTACCCCAACTTCCTCATCTTGCTCTCTTGCATGTTGGATTAATAACTGCCTGAAATTTTATACTTGTTTAAGCCCTTTCATCAGAGAAGCTCAAAGTAGCTTGCAAACATTAATTAAAAATAAAATAGCCCGAACCTCTTCAAAGAGCTGTGCAGTCATTAACTAATCCCCACAGCATGCCAAGAAGGTACTAAAGATGCATCATTAGACTTCTTGTGTACACAGGACAAGAGAAGCACAAAGATCAAGGCAAACATTTAAAAAACATGCGCTACACAGACATCCACTAATTTGGGGTCTTGTATTTTTTTTCATTGCCCAAATTGCAGCATTTTAATGACTTGCTGGAGGCCTCATGAAGTCAGAGATTCAGCCATCATTTGGCAATTCCCAGTATCCTGCTCCAAGCATTAAGGGATGCTGCTACAACTCCCTAAAAGACACAGTTCTGTCATAGGAACTTGTCTGTTGTGTTGTGCTTAGGTGAAAACAGTTCATTATTGTTTCAGTAACCACTGGTTTGTTTTATGCAGATGTTCATAAAATAGTAACTGTTAAGAATGGTACTGCAAGGTCAGGCAGAGGTGCTGGGGTGTGTTGGGCAGTGCTGCTCTGCAGGAAGGTGCACAGGTAAGCAGCAGCTTCATGTACCACACCTGACACCTCACTGACAGCCCAGCACGCAGGCATTTGGTGTGTGGGAGTAGAGCAAAGATTTCAGGCCAGGACACCTAAAGGATGTTTGTTTTAATAAAAGGAACACACGTGCAGGTGTTTCAAATTACTGAGGGGAAGAAACTACTCTTAACAAATTAGACTAAATGATATTTGGCACCTATACCAAAATAAAAGTGGTTTGTGAATGTTACAGCACACTCATCCAAAGAGACAACAGTTTTTAAGAAGAGAATCATGTTTCATGATTCTCTATAATCTATAAATAAATTAAAATTGGTCCTTGAAAAAATTATTTTCTTAGACTTCATAAGAGAGATACTTTGTAGTTTTCATATAATTAAAATGAACAGAAATTTACTATACATTCAAAAATACAGTAATTACTACAATATTTTTTTAAATATCAGCATCTAATTGTTGTAATTGCTACAATTCAGATCACTAATTAGGTGACTGTGGTATCAGAGATAACAAACCAGTCATGAGCCTCCTTGCATGGAAGTATTATAAAATAATTTGTATTGTATGTGCAGGCCAAAGGGGCAGGACCTGGCTATTAAATCCTTCCCTATGGATTGATCAGCTCAGTCACTGCTCTCAGAAGGATCTTCCTGCTCAGATGTAGCTTCTGTATCCAGGCACTGGTGACACCTCACCTGCTGAAAGGGAGGCTGGGCCAACAATAATTAACTCCAAAATGAAGGTTTGTCAATCCTCTCACAGATAATGCTAGTCTTGCAAACAGTCCTAGAAATTAAACCATTTTTAAAAAGTCAGATTCACTACCTAAATTATGTTTTATGGAGATCAATTACTTTGAAACTGTTAGAAATCTGTATAATAACCCAACATGTGGGTTGCTTGTTAACCCCTTTTTGTGAACAAACAGTAACTGATAGTTTATTAAATGACATAGTTGTGGTTCTTGTGAATACACAGTGACTTTGCTATGACATGTGTGCAATGTCCTTGTTACTGTGTTGATTTTCTAAATGCTTCCTGTGTGCTGATCTTTAGATTTGATATGAGGGCAACTCTTGGAATGCAATTAAAGATGTATTTTAAGCTTTTGTAGAAATGATGAAAAATATATAGATAAGAGAGGAGTCTGTAAGAGAGGGTTTGTGCATCTCCTTCACCAGGGCTCAGGCATGGCTGACCTGCTTTAGCTGATGGTTACAGCAGTACATGATTTCCTAGGCTGCCCTCCCTAGTACAGAAAAAGTAATGGAATTTATTGTCAAGGGATATCTGTCTTGGAGATATTTTTCTGTGGTTCTTTGAAATGAGCTTCCCGACCTTATTTCCTTAGCATTGTCTAGACCTTCCTGGAGAATGATTAACTGGCTAAACATTAGAATTCACAACTTTTCTTGGCTGAGATGCATTTAGAAAAAAGAAAAAGGCTGCTAGTTGGACATGATAGAAATGTGAAAAATGTTTGGACAAACTAAGTACCTTGTAATAATAGTATTAGAATCCTTGGATTGACAGATTTAGAATTTTCATTTCTTAATTAGAAGCACTCATTAAATAAGCCACAAACCCCACCTGTAATTACTTCAGATTGTAGATTTACAGCCTTGGTAATAACTCAAGGCAGTTAGAAAAAAAATGCATTATGGAGCAAGAGGTATTTTTCCTTTAGCAGAGACAGAGTTCCAGCTAGGGATGCTGTAAGACAGGGTTTTTACATTTTCTTAGGAGACTGAAACCTTCCTCTTATCTGTACAAAAATTCTTTTTAGGAAGTACTGTTCCTGTGGGTTTAACACTGTTAGGCTGTTAAATGGAAAATTATACAATGAAAAAGCAGAAGACAATACAAATATTCCAAATTCTTCCACTTACAGCTAGAATATTGTGCCTAATAGGATTAGAGTTACTAGTGAAAGTTGCAGGTTGCTGCTCTAATTTGCATTCTTGGAAATGAATGTATAGTTATGATCAAATAAGTGACCTTTCTGTCTGTGGATAAAAGATGGATGTTACTGGTACCATTTCTGATGGATGTATAGCAGGGCCCAGGAGAGTGAGGTCCAGCTTGCCTTATTTTCTTCACATCTGAAAGGTATTACCAGCAGCAGCTTGTATGGGTAGGAAGATGGATCAGGTACCCTAACCTATCTGAACCTGTTTTGGTGCTGTGATGCTGCCCTGGGAATCGACTGGGGCACTGCTGCAGCAGGATGAGCATTTCCTCACCCCCAGACATTGAGGGGGACATTCAGTAAGGAGGTGCCACATCCATCTCCTTTAAAGGTTGTGTGCTTGCTAATGTTAGTCATAAGTGCACAGCTTCATGAATTACAGCCCTGGTAAGGATGGCTTTAGGGACAGAACTTCCAGAAAGGAGGTGTGCTTTAGGTAGTCAAGGCCAGATACTGTGTCAACGAGTTATTGCTGCCTTGCCTACCAGTTGGCTTGCAGGAGAGTTCATGCAACTGACTCAGGACTTTTATTTCTGAAGAATATAAAGTTAATGTCATCATTTTCTTCTAAATTATTCTGAAGCATCTCCTGACTAGGGTGATAAATTGGAAAATTACAGTATTTACTGGAAGGGGAGTAAGAGAAGGTTCAGCAAGTACAGGACAGAGTGTACACTGACGGGGTGAATCCAATGCATTACAAATTCTGCAGAAGGCAGAGGCATTTTAGGACAACCTGTTTTTGCAAGTAAAATTAATGTGTAGGAATGACATACTGTGCAATCACTGGGATACTTCTTGACAGAAGTTATAAGGGCCTTGGCATCTAATACAAGAGTACCAGTTGAGATGTCTGCCTACCTGCTGGACTGAATTGCAGATGAATTTTTTTTTTTATGAAACTCCCTCAAAATGGTAGTTGGTCAGTCTGACCTCCAAAAATGAAGAACTCTAGTTAGAGTCTCCTTTCTGTACCAACTAAAGTTATGAAAGAAAGGGTTTGCTCTCTAGACTTGAAAAAAGAGCTGATCTAAGCCTTCGTTTAGCTGAACAGCCTGAAGTTTTAACAAATTTCAGTCTTTGCCTTCTGGTGATGGAGAGTAATGAGGATGAAGCACCAATTAATAATTTTTCAAACTCTTTGAAGAATTATTAGGCTGTCTAGCATTTTAAGGCATCTCAAATAATGTAATGCTGTTACTTGCTGGTTTCTCAGTTAAGGAAGTGGATACTCATTTGAGTTACTTGAGGGTATTTGAACCTTTTTAAAATTGCTTTTTTGTATTTTCCTTCAGAAGTAAACTCAAACTCCTGTTGTTATTTCAATTTGGTATAAATCTTCTGTAATTTTAGGGCTGTTCTTTGGAAATAATCTACATCTTACAGTATGTGCTTAGGAAAGAGTTGTGACTCTAACACAGGCAGTAAATTTAGACTGCTCATTTCCATGGCTGTTTATTCACCTGATGCGTCAGAGCATCAGCACCTTCATTAGTCACATGAACTTCAGCAATTCAAAAGATTCAAATGATAATTTAATGACAAAGAGTGAGCTTAAGCTTCCATTCAAACCCCTTGCCTCTGCACATTTTGGTTGGGCTCAGTTGACGCATCCCCACACTGGTGTATCAGAATTAGGATATGAAGCCTGTATTTAGACTTCTTTCAATGAAGAATTAAGCAGTGTGTGCAATCATGTTAATTTTTTTCCCCTTTTCCTAAGCTAAAGGAGTTTTGTTTTGTGTCTTCCTGGCAGTAGTAAATTTGCAAAGAATCCACTGGCAGAACAATGGCATTTTACCTGTTCCTCCCCACATGAGGCATTCCCAGGAAATAATTATATGGGAATAGAGACCTTTGTGGACTGGAGCCATAAAGGGTAGTGAGACATTGGGCTAGCCAGTACCTGTCATGCTGATTCACTCTTCTTTTTATTTTCTTATATTTTCTCATCTGCTTGTACTTTTTTCACTCTTAAAAGTGCATTCTTTGGGGATGGACTGTCAGTCTGTTCTGCACAGGACCAGTTCTAACTTACTTTTCAGGTAGACAGCAATTTTCATTGTTTATTAGAGCTTGGAGAGTTTTGAATGACTTGGTGAGCTCAGGAATGAGATTTCATTGATTTCTTCCACTTTAGAAGGAAATTATACACACATGCATGTTTCAAATTGCTTTTTTTGTCACTATTAACATCAAGCTGGAATAAGTTGTCCTTAAAGTGCTCTGGACTGTGCTTAGGTAGAGTCCATGACAGTGTGGCTCTTGTCCAAGCTTGGTCTCACGGGTATTTCAAGCCTGAAGGATGGAAGGCTCCCCTAACTTCCCTGAAGAGAACATGTCAACAGCCTGGTAAAGTCAGAGGACTACAAAGGAGCCAAAACAACTGGTAGCCCATGAAAAGAAAATTAATTTCATTTTACTTCTATTCATGAGGCACCTGGGAAACAGAAATACCCCTTAAAGTTAGGAACCTTGCAGATACCTTCTTTTACTTGGGGTTCTATCCATAACATAAGAGTTAAAGCCTAACACTGAAATTAAAATAATTGTTGAGAAAGCCAGCATGCTGATTATGCTGAAAAGATGACCATGTGAAAAAACACACAGTGAGGACACCAAAGCATCCTAAGCTTGTTCCCATAGTGATACCCTGAAGGCAGAGTTTTCAGCCAGTCCATACATGGGAACCTGAGGAACCCAACACTGGAATGTTTTACTCAGAGTTGTGTAATAGCATTCCAGACTTTGCATTTCACATCCACACCCTCTCCAAAGGAAGAGAGAAAAAAGCTGACATAGAGACTCTAGGCCACTCCTCTGCAGTTTGCAAAAAGGAAAAGGAGTAGTGGCACTTCTGCTGTCTCTTTTCTACTGTCCGGAAACAAAACTTCCCCATAAGAGTACGATGAAACTGAACTCTCCTCCAGGGACAGCGGGCAGAGCAGGGAGCAGAGTGGAAGGAGAGCAGGTGCATGGTGCAGTGACTGTATTTCCACTGGCATTCAGAAGCTCTGGAGGAACTGTGTCTGCTTGACTGTGCCAGACTTCCTTGATTTTGGCTGACCTTACACAAGGCATGGTCTTGAGTCACAACTGAGCATAGAGAACCTTGTTACTGGTAAACAGAGTTTGAAATCCTGCTGCAGTTTGTCCTGATGTCAAAATAATCTTTGTATCACACCTCACACCTTAAAAAGTGTTACTTTTATTGACAAGTCAGTGGTTGAAATGTAATAAATACTAAACCAATCTTATCCATTATGCACAATGGATCAATTGGCTTTTTGGCCTCAGGAAATGTGTGAGCAAGTGACCACGCTATTCACAGTCGTGCACACAAATCACCTGGATTGCAGTTCACAGTTTAAAGGATATGATCACACACCACAGCTTAAATGGTGGCTTATGAAATTTCATCATGGGATTTCAGGTATATTGGCTTAGAAATCTTCCTTAACTTTTCCTGGTGTCGCAATGTACGGCCATGTTTATGGGCAAGGCCCATAGGAGGCAGATGGATCTGGAAAAGAAAATCCCACCAGTTAGGTGCATATTGGGAAGAAAAATACAGACTAAGTTTCACTGAGTTTTAAATAATTTCTTTGCACTTTGGAGAGGGTAACTATTGTCTCAAGCGAGGTTGATTACTAGGAGGAGCACTCTCTGAGGAGTGATTAGTGGTGTAACTTTCAGGCCCTAATTGTTCTGTTTATTAAAATCCTATATATTTTAGGCCTTAATAAAATCCTATCTATCTAGGCCTTAGTAACTTTGCTTTGCAGTTTGGTATCAGACTGCAATGATACTTGATGAAATAGGATTGCTGACAATGTTCCCAGGACAGTAAGAACTAGAAACCCTAAAAATTCTTGAGTAATGTTTTGAGTCACTGTGTGATTTATTCATACTTACTTAATGAGTCACAAAATAACCCCAAACTGTATATACTGAAAGCCTGCCTTTTTACTGTCATGATTATATATATATGGCACATTAAAATGAACAATCAATGTCATTGACTCCATAAGCAGAAGGAGCAATAGGTGACAGACTCTTCCTTTGATTGACAAAGTCTTTATATTTCATAAGACTGTTACTGGGAATCATGCAGCTGTAACCCCCCTAAATGACTGAAAAATGTAGGTGGTAGCAGTCAGGTGTTACTGTTGCTGAGGCTGTCATCCTGTAAGATGGATGTTTAGGTGCAAATAGTAGTAAAAGCACTGACTAAAGCAGCAGTAGAGATTTCTAGAATCTGAAAAATAATAATCATCCAGTTTGTCTGAGAGAGCAGATCTTTTGGGATTTTGAAACCACTGCAGAGCACACATTTTAGGCCCATTTCTAGGAACACTGCCAGCTGTGCATTGTTATTCTGTATACTGGAACAGATGGTAACAGTGACCATAGTCTAGGCACACATCTGATAAAGACACAATTCAATTTTGACCATGACTGTCTTGATAAGGGAACTATAGATGTGAAAATATAAACTCATCAACAGGAGTAGAGAGGATGTCTCTACGGGAGGCAGCATAAAGTATTACTGACAGAAGTGACTGGGCAGTGAGGAAACTCTATTGGATGGTACACTAGAAGACTTTGCTGCAACTTCCAGCATTTCAGTAATCTTGGACATGTTCTTCTTTAGGAAGAAGGGAAAAGAAGCAGCAACATAGGTATTTCATAAGGCCTGATTTGAGAACAGGAGAACAGTTAACAGTAATGTAGGCTATAAATATTATTGTACCTATGGCAGATGTAATTAGGTATTTTTATTTTCTCATTCTTGTCTATTATTTGATTCCATTACCGTGCTTCTCTATATTCATTGGTAGGCTAAATATTCAGAGGTCTTGGGAGTTTAGTTCATGCAACTCCAGTTAGGCTTTGACTCCTTATTTTAAGAAGAAATTCTTCAATTTACGGTGAAAGAGAACATCTCAATGTACATTTGGCTCTGCTTTAGCACACATTTAAATGCCAGCTCATCTGAAAATGCAGTGCAGTGAGAGTGATGGAAACTGATGGTTTTGTTGTACAGGGAAAGCTCAGCGGGTATCCATGAAGACTTTGTGATTTATACTCACAGGTCTTGGGTAGGGGATGTTATAGTGAAGTCCAATTTCTATTCTTGCCTCACATTCTTCTATGCACTGCTTAATCAGCTTTGGATCTGTTACCTGTGATGATCAGACAAACAAGTGTTTTATATGAGTACAGTAATTAGCAATTGGAAGCTCAAGTGTAAATGATGCACAACCTGTGGCTTTCCTTAGCTTATTTTGGCAACTTCAAGGATACAATAAATTGTATTTTTCACACCCATAAAAGGTAACACTGGTATTTTCCTGGACTCAGCAGTTCTGGGCTTGATGGTGCTGAATGTTAGTGTCCAGAGATTGTCAGGACTGAGGCTACAGAAGGAAGTTTTTACCCAAACATGGTATTTTCTATGTAAAAAGACAATACACGTGTAAACTACTTCTACATCTATGAGAAAACCAGGCTCATCTGTTCATCACTTTGCAAGGTCACCAGTGGAGAAAGGAAAGACACTGTTTGGTGTACATTTTGTTATCATCCTATCCAGAAACTCTCTTTGAAGTCAGAAATGTAGTCTGAATTTTGACTTAAATTCATTTTTTTGATTTTGCATTACTTCAATTTAGTCCCAGACCAATATGGGATATAAATAAGTGTTGTGATCTTGAATTACAAGAAGGGCCTTTGATTACCAGGGTTTGAAATTTCCTCCTTAAGAAAAAAATTAAAGTGCTTCTTTTAATAGAAGTGCCAATAATTGCTGCTTTGAAAAGAAAAAAAGAAGCTGGTGAGTTCTGTTTGCCATTGCATGGGTAATGACACACTTAGCTAACTTTGTAAAGATCAAAAGCTGCTTCAATTACACATGCAGTATCTTTGGAATTTAATTTTTTCTTGGCACTTTTTTACTGAAAAAAGACCTTTTAGACTTCTACAGTAGTTAATGAAGACTGAAATGGTTGAGTTTTCTCAGGGATGATATTTAAACTGTAACTCAAGTACACCAGCATTTAAGGTGAATGAAATTTTGGGAACTCAACCCTTACATTCCTATCTTAGCATCCAAACACAGAGTGCAAAGAGCAAGAGAAGAGTAATTTGGAAATTCAACGCCGTGAGGACACTCACGTTTTTGTTTTTTTGGAATAATGTTCTGGCTTCATTTCTAATGTACTCTTTCTCTCTCATGGTTTCCTCTATCTGTCCTGATGCCGACTGCCAGTTTTTGGCTATTCGCAGAACCTTGCGGTAAAGGCCAAGAACTTCTTGTCGAGTTGCTGGTGTCATCTAAAAAGAGAAGACAAACCCCCCAACATTTGCATGAACATTTGAGTTGCCAAAAGGCCAGCAAGCAGGACATTTGTTCACACCATTAAATTAGTTTAAAAATATATCTGCCATCCAAAGATATGCTGAGCTATATGATAAAACTCTGAAATAGCTGTAAACAATAATTAGCTGTTGAAAGCTGAAGACTCAGTCTAGCAAAGTATTTATACAGATACTTAAATCTATCTCCATTCAAACAGCTTGAGCTCTTGCTCAAAGTTAAGCACTTGCTTTAGTGCTTTGCTGAATCAAGCCTGGTACAAGAATGCCTGGGTTCTGTTTCACTGATGTTTTGCAACAGACATTGGGTAAGCCACCGAAACTCTACGTGTCCCCCTTCCTGAGACACCACTGTAGCAATGCTGACCCTATCTTTGCAAATCTGTGAATGAAATACATGATAAAACCATCACAATATTGCTGAAAACTAGTATAGGCTCCAGGGGCTGAGAGGCTAATTTGTGATACCATGACACTAGGCAGTAATGATTCAGCTGGAGTTTGATGTGATGAAAAGGTGATGAAAGATATTTTATCTAAGTACTCAGGAGAGGCAGACTAACTGTGGATTTAGGAAAGTCCTGAATGTCTTCATTTTCAGAGAGCTATGAATCTGCTGAGCTCACTGAATCAGCCTCCAGGTGTGATAAGACTATTTGTCAGAAGAAAGAATGAAATCTTATTCTTGCTTTATGTAAATGAGTATTTTATCATGTAAGTGGTTACACTATTTCATGACAGACCACAAATATCCTTGAGACAAATCCACTTCTGGATAACAAAATTTCTGTCACAAATTAAATTAACAGAAACAATGATTCTGCTTAAGAATCATAACAGCACTGCAGCTGTCATGGTACCTTACTGTCCCAAAGGAAGGTGCAGCAGCACTGCCAGGTAAGTACCTGGATGCAATGAGGAACAAGTGTCAGGGACAGACCATTATCTGACTATCAGGATCCATTTGCCAACCTGGAGCTCTAATTACTGTGGGTGAATCTACCCTGAAATCAGACCTGTGTGCTGGGAATGGACAGTTTGGAGCAGAGTAATTCAGACAGCCTGACCTTCCCCCTGGAGGGAGCACTCTCTTAGCCATGGGGAAAAGTTGCTTCCTGCTACCGTGGGACATTTGGCAGTGTGCTGTGGCTCAGTCCCTGCAGTCTCGGGTAATTCCTGGGATTCTGGGTTGTAAAAGAGGGGCTTGAGTCAAAGGCTTCTCAGACTGTACTGTTCTTGAGCTGCTGCCTCCAGTGGCTGACCAGAACCAGCCTTCTGTGGCTCCAGGCCCGCACTCTCTTTCCCTCACCAAAGTTGGAATTACAAATGCTAACTGAACACAGAATTTGGCTCATGGTTTTTTCATAAGAAATCTTGAACTATAAATTCCTAGCCTTAACTGTTGCTGTCATCTAAAGACCTTTTGTGGTTTCAAGAACTATTTTTCTCTGATTCTTTAACGTGAACATTTTTGTTTTGCTATTTGTATTTTAACATGTTAAAATTAACATATATTAACCAATCATATATTTTAACCAATCATATATTTTTCCCCCAGATAGAAAATTAGTCTTCCTACACAGCAGAAAGTACATCTAGTAAATATTTATGGTATTTCTAGGAAATAAATTCCACAATAATATAACTAGGTAGTCCCAGCTCATCAAACACTTCGGAGTAAGTGCTTCACTTCATCCATTCTAGAGCTGCATTTCAGGCAGTGAAATCAGTCAGACATGAAGGCACAGATGTACATGTATCTGAAAAATCACTGCTTCCCCCTGCTAGGTGCATATTTTGTACAGAAAAGAAACAGTTCAGTTACAAGGGTTAACCTAGCACAAGCAGAGTCCCAAATCCTGGCCTCACCTAGAGCCTCTCCTGATTTCCCTCCTCTGCTTTTATCTGAAGGTGTCAGCTCTGAGAAGCTGATAGCAGCTTAGGTTTTCATATAATCCATAAAGAAAATATAAGTAACAATACTGGGGGTAACAATGCTTAAAATACAGGTTTCAGTTCTGATCTATGCATCAGACAATTTCCAAGGTGACAGCTTGGGACAGCACATGCCCTTTATTCAGAGCTGATTATACCTGCTTCCCTTGGATTTTAAACATTCCAAGAATCCATTTAGAAAGATTTTACTGAAAAGTCTAGAACCAACAATAATTTTCCCCACTAGCTGCTTCCCCACCCCCACCTACAACTTACTCTTTTGTTCTTTGAGTCCTCTGTGCTGGAATTGCTACAGAACTGTGCAGCCCCTCACCTAGGCACAGGCTGCACTTCTGCATTCTTGCTCTCCTTCCCACATATGCTGGATGATGGAAAAGACATTAAGCAGCTATTCATGTATACTCAGGAACCAGCTGCTCCCAGGGCTCAATTAGTCAACAATTCTTATCATTACAGACCTGCTCATAAGCCATTTCTGCAAATATACATAAATGAAGGTATGAGGAGGCCTTTACAGATCAAGGACTTCTGTCTATGACAGGAAAGGATGAGAGCAAATAAGACAAAATTCAAAGCCTGGGTCAGATTCTGATCTGAGTGGGAGTATAAATAGGGAGTAATTCCACTGAGAGCAAAATTACTTCCAACTAAAAATGTTGTAAATGAGATTGGAATTTTTCCTTTGGTATAAACAGAGCCCACACTGACAGAAATGTTAGTGATGGTACAAGTCATGTATCAGGTGCAATTTCATCAAGTGACACTACTTGTATTAGTTTTGTGGGTGTGCAAAATGATTCTGAGTGGGATAGAAAGGAAGATAAGGGAGGCTTTCATGTCCTTGTAGTTACTCATCTTGCAACTTACATCTTTGGCATTTAAATCATAATTATATTTCACATCTCTGGAATGCTAAGTGGATGTTACACCACTTTCCCACTAACACCCATCTTGTGGTAGTCACACCCATTGTTTAATTTCAACCACCCTTCATTTTACTGCAGCATGCAGCCCACAGAGGTTAACCACAGGCGTTTCTGTCAAAAAGTACAGGGCTATTGTATTAGCTGAGCAAATTTCGGGTGTTTACTGCCACAAAGCAGACCGGGAGAGGTCAAAGGCAGGTGTGTCCGCACAGCCGTGTCCGTGGGGAGAAGCGGCGGTCGCAGCTCGGAGCCCACTGCGGGAACCCGGGCTCTGCAGGGAAGCCAAGCGCGGCCTCGCAAGGAGCCCTGCCGGATGCTGGGCAGAGCCCGACGGCGCGGGGCTGGAACGCTCCACAGCCCCCTCTGATCAATCCGCACAGCGAGCACCTGGAACATCCCACTGTATCCAAACTCCAAAGGACATCTGAGAGTTAATGACTTACTGCACGGCGAACATACAAACTTTTTTCACTGTTAATTAAAACAAACAGTCCCTTGACTATATATAAAACGCTGTAGGTTTTTCTTTCAGGAAACAAATAGGACATTCCTTTGGATTGTTAGATGGTTGACCCAAAAGTTCAATAATCTGAATAATCACTGAAACACCAGTCTTATTTTGCTATTTGCAGGCTTGTCTAGAATTTAAACTAAAAGTTCATAAAAAATAATAAAAGGAATCTGCTAACTGCACTATACAATGACCCCAACAGTGCAGTGTCACAGCACAGCTAGGACAGAAGACAGGCTGCACCAAGACTGACTACAGATCCAGGAGCAGCTAAACCACAGCCGCTTCCCACCAGGATGCTTGCCTGGGAGCACATGTCCAGCACTCTCCTCCTCTGCACAGCTCCTTTGGTGAAGTTGTAAGTCTATTTTATTTCATCCCTTCTTCTCAAGTCAAGCATTAGCTACTCACTTTAAGCATAAAATCTGCCAGCAGTAAGTACATAAAGGATTTTAGAAAATAAAGGGTGAAAGGAAGAGCCCGTGGGGAAAAAAGGGTATTTTAAAACAATTGATCTCTTCTTTCACATCCCAGCTAACTGGGGCACATGTTAATAACACATACCTAGTGCTGATGCTGAAACTGGATTTGCTCAGGGGAGGTGGGGATCAAAACCCTGCATGAAATAATTTGAAAAGGCAGCTTTGAACTTTTCAGACGTAAAATGTTTTATTTAGGAGCAACACAACTTCTCTTTGACAGCTGGTTTGCTACTGGCAAGGAGTCTAAAGACACAGTGACAAACTGCTGGGCTGACTGCCTTCCAAATTAAGCTGTGGTCACATCTCTGTTACTGAAGTAAATTATGTCATTCAAGACCACGGTGTATCAACACTGTAGTAGGGAACACCACCATGTTCCCTACTATGTGCCCATAACACAATCCAGCCTGTATGCCAGTCTATGGCTCCTATTTTCAAATGCCCTCTTTGGCTAATGTTTATTTAAAGAGATGCAAAAAAATTCACATATCTGGGGTTTTTTTAAGGAGCTAAATGATGCCACTTAGCTAAAAAGTGACCTGCAGTCTCTCTCCTGCTGCTAATGCAGCAGATAATCAATCATTCCTTTCAGAGCTCTCCACAGCAACAAGAGGTCAGTAATCCATATTCATCTTTCATGCAAGTCTGCCAAAATGAGTCTGTGGTTCCTAAGGCAGCAGTGGATCTGGGCTGTCATTTCCTTGAGGGAACACAACTGAGACAATGAGTTCCTGTGGCACAGGGGGCAGAGAAGGGGTCACAGATTCCTGTGATAGCTGGATAGGTCACATGCCTTCCAGCAATATTAAGTTTCAAAATCTGGTTTCCACAAAAGTAATTTTGTCTTCTTTTACTCAAATCAATGACTCAGTGGCCTGTGACAGTACCCTGCAAATGCTGACCACATGTGGCTACAGTATGTACTGGCAAAGTGAAAATTTCATTTGATTTTCATCCTTGATTGAACATTCATAACTTTTTTTAAAGATTCAGACAAAATCAAATCCTAGCAAAACCTCAATCACAGCTAAAGTATTCCATCTCCACATGGTGAAAAATGACTAGAATGAAAGATCCTGTTCTTCTGTGATGGTGTTACATCCTCATTTCTACCAGTGACACAAGCCTGTAAATTTCCAGACACTGCCATCAATTTGACTCAAAGATTTATTTCTCACTCTTTCAATCTACAAGCTGCAATCATAAATATATGCAGATTTGGTGAAAAAGAATGAAGTTACTGAACCAAGGTATTCCGTAATAGTATCTAAAAGCAGGGTGACTTTCACAGGGTTTAGGATTTTGTCATGCCAGTGTCTATCTGCTGGCAAACTGAAGTGATCTGAAACCCCGATCAACACCCCTGAACCAGACTGCCTAAGTCATTGTACTCACATTGTTCATCAGCTGGGATGGGAACTCTGCTGTTCTATCTGTGCCTCAGATTTCTGACTGAACTTGGATCTCTTTAAAGCTTGCTTCTGCATATGGAGCAGTCTTTTGATCAGAAAAAGCAAACTGCATGCAAAGAGAATATAATTAAATAGTAAAAGCAAGGACTTGGATTTTATCACTGTTTCCTATGTCAGTTCAAATAAGGCAATTCGCACAAAATTAAGGTTCTACAACATTCTTTTCACTTGAATAAATGAAAGTGGAAACACTTCACTAGTTCCTTTTGATCACTGGGTTTTCATTCTCTTAGTCTGAGGTGGTTGAGGCATTATCTAGTTTTAGTAGGACATACAGACTTGCCCTGGGAGTGCCTCCTGTGCTGCAGGAGCCTCAGGAAGAACAGAAGACTGACTTAGACTGTGGGAAGGGAAACAAAAAAATTGCTTTACTTATTTCTTAGCTTTCTCATGAAAAGCACACAGTGTCCAGGTAAACTCTAAAGCAATATGAACTCGTCTGTAGTCTTGTCCAACTCTGCTGTTCATGCTTTCATACCATTTTCTTCTCCTGTGTGTTTAGTTCTCTATTACTTAAAAGCAGAGAAAGATTTTAATGCAGAGTGAGAAATTTAGCAGAGAAAATGAATTCTCAGCTATCCTTGGATGGCCTTGCTTATATAATATAGAAGCATACAGAAATATAACAACATAGACACAAGCTCCAGTATAGATTTATGCACCTTATTCATACCTTGGGTTCCAGCCAAATGCAACTGAATGCCTGAATAGAAATATTTCCCAGCATTGGAAACACTCCCAAGCTCGAGAACAGGTATAAATATTAATGCTAGCAGAGACAAAATCCTCCCTGACCCTTTTCTTACTTAATTCTGAGGGTCACTCACTGAAACTCATTGATAGACATGATTTTTAGTTGCTATTTGAGAAGCACAGCACGGCTGTGGGTTGAAGGGCTGTGGGGCACAGAATCAGGCGAGTTAGAAAAGACCTCTGAGGCCATCAAATCTGGTCTGTGACCAAACACCACTTTGTCAACCAGACCACGTCCAGTCTTTCCTGAACACCTCCAGGGATGGTGACTCCACCACCAAACTGGGCAGCCCACTCCCATGTCTAATCACCCTTTCTGTGGTGTTCTTCCTCATGTCCGACCTAAACCTCCATTGGCGCAGCTTAGGATGCTGCCTTCTCCTGTGGGCACTGAGCACTGTGGGTCAGAGACCGCTGTGGGTCACAGACCGCGGTGGCTTAATGAGCGCTGTGGGTGACAGACCGCTGTGGGTGACAGACTGCTGTGGGTCAATGGGCACTGCCCGCACCGGGCACCCCCATGGTCGCTGCCCCTGTCAAGATGGCGCTGCCGCCCCCCACGGCCTGGAGCGGCGCGGCCACTAGGGGGCGCTGCCGGCGGGCGTCCTTGCACCCCCTGGCGGCCGGGGCGGCCCTGCCCCCGCAGTCGGGCGGAACCAACGTGCAAAGTAGGGGGGGGTCGGGCCTCCGTACGCGCCTCTGGCCTCTCCCCTCCCTCCGCCCTCCCAGCGTGCACGCCCGCCTTCCCCCACTCCCCGCTTTACCTTGGTGCAGTCGTGCCGCGGCCCCGCCCCGCCGGGTGCCCCCGCTCCGGTGGGCGCGGGAGGCGCGAGCCGCCGCCTTCCCTGCCCTCACCGCGCGTGCGGCGTCGCGCGCCCCGCCCCTCGCACGGTACGTCACGGCACGTCACGGCGCGTCCGCCAGCTGAGCGCTCGCCCGGAAGTGATGCGGTGGAGGCAGAGCCGCTCGGCGCCGCGGAGGTGAGTGAATTGGACCGAAGCTNCCGGTTGTGCTCGGGGCCCCCGCGCCGCCGCCCCCTCACGTCAAGGCCCCCCGAGCCGCAGCCCTGCAGCGCCGGGACAGCCCGCCGGGAGCGGCAGCACAGGCGCTGCTCCGGTGCCGCGGGCGGGGCGGTCCCGGGCGGGCGCTGCTCCGGGCGGTGCCGGTGGGGTCCGGTGCCGCCGGGCCGTGCCCACCCCACGCTCATCCCTGTGCCCCGAGCGGCGGTGCTGCCGCGCCCCGGGCTTTGGTTCTCCTGGTTTTTTCCGTTCCGGTGCGCGCCGTCGGCGGGGTCCTCAAACGTCCCTCACGGTGGTCGGTGCGAGCGGCCCCGCAGCCCCTCAGGGCCGGCGGGAGCGGCTGCTTTGTTCGGGTGCGCTTCGTGCCCAGCCTTCTCGCGTGTCACTCTAGAACGTGAATGTTCGTAATGTTTTCGGAGAAAGACAGAGAAATAAACTGCAAAGCGATTTATTTCCTAGGCAGTTCTCGCCATCTGAACATACCCCTTTTGCACAGCCACTTCTTTTTCCTGCTCCAGCTCTCCCTTCCTCCCTCCCTCCTCTGAGCCTGTTTACCCTTCCTGTGCAAGCTGCAATCTGCGTTAATCACTCTCTGGGGCTGTGGGGGTACTAATAAGCTACTCATAACAACTGAAATTATAACTTGCATAATCAGTGTTTTGAGCAAATACTGGTTGGAGGAATATGCCTATCCTATCAGTGCTGTGATTGCTGGAAAGAATCATTGATTATCTTTTAAATAGTTAACACTGCTGATATGCTGCCCTTCAAAATGTTACATTGATAACTGAGCAGGCTGATGCCAAGTGTCAGAATACAGCATTGATCCATAGCTGGTAACTTTTTTTGAATGACAGCGTCTGTCATATAATTTAAAGGGGTGATGAGTTAAGTGCTCTGAAAAAAAAAAAAGGGGGCATAGCTGTACGAACAAAAAGCACAGAGCTGCCCTACCTTTTTGAAAATTACAGGCCTTACTAGTGTGGTCTGTATTTTCTTGAGAGAACAGTTGACCAAAAGATGTTACCTAAACAAATTCTTACCTGTTTAAAATAAACAGCTAATGTGTAGCTACGGTATTAATGTTTTATTTGGGCTACAGCAGTGGGAAGAGAGAGTGTCTGAGTACTTGTGTCCCTTGCCTGCATCTGAACACTGCTGCATGTTTTCCTGGTGAAAGATAATCCTCAGAAAAGGAAACACAGTCCTTTAGTTAAGATTGCATGTGAAAGTAAAGAGATCTGACCCCATGTTCTTGTCAATTCTGTAGTCTGTCATCAAAGTCTCTCCCACACAGGTGTGTTGTGGTGGTCTGTGGAAAACATTCACTTTTACATGACAGGCAGCTCACAGTCTAAAGCAAAGGTTTCCTGCACATCAGCAGAAAAAGGAGAGCTTGTGATCTGTGTTGAATTAGTTCAGATTTGCAAAGTGTGACTGGCTTTACAAACTTACTGCAAATACTGGCTCTTGTAGTGATTTCAAAAACTCTGATTATTTCCTAATAGCAAGTTGTATGTAGGCATGAATACTGTAATTCTTAAAAAAAAGTAACACAACTAATAGCAGGGGAATGTACAGCTTTGGTACTACTTGGCTGCTTTCTTTGTGAGACTGATAGCCTGCAAAATGAGCTGTAACCAGGATCTTCAAGGCTGTGTTAAGTGCCTTTTCTGCCCAGATTCTTGCTTTATTTTGAAGTTGAATGTTGTTGTGTTCATAGCAAATTCTCAATGATTTGTGTGAGTAGTTCTTATAATTTGTTGATCTTGGAAATTCATTAATAATTACATCTTGCTTCCATTTAGCATGCATTGTGTTGAAAAAAGATGATCAGATGAAGGAGTGGCTTTGAGAGAAAACTAAGAACAGCTCTTTTGGAAGACCCTTATTGAAATTAATTGAAGAAGTATATATTGAGCAAGAAGGGCTGCCAGACAGTTTGACAGACTTCTAAGATGTGTTCTGACAAATTTGTGAGTGGATAAGGAAGAGGTTTGGTTCTGCTGCTTTGGTTCAGCTTAAGGAACAGGAAGAAATCCTCTGTGTTGAGTATGTGTATGGGGGCAGTGGGGTATGAAGGGGATGGAAGAAGAGGGAGCAGACATGGCTTCTATGCTTGGGTTTCCTCATGGCAGAAAGGAATGCAGGAGGGTTTGGATACAGAGATGCATGGCTGCAGGTCCGAAGGAGTGAGAGTGCCCCAGCACTGCTCAGATCTGTCTGTCCCGTACTGAAGCACTTGATTTTCTTTATTGCTGCCAGGGAGATGTTGGTAAATTTAATTTAGAGCCTTGCAGCACTATAAAATCCATCATGATGGGGTTTTGGCAGTTTGTAAGAACTTGCAAATTGCAGAAACAATGTTATTGTTCCATTAGGCACATGGGTCTGTATGTGAATGTAACAGGAAAACACTGCTCTGAGAAAGAAGAGACTATAAAAATAGAAGCATGGGATGTTAGAAAAACAGTCCTTTCTTTCATCCTGAAAACTACAGAAGTAGCCGAATATTGGTAGCCGTAATTCTTGGAAGGCTGAGAGAGCAATCTGTAAACACTCGAGGGACTTGGTAGTCACAGGAAGATAAGGGGGAACCCCCTTAACAGTTTCATCAGAATTCCCTGGCTGGGCTCCTTCTCTTTGGCTGCTTCTCCCTAGGGGTCTGCATCTTATCTCACTGGCTTCCTTTCCTCTATTTGCCTCTGACTAATAGGCTTTGTCTTCTGGTTACTGGAAGTCTAATAAGTTCTTTTGTCTCTTACCCCTTCCTCCTTTTTAAAAATACTAGATTAATGGCTGTAATGTTTTGTAGACTATCTGCATTGGTGACATGGATTAATTGTGTACTTGACTCTCAAGTTACCCAGCAGTAATGACATAGTAACTTGACTTGAAACAGTGGTAATTTCATGGCAAATGTTCAAGGCAAATGTTGCCTTCTGGTAAAGTGCCAACTGCAATTTACCCCCTGTAAACATGTGACACAAGTAAACTGTCTGTGCAGATTTTCTCAGTGCCTTCTGTACCGTAAGTGATCTTGAGTGTGTCTTTTGAAACAGTCAGTGATCTCTCTTTTCTCCTCCTCCCCTTTCTTTTGACTCTCGCTTGAGTCAGGTAATTACAGATCTGGGTTGAAACCTTCCCAGGGAGTGATCAGGAAAGCCAAGACTGCAGACGTGCTCCCATTGCTCACTGGCACCTTGGCTTCCCCCTTCCCTGAGGGGAGTTTGTGGATCCGCTGGGCTCTTGGCGTTGGGCTATGGCTGAGTGAATTGGAGAGCCCCAGGCAGGTGGGGGTTGGCAAAGGCAAGGGGAGCTCTGATTTCCCCTGCACAAGTGCCAATGTTCTTTGTGGTGACATGAGGAGGTTCTCCTTGTCACGTGTGGCTTTGGTGTGATAACGTGGTGATGTTTTTATATTCTGATCTCGGTGCTGACCATAACAGAGCAAATAAGGAATCAAAACCTCTTGCCTAAAAGATAATCTGAAAACTGATCCATTTGAATCTCCGTTTTATCCATGTGTCTTGGGGGGCAGCTCTCTGGTCCAATGATCTGCATCTAAAGGAAGCAGAAAATCTGGTTTTTAGTTAAAGGTTATTTAATTGCAATATTTTGCTGCTAGAAGAATGACAGGGGACTATTTAGATGTAAGTATTAAAGAACTCTTTCACAGAAGTAGGAATACTGTAGATAAACCAACGAAAGCATAGGTGGTGAGACAGGATTCCAGTAAAGAGAGTAAGCTAGTGTAATCTTCTGGTGTCTCAGAAAGAATAGTTATAAATGCTGCTCCGTCTACAGCATCTGTTTTGTGAAAGACAAAACTTACTTTGCAAAATGTGAGAATGCTGTTCCTGACCTCCTGTCACAGTTTGTTATTCCTGCAAAGTCAGACTGCCAGAGACAGTATGACAGTCATAGTTGTTTGTTGTCTCACTTTTCCTGTTTAGTGAACATAAGTGAAGTTTTTTTGAACCAAAAGGATTATGTGCTCCTGAAATATACCAGTCTTATTTTTGCATCCATGTAGTAGCAGAAAATGACAGTTTTTAGTTCTTTCTTTGATTTTTTTTTGTGTGATGCTTTTCCTCCTGCAGCTTTGGAACTTGTAATGCAGTCAGTCTTATCCTTTTGTTTTAAAATGGAAAGGGAGGGAGAAAATCATTGTAGCACCTATGATTATGGGAGGCATGTGTAGCTTAGTAATAGACTCACAAACACAAATGTCCTAGCTCTTGGTTTTGGTCATATGCTGACTGTTCAATATTTTCATTGCCAACGAATCTGTACAGAAAGCCTTGAGTATTCTGGATCAGCATATAAATGGAATGCCAAAGGTCTGATGTATTCCAGCTTCCAGCAGTTACCTATGCTTGGAGTTAGTGATTATGTCTCATGAAGCACAGGATAGATACCAACACACCTGGTCTCTTATGGGGCATAGGATGTCAAGAGAAATCAAGAATATGTGAAAACTTAGGAAAAAAAAGTGTGTGTTGTTTGAAGCTTCCACAGATTTCTCAAGTAGAGGTGAGTCTTAAAACTGAGGACCAAGTTCAAGTACTCAAAGGAGCTCCTTTGAAGTTACTGATACAGTTAGCATCAAAATACTGCAGCATCCCTTGTACAGTAGGAAATGTTGGTGTTGTTCACTGAAATAGGGAAGTTGAAAATCAAATCAGGAGAGAGAATCAGGGCTTCTGCAGGTGGCTGTGCGTATTTTCTGCTTTAGAAACTGCAGTTTAAAAATCCAAGCATATGCTCTTAAAGGCACTTTCATTTGTCAGTGCTTTCACTTAGAACAATTTGTTGTACATAACTTAGATATGACCCCAGTATTTATGTGGTCAGCTGGTACTGAAGTTCCTACACAACTGTGCGCAATGAGTGATTCTTTTGGCTGGCAGCCTGTAAACTGTGTTACACTCACTAAGATGCCAGTGGGCCTTCTGTAAATTCCTTATGAGCATCTGCTGCCAGCAGGGATCTTATGAGGTGGTCTGGCTCTTGTCTTTAATCTTGTCCCTTCAGTGCTAGGTGCTGTATGGGTCACTGTTCTCACAGCTGCTTCCTGCTGGAGAAGGGAGACTGTTAGCCAGAGCTGCTGCAAGAGTTTACCTTTTTTGTGTGACTGCTGTCTTTTCTTCATTGTTGAGAACAGTAAGAAATATGAAGTTACTCACAACAATTAGTTTACAGCGTATCCTATTATTACAGGAGTCACTTGTTATATACCTGAATTATATTCAGCTGAATGTAATTGGTGCAGGCACCTCAGACATTTCAAGGTGAAATCTGATAGCTGAATTCAGTGTAGAAGAAAATCTGTGCACACTTAGCTCAGTTTAAAAGTAAATGTTTTTCTTTCCATTGCCGAGTAGATTGTAGACTGAGGTGGTTTTTCAAAGTTATTCTGGTTTGGCTGCAGAGAGTTGCAATTTTCTGTAGGTTAATTTGCAGAATGGATTGAGCCAGGGTAAGGTAAATATTTGTACCACAACTACTTTCAGATGCTTTCAGTGGGATGCATCTCTGTCAAATACCCAAGGGCTGTGGTTTCTTTTGGTTCCATGATCTGCAGTTTTACTGTAAAGATGTGAACTGGTTGTGTCAGCACAGAGTAGCTCTTCCCCTGGCATGAGCTGCTTTAATTATTCATAATACATACTGAGGTGTTAAAGGTCTGTCACGCTGTGCAAAAGTTACAATGTACCCTGGAAAAATACTGAAGGATTATTCTTTTACAACCATTTGGACATGAAAAGGGAAAAAACACACAAACTCTCATTAGAAGATTATTTGCTTTTTTGTACATTCTGGACTTTGTATGGCCTTTGACAAGGAATCTTGAGGGAGAAGGGGAATATTGGTACTTTTTAAATGAATGGAGATAAATTGCTCAGTGGCTGAACCTTTGTTTTTTGAAGGTGGTTGAATTATGTGCAGCAAAATAAATGAGTTTGTTCATGTCTGAGTGTGTACGAGGTAGGGAATTGGATGGAATCTGATTTGGGTTCTGATTTCAGCTTTACTGAGAACTGATGGCATGGTCTTGAATAGCCCTGTTGCTTGGCTGTCTTGATTTCTCCTCTGCCCATTGTCTTGCTCAAAGCTTAAATAGACTTCTCAAAACAAGTACTGCTGCTGCTTGAATTAGTTCATTAATTTATTTACATTACAAAAGCACCTGAAGGCACCCTTCTAAAATGATATTCTGTTTAGCTAACTGGACTTAGGTTTGTTCTTTGAAAATACAATAATCCTAACAAATCATTCCACCCACCTACTAAAGTAAGATGAAGTACATAATAGGAAGCAATTGAAAACTTTTTAATGAGGCCAAATGGAAAAACAATGAGAAGTAATCAGTAAGTAAGGTATTGTGTGGTTTGAGAATGTAAAGGGAAGGGAGGGATTAAAGGATGATGCATTTGTGTCTGCTGAAAAAGCTACTTAAGGAATGTATCTTCCATAAGAAAAAGTAGTAAAGTGCTTAAGTCTTTCTCTGCCTATCATTTTGCACGTTGTTATTATTAATTGTTACTTTAGCTAGCCTTACACAATTAGCTGCACACAGTGAACTACACTACATCTGTTCCACTTTTTCTTGAGACTACTTGTTGAACTTTGAACATGAAATGTGGTGTCATGCTCTGTGAGTGCATGCAGAGTCAGGTGCTCTTCAAAAGTGCAGAAAGCAGGTTTCTTCAGCTCAATCTTGAGTGGAAAAATCATCTTTGATTAGTAAGCTCTGGACTTGGAGTGACAGCACACCAGATCAAGGCTCAGATGTTGTAAAGAGACTTTTGCTTGCATCCTGGTGACTGGGGGGGTTCCTCTAGGAAGAGATTTGGTGATAGCTCTGATTCTTGGCCCTGAGACCTGGCCCAACATTATGGACTGTAAATATGGTGAAGTTGTTTCTGATTTTTTTTTTGTATTTTTGTACCTGGCCTTCCCTTCCAAAGTAGTTATGCCTTTCCAGTATGACCTTTCTCAGAGAAGTCCACTTCTCACTTTGAGAAAGTGTTTGGGCCTCCAACATAGCTGTAGTCTGGCTTGGTTTTCCCCTAGAGTGCCATGTAGCCTTCTGGCAGCCGGAACTCTGCATGCTGTCTATTTAACTAGCTTCTACTCTATGCAGGCATGTTCTGTAGAGACAAATTTTGCCCAGTTTGATCATATTTCTAAAGCTGTTTTGTTTCCAAAGCTCAGACTGAGATTAATCAGAAATAGTTTTGTTATCTTGTTTTGGAACAGATTGGTAAAGTTCTCATGTATCTGCCCACAAAACCATTACTGTCTGTAATTCATTGAAAGGTTCTTCAACTGCAGAAAGCCTCACAAACTAATAATTCATTTTAACTAATTGCAGCAGGACTTTCCTGCTTTCAGACTTCCTCTTGAGTAACTTTGCATAAAAGTATTAGTGCAGCAGTGGTGTGGAGCAGATCAGCGTGACAGACAGGTGCTAGAGCAGTGCTGGGTTGGGCATGTGGTGAGGTGTGCTCTGGGCTCCTGAAAGCCCATAATGTGCCATTGTGCTGCACTCAGAGGGCTTCTGCTGAGAAAGTGTCATTGCAGGTTCGGGCTTGAAATAAGCAGTTCCCATAACACGCTGGCTTTGACTGAAGTTTGATTTATGCTGTAACACTTGCGTAGAACTCTGAATTGCGCAGTGAAAGCTTCCACGTGTAGAGCTGATCCTTTCAATTTCTGCCTTATGAAGAGGGAAACAGTACCATTGATCCTTCACTGATTGCCCACAGGGAAGCAAAGAAAGTTGTCTTTGGTGAGAAGGCTGCCTGCTCTTACCTCTGGGAAAGCTGTTGGGGGTGTGGAGGGCCTGCACTGATCCTCCTGCCCAGTGCTCAGGAGAGCCAGGGCCCAGGGGCTTAGACACAGGTGCGAAAAGAGCCAGGTGAGCAAAACAAAGGCCTCCATCATCCCAAGGGTCCACACTATGTTTACACTATTTACTTACTTCCCCGTGGGTTGCTGAGGGGCTGCTGATGAGCAGTGCAGGCTGTTGCCTGAGTTACTGTGCTGTGATGCTGCTGCTCCACAGCAGCACAGGGAGAGGGATGTTGGTGACCACAGCCTGCAGCTACACCTTGCAGCTCTGGCCCAGGGACTGAGCCAAAACCTGTGCCACCAACGTGCTGGTGCTTCTCTCCACCCCCGCTGCACTCCCTGTACATGATTTAGGGTGAAGTCAGTGCATTGCTGTGCTATGACAGCCTTTAAACACAGCCTTGAAGAGCTTGATCTTTTTACTGCTAACTCATACTAACTTTTTGTTCCATATCCCGTGATTGTGTTGTCAAAGTTTACACATGCTACTACATTAAAAAATTTGAAAAGGTTAAATGGACAACTTGGAAGAATAGAAATATAAACAGAGGGGAAGAATTGTATCTGGCTCTAACGTGTTAAAATTTCTGGCTCCAGTCAGTATGCGTGTGTGTATAGGTCAGCCAACATGGAAATTACTTCAAACAACCTGAAAAAGTTTGGCTTTTGCTGGGTAGGGCTGATCTCCATCAGATTCAGCTTCTTTTGAACTTGAAATAAGTGTTTGCTTCCAGTACGTGCAGTAAGTCAACTGGAAATGTAGATTTGGTGGATCATGGGATCATAGATCTCTTCCAAAGAAATACAGATACGTTTGAAAAATAGTTTATTGCAAAAAGTTGCCATGACAATGATTTTTCAAAATGTGAACTGTAAGATGTTTAAACAGGTTCCTGGGGAATGAGGCTGCACAGCACCCTGTGTTCCTCCTTAGTGATTTATAAAAGGAATTATTTAGATGCAGGATGCCAAAAGAAATTAACATAGATGTGCCAGATGCTACGTTTACTTAAATTCTTGAAATTCATGGGATGCTATGGTCAAATAGGAAGGAATTCAAGCTAATACTCTCCACTGTGAGAGAGGCACACACTCCTCTGCTCCCCTGCATGTTAAGCTGCCTGGTGGCTGTGCACCCACTGGAGTGTCTGCTAAAAGAGCTGTGAAGCCATGGAGGAGGGAAAAAGGGTGATTGGTTGTGTGGAAGATGAGGTTTGGGAGCAGAGTATATAAACCCAATGTGAAGTAGACTTTTTGGTCTCCATCTCAACAGTAAATGCCTAAAAATGATTCAGTGGAAATATGTTTTTGCTCTGCGTTTTTGTATATGAGTGAAAGTACCACTCCAGAGTTTCCAGGCATTTTGAAAAGTTTGAGGCTTTTAAGCTTTATCAACAGCTTTGGTCTGAACTAGGTTTTATGTGTCAGTCAAATTTTCCTAATTCACATATAGGATTCAGGTTTGGGGAAAACTGACGTGGCGATAGGCACGTGTGACAAGACGTTGTTTCATGATTGTCTTTCTACATTCACCCCCCTCTTTCTGCTGAAGAAAGCTCTGAACAAGCTAATGTTCCTACTTGTTCCCTAAGAAGTAAATCTCGTGTAAAAGGTAAGTATGCAGCAAGGCAGCTTTTGATCACCTGTCTGCTCCCTGGATGTACTAAGAGCTGTAAAAATGAGATGTTTTAGTGTTTCTTTTAGTATGGTAGAGCTGGGGAGCTTTGCCAGAGATTTCTTGTTTGTTGTGTTTTTCTACTAGCTCAGATACAGAGGTGTTGACTAGGGAGTGCAGTTGCAGCTCTTGCTACACAAACCAGACATACCTTTGTCTGTCCTCTTCAGAGGCTCCTAGTTATACAGCAGAGCTGCGAATTTAGAAGAAGTAGAGCCAGCTCAACTGAACATGGGAAAACAAACATGGAAAAGAATGTGCTAGAGAGTGAAAAAAGAGAATTACTCTCCAGACCCAAATTATGCTTTGCTAGGTAGCAGCTGTCTGGCATTCACAGATTAAACAGTACTCAGCTAACATACAGTGACAGTGATAGCATGTCCTCTGCTTTGCTTTGAGTGCATGAAATGAGAAATTAACTCTCCCATGCTGAAAGCCATGAAAGTATCCGGAAGTGTGTATTTACTCCAAACAAGCATTTGAATTTGTCTGTTGTTTTCAGTACCTGTTCTAATGGTTTATATGACAATGCAGAGTTAATGGTGTTAATGCTACTTTGTAAGGCAAAAAAGTGAAGTAGTTTTTCATGAAATGACTCTTTGAACAAATGATGTTTTTCTCTGAAGTTGGTTCTCGGTGATTTGGTGCATTTCATGGTTTTCCTAGCCTCTTCTAAATGTAAACACTTGTGTGGTCTTTTGTCTTCCAGCATTCTATGTGGAACCCAGGGAGCCTAAAGGAAGCTCTGAAGCTAGTGGAATGATTCCCTGTGTAGCTGAAACTATGTAAGTATTAGATGTTTGCTTACAAGATCACTTGTCCAGCACAATTGTTAGAGCAGTGATTGCTTCAGCAGTGGCAGTGATCCTCTCCTGCTCCCCAACAGGAAGCTCTGTGTATCTGTTCAGGGCTGGAAAAAGGGCATCCATTATACTGTTCCCTACTTTCAGCTGTTTTTAAAGTCATGTATCCCTGTCCATTAAAAGGTAGATAATGCATAGTGGAATTCTTTAAAATTCTTAGACTATGCTCAAGCATTTGTGAGAAGCTGAGGCTGGGTTGAGGCTTAGTTAAGCTCTAGTTATGTTGTCTTTTCCTTAGCTAGTGAAATGCTACTTGGAAAGGGATTTAATGGTTGACTGATCTGTTTCCCCTTTTGTTATGAGATTTCCTAAATTTGTCTTTGAGGTCTTCTTGAATGTATAGAAAGCTTTTTCCTCTACTCTCTTGATACTTTCTGTGTTTTGAAACTCATTATAAATACCTTCTGATGCAACACTTCATTAAGCAGCATAATGCTTGTTTTGCTTGTTATTCTCTGGACATATCCAATAATTTCTATTACTACAACAATACTACTAGTCATTATAGAAAAATACTGGGTTACTTAAATATCTCCTTTGCATCTTCTCTCCTCCTGCCAGCTCCCCCCTCACTTCATTGCTGCTGTTTTCAATTGCACCACGGTGTGCTTGTATGATTGAGAGTTATTACTGAGTCACTTTGTTTTGCTCCCTTCAAATTTTGGGCTA
The DNA here is from genome assembly GCA_013397155.1 of Irena cyanogastra. Lineage (NCBI taxonomy): Eukaryota > Metazoa > Chordata > Aves > Passeriformes > Irenidae > Irena > Irena cyanogastra. The sequence goes on along the minus strand of VWZV01001956.1, from coordinate 39,483 downwards.
TGTGTGATCTGGTCACTTGAAAATAGAGGAAAGATGCTGCAAATCCCTTACAGCACTTAGAAAAAAGTCCCACACTAAACCCCCACCAAATCAAAAAGCCCCACCAAGCATTAGCCAAGGCCTTTGTAATCTTCTCTAGGTTTTCATTTAATGTGTGGGGCCATATGGCTCTGCACATCCTTTGTTCTTAGAGGGTGACTTTCCTTTAGCTGGCTGTATTCACCAGCACTCATCTTCCTGTGTTCCCAGCTGCTGACTCCTTTCTGAAAGGTGCAGAGAATGTCATTGCAGATCTTTGCTTTGAAAGAGGAAGATGGCCTCATGGGCATCTTGGTGATTCATATGTACTGGAGATCGTTGCTCAATACTTTTCTGAGTAATAGACTTCTTTGGGAGCACTCCATCCCATAGCACTGAACACATTCCAACCTTAGCCCTGAATTTTGATCCTTTTCAATAGAATAACAAAAGCAGTGGTCACCACTGCCTTTTATGTCTTGCTTTTATGCTGTACAAGCCTCTTAGTAATTTTGCTCTTGGGATCTGATCCTTTTGGGAGTTGATACTTTGCCACCAATCCAGTCTAACCTTTGGGTACATGAGAACTTTACACTCGTAGTTCCTGATCCAGCTGGGAGAAATCTCTCTGCAGCTCCCTGTGCTCTGTGATGGTCACTTTGCTCTGCAGCCCAGCGCACAGCTCTGCTCACCTTCCTCAGGGTGCTTTCTCCCACTCCTTGAGCTCTGGCTTCACTGCAGCTCCTGATGCTGCAATTAGATCCTCTCTGAAGCCTTCCATAACAAAAGGCCCGGCTTCTCCCACTTGTTTCTGTCTCCTTCCAAGGCTCTTGTTCCTTTCATGCCTTGAAACCTGAGTCACGTAGGAAGCGGAGGTGACTAGTTAGTGAAGTGGATCCAGCTCAGCGAAGGCAATATACAAAAGGGTAACTGATGGAGTGCCAAAAGACTTTTCTCTTACAAAACCAGATACGTGCACAAGCTGCCAGCGGATGCAGTCTGGATTTTTTTTTTTCCCAAGCTGGTTTTGCTATTTTTGGGGGAGAATGCTTCTAAGTATTTGGCATATGGCATCAAGTTTCCTGTAGAAGAAAAGTGAGGAATTGCAGCAACTGTACATCAGTATCTTCTAGTGTTTGTTCATAAGGAGTAGGATTGTGCTCTGAAAACATCTTTGGTGGGGAGGAGGAAGGAAGAACTCTGTTAACTGCAGGGAAGAGCAGTGCTAGCAGTGCCCATGCAGTGGCTGTTCAGGAGCAGCATTCAGCTCTTTTTAAGGCAAGTAGGAGTACAGAAAATGTGTTTGTTAGAGGGGTACAATGTGAGGAAGGTGGTTAACTTGCCCTCTAGAGGTTAATGCTACTGGGATTGCTTGTTTTTGGAAACTGCCAGAGGGATACCTCCTTACATGCAGGTGTCTAATAATGCTGGGAGATCTTCCCTCTGTGAGTTGTAGTGCTCTTTTTGTGACAGCAGATGACTTTAAACCCATCAGTTTCATCACATTGGTGATGTCACTTTGGAAACCTGAACATTAGATTGTTATCATCATTAATATAAGCTGTTGCTTAGGAAGCATGACAGCATGAGTCACTTTTACTAGGAAAATTATGGACACAGTATGTCAGTCTTGTAAACTGCCTTTTTAAAAAAAAATTCAAATTGGGATTCCTCAAGTGAATTAGATTAATCTGTCAATTATGATGTGTGTGATTTGACTACTTTAGAGGAAAGCACTGTACACTAATAGGCAGCTGTTCCTTAACCTTCCCCCATAGGGAAAAGATGTTCCACATCACCAATGGCTGATAACTGCTGTTACATCTTTGAGCAGAAAGTTTTCTATACTACCCAAACTCTGCTTTAAACTCTAATACTGGTCTGTACTCAGGATTTTTTATTCTGTTCTTTCAGCTGCATGTTTCTCTCTAAAGAAAAATTTGTCCAGTGTGGTGCTAGCTGCCTCTGAGAAACTGATGGAAGAACAAGAATTAGTGTAGATTGAGCATTTGAATTCAGATGAATTTAAAGATGGGGGGGAAAGCTGGTATGTGGGAGTTAGTCACTAAGCAGTTTTTACACTGCCTACTAATATCCTGTTTGTTTTGGTGTAATGAAATAATGACTGGTGTAGACTGGAGAGGACGATGTTGCTCAGGCACCTGGCAGCACAGAAATCAGTGCCAGCCTGTGCTTTGCAACTCACAGAGCTGTGAAGTACTAAAGACCAGTGAAACTGTCTTATGGATCATTTATATTGACATGCATATTTCTGTAAATCCTTTCAAATACAAATTATTGCAAAGTTCTTGAATACATTTAATCAAACTTTGTTTGCCTATAAAAATGATGCTGCAAAGTTAATCTTTAAAGCATTGCGATGAAAGAATATANAACCTTATATATAATATATAATAATATATAATAATATATAATAATATATAACCTTTGTTCCTTTGGCTGCTTAAAAAATAGGTATTTGCTGGTTTTGTGTGTGAGTTATGTGCTTAAGAAAAGGGACTGGGGAGGGAAAGGGAAGCCAGGTAGTCATAACCAGCATCTTGGCTGTTGTAGTTCCACTGGCAAAATTTTTTGCTCATGAGGCTGTACACATGTTGTTTTGTCAAAACAGGTATAATGGCTGAGAGATTTATTTTTGTAATCCTGATATCTGACACTTCATCTGTACTTGTTGCTGCTGTTGGTTTACAGCTTAAAAGAGGACTTCAGTCTCAGTAAAGCTTTGCCCAAGAAAGAATACAGTCAAATTGACATGACAGCTATTGTATTTCTTAATTTTTAAATTTTTATCTCTCTTCCTGTTCTAATTCTAAACTGGAAGCTGTACACAAAGTCAAGGCAAACCCAATTTTTATATTTGAAGCTTTTGCCTAACTGACAGCAGAGGTGAAATGCAAATAAGTGGGTAAAGGAGGACTATGATAAGCAATTGCTTTCTTGGAGCTGACATTTCTGAGAAACAGACTGTCCTTGGTGTGGCTGCTCACTGATAGGGCAGTGTCAGAGTGTTAGCTTGGTTTTAACAGGGAAAATTGGAGAACCCTTTTCTCCGGGCAAAATACCTTTTCCAAATACGCAGGGCTTTGTGATTTATAAGAAGAGAGTATGATGAAATCATTTTGGCATTTTAATTTTTATTTAAAAAAAAAATCTCTGAACTGGAATTACTACTTCTTATCTGCATGTGTGTCTGTCTCAAGAAGTATCATTAAGAAGGCCCCCTCCCCTGTCTGTCTCCTTACCTGAAGGGAGGAGCCCACTTGAAACAATGAACAATTTCTGAATACCTTCTTGCATAAGAAGTGTTGCCTCCTTTCTGCAGACACACTCTGTGTATGTTTTAAGTACAAAACCTAGATTCCAAACTCTATTTAAAAACAAACACACAACATTCTCTCTCTCTCTTCTCTTCTCCCAAACAGGCAACAGCCAGCCCCCTCCCTCCCCCTTCCCTGAGAAGTCCCTTTTGCTGATTTGTTGGAGGTACAGTCTAGATCCAATGCTGAGGTCTCTGGCAAGTTGTCCCATCAGTGTCCCTGTCCTCCTTTCCCTGCTTTGTTTCAGTGTTTTATATTCTATATCTAAAATGTGGGTATACTTTTAAAAGCTATTTCCTTTAAAATATTTCTGGGTTAGAGTAGTCTGTTGTGATGAAGCCTGTACATGAATCAACCTCTTTGTAACCTATGCTGTAGTAAGAATTTTAGGAATTTCCTTTATTAGGACCCGTTAGTATAGTGTAGCCACTGAGTGAGCTGCATTGATTTCTAGGTAAAACAGTCTGAAATTGCCTGATGTTTATGGCATATTCCAGCCTTGTGTACACTGCTCCTTTTCAGTATGCAAAGCTTGAATATCCTGAAGTCAGTCGCTTAATGGCAAGTGTTATCCCACATTTAATACTTCAAATATTCTTTATAGAGAGACAGCAGTTTGACTGTGAAACTGTTTTCCAGGTTAGCTGAGTGCTGCTAATGGCGTGGTGAGATGTGTTGAAGAGCAGCTGCGAGGGTGTCCGAGGGCAGGGGGACCGCGCTAGGAGCTGGGCTTGCAACATCATGGGCCAGTGCGTCACCAAGTGCAAGAACCCTTCTTCTACCCTTGGCAGCAAAAATGGGGAAAGAGAATCTAGCAGCAAGTCCCACAGCAAGAGAAGTGCAGTCCACAAAGATGACCATGGCTCAGCTGGCGGGAAGGCTTCAGGAGACATTCTTGTGAACGGGACAAAGAAAACAGACGCTGCTGTAGAGTCCAGTCAGCCTCCGACGTTTTCTGGAGATACAAAGAAAGACTCTGTTTGCAGTGCAGAGGAATCTTCTCTTCAAAGGATTGGGGAGTTATTCAGGAGGTATAAGGACGAGCGGGAAGATGCCATACTGGAAGAAGGAATGGAACGATTTTGCAATGACCTCTGTGTTGATCCCACTGAATTTAAAGTACTAGTTTTGGCTTGGAAATTCCAGGCTGCTACCATGTGCAAATTTACAAGGTTAGTTCTTGTAGAACTTGTAATTATTTTCATATGTTAAAGTATATCCTGTCAGCACAATGTTGGAGAGACAGCCTCATTAGCTTCACTTACTTACTTCTTCTAACACTTGCATTTTGATCAAATTAATTCCTACCACTGCAGAAGGTAAGCTTTGTATTGTCTTCTTTTCCCCTTCCCCTCGCACTGGATTTTAGAAGATGTAGTTTTGGCCATTATCCTGCTAGTGGTGAACAGTGTAGTGAGATCCTATAGACATTAATTTATTCTTGATTTACCAGAAGCAATTTACTGTATCCAGCATTATCTTGGTAATGAGATTGGACACTGAAATTAATTTTTCCTTTAAAGTAATGTGAGATTCTTTAGTAATTGCTACTAACTCTGTTAACAGTCTGTGAAAGAATGACAGAATTGTTCCTGTCCAACCAGTGTAACACTTAATGTTTTTTTCCAAGTGTAATCTTGTTAAAGCATAGAGAGGGAAGGAAATGTGAGGGTTTTGACACCGGTAGCTGTTTCATTCTTGCTGACAAATGATTGCTGTTCAAAGTGCTGTGTGCCCTTCTGGACAAGGGGCTCAGTCAGCAGGCTGACAGCATGTGTGATGCTACAGGAAACAATGGAATGGCTAAAACTCCCCCCACTAAGCCAATAGGCAAACCCAAACTGCAGCAGACTCCCCCAGCCTGATTAGCAATGTCCAGGTAAGAGCAAGTGAAGAGCGCCTACAAGGACTTGCAGGGAGAGAAGGAATTTTTAATTTTTTGGTCTATTTAGATTAGTTTGAGTAATGCTGCTTATTTTTACTGAGCTTATTACTTTGGTGTTCAGAGGCTTGACCTAAGCCTCTGCTGTGCACTGAACAGTATCTTCAGAGTCTTTGTGACTGAGGGTGTGTGTCAAAGGGGTGAGTTACTCTGGAATGCAAATGTGGATTTACTGGAGGCTGATGACGCGGGTGTTTGTTAAGATGGTAAAGGAATTGTAAGTAGTGTCTGTGATTCTGCACAACTACCATGAGTATTATTAACATGGTTTTAATTTCCTTGAAGAGGACAAATCTAGTGGTGAGAGGTTATAGTTGTTGAAGGGCATGCTCCATGGTACAGGTGCTGATGGACTTCTTCCATCAAGGAAAGCATGGTGGTCTGTTCTCCTGCTGCTCCATCTCTTGTCTTCCCTCCAGCCTGTCCTGTGTCAGCCTGCTGGCTCTCCTGGCTGGTTGTAACACCTGCTCACAAGCATCAGAGAAACTGGAGCTAAACATGTCCCACTTGGTGCAGGGCTGGTGCTTCGAGCAGTGTCCACAGATTGTGCTGTAGCCCCTGTGATGCTGTGCTTCCTTCCGTGCTCTCAGCAGATGCCTTGCTGACCAACACCAGTGGCTCCCCTTTGGTTTTACAGGTTGGAAGAGCAACCAAAAACCACAGCAAAAGCAGAAGTGAACTGCTCTGTTCCTTGCAAACAGCTCGCCCAGAGCATGGGCATTTAAACATGAGCAGTATTGAATCAAATTGGAGTAAATGCGTTAGTTTCAAACATTTGGAATTTCTTCTGTGGCAAATTAGATTCACTTCTTAATGTGAGAGGCATTCCACGATGTGGAAGTGTCCAGAAGAGCCAGAGAGCAGAATCTTTCAAATGCTAACAGTGCCCCAGCAGACCTGGGAGTTGTGTGTGGTTCCCCAGGCCATAAGGAATGCCTTGGAACTGTCTGTCTTTCCAGTGGCTCCCACTGCCAAAATCTGTGTGCCCCTGGGGCTGAGGGTACACCTTGTCTTGTCCAGGTGATCCTCTTCGATTCTGTGTAGCTGAACAGAGATGGGACGCGCTCGGCGTACGAGGTCAGTGGGAAGGGCTCACTCTAATTTCTCTTCTCTTGCTTAACAGGAAGGAGTTTTTTGAAGGCTGCAAAGCAATAAATGCAGACAGCATTGATGGCATTTGTGCGAGGTTCCCCAGCCTCCTAAACGAAGCCAAGCAGGAGGATAAATTCAAGGATCTCTATCGTTTCACCTTCCAGTTTGGCCTGGACTCTGAAGAAGGACAGAGGTCACTACATCGGGAAATAGCCATTGCCCTTTGGAAATTAGTCTTCACCCAAAACAAGCCCCCTATTTTGGACCAGTGGTTACACTTCCTAATCAAGAACCCCTCAGGAATCAAGGGAATCTCCCGGGACACGTGGAACATGTTTCTAAATTTTACTCAGGTGATTGGACCGGACCTTAGCAACTACAGCGAGGACGAGGCCTGGCCGAGTCTCTTCGATACCTTTGTGGAGTGGGAAATGGAGCGAAGGAAAAAGGAAGAGGAAACCAAATGTGTTCTGCCTTCGGACACAGAGGGCCTGTGTGCAGACGAACAGACTTAGTGGTGGCGAAGCAGCAGTGACAACTTGTTGCCCTTCATGAAATGTAAACTCTGGATGTTTCTGGAAGTTACCGAGGCTCCAGATTTTTCTACTTTACACCTTTTTCTGCCTTGTCTTTGAAAGGGCTCTAAAATGCTGTATCATGTTTTAGGCACTTTCTTAATTTTGGTTATTCCTTTTACTCTTGCCCTGAAATATTTGACCCTGGCTACAAGTTAAGCATTTTTTTTTTTTTTAAGACTTCAGATTAGTATAAATAAGTCTGATACTTCTTGCACAATGTAGATCTTTTTAGTTAGGTTAAATTAACATTGCTAAATTATACAGTGCCAGATTAAGTTTTTCATACTACATCTGTCAGGGCAGGTCTGTACTGTGTGTAGTGCTGTTTACATTGTTGAAATTTTAGGCTGTAATAATTTTAAGGTTTTATACCAAGATGAACAGCAGTGTTAACTATAAATGCATTAATCCTGGGTAATAAGGCTCTAAAAAGACAACATAAGCAACAGCTTTTTGTAATATGGCTAATTCCCATTTTGAGCTAACTCCTAGTGAATGAGTCCAGATCATTCCTTTTTTGGACTTTCAAACTAAATGTTGGGATTGTTTTATAAAATTACTGTACCTGTCAGTCAACTGAGTGGTAGATAAGGATTTCTATCTAAATCTCTTTACACATTCACGTAATAAAAGAGCAGTACTACCTCAGTTTTATTGAAAGTGGACTTGTCGATGGACTTCCATTTTCTCTGGAAGTTGTATTTTTGTGGTTACATGATAATATTTTTACTTGACTAAAAGAACCAAAGGTTCTGCTTCTTAAGTTTGCTAAACATTGAAAGAAGCAACACACAAATCCTAAGTCTTCAAGGAAAACTGTGGTATAATTCTGCTTTAATTTGTTTGATTTATACCTAAAGTATTACCTTACTTGTCTGGCAAGCACAGTACTTCTATGTAAGGAACTATCTTTTGCATTAATATTGACAAACCAATTTTTTAAAGCATATGTTTAATTGCTAAATTGCAGTTAATACTCCACACTTTCTGGAGCAACAATATCGGCATCTGATGACAAAGTGAATTCTTAATGTGTTCTTTATGACAGCAGTGTAGATGAGTCATTTTTAGACTGATTTGATAATATTTGGATAGGAGTCAATTTATTATTTTACAATGCCTGTATTGGGACTATTTGCCTGTTGAAATTGTTGTGATTTAAAGGGAGTTTTATTAACACTGGTTGAAACTTTTTTGGTTATTGATGCTACCTTTTTTAATTTTAGTATGTCAACTTTTTTACACCTTTTGGTAAAAGGATTGATTGCCAAGGCTTTCTGTATAGCCAAGTGCTGGCTTAATGAATTTGATACACGTTTGTTGCACACCTTTTATTTTCAGAGCTGCATTTCAGGATCATAAACCAACTTCAGCTGGAAAAAACAAAACAAAAAAAAAGCCTGGACAGTCATCCATAGCATCTAATGGCTTTTGTGATATAAGGGTTTTATAGCTAAAGGGAAACAGGTTTTAAGTGGTGAGTTTGTCACCAGGTCCAGGCTGTCATGCTTTGCACATCCCTTGTGCCCCACAGGGGTTGGCAGAGAGAGGAGTAGGATCTACCCAGATTCTGGGACTGGCTTGCAGCCTGGTATGCAGCCCTGCAGTAGCTTGGCTTGGAGGTCATAAATCACTAACAAAATGTGGGTAATGCAAACTGTTTAAAAACAAACCCACAAGCCACAGATAGCATCTCTTTCATCTAATGAAAGGAGAATTTGGTCTGTGATGCTCTTGCTGGGAGACAAATGTGGTTGTTTCAGATGCAGCTGAATCTATCCCTTTGCAGGAGAGCCCTGAAGCTGCTGTTTTATGGGTAAACACCCCCAAAGCTTTGTCCTTGCTTCTCTAACTTTCTGTGGCACAAAAGTGTTTGGCAGCAAAACATTATTCTGAGTTGGTGAGCAAAGCAGGCTAAAGCACTCGTGCTGGAGTCATTGAATTTATGGTGAGACTTTTGCTGGTGCTGTTATTTTTAAAAGACTAAAATAAATTCCCCAACAGAGGCTGCTTTGTTAGGAAAAGTTCCAAATGGGGACTGATTTGATAGTAAATGAAGACTGTATTTGTAAGTTTGAGACTCTTCATTCATTCAACTATTAAATGCCTTGTTTGTCACTTATTTTTTTCCCCAAAAGGAAAGTTAAAATGTCCAGAGTGTGAAGAGTAACTGTTCAAATGGGTAGCCAGTGCATGCATGCATACCAGATCGTGGCAGCTTCTGATTTACACCCTAGCATGCAGCAGCCCCAAAGGCTGAGGGATAGAGCTCTTTAAGGAAGGTGTTTATCTTGTGGTTGGAATGTGGACAGCAGTGAGGAAATCAATCTGTAGCGCATGGGGCTCAGCCATTTTAATGTATCAGATGTAACACAGCTGCTTTTTAAAGGCGGAGGTGAACACACAGGAAGGGAAAAGCTGGTTTCCTGTTGGGGAAAGGACATGCCATTACCAGTGGCTGAGGTCCCACGTGTTCAGCGTGGGGGACAGCCCTGCTCCTGTTCTGCTGCTTCCAGCCAGGCAGGAGCAACTCCACCCACTGGGCAAGGTACTTGCAAAAATAGCCAAATGATCTATCTAGCGAAGTATCATTTATCCTTAGCCTAATTTCAGTCCTTTAATTACCATTTAGAGAATACAAACCAGACCTGTATCAGTTTTGAACTCCAGAAGCAGGAGATGAAGGTGCAGCTCTTTGGCAGTGCTGACAGTGAGTGGGCCTGTCAGACCTTCTCTTGGCTTGCCTGGTGATTTTGTGACCCCAAACGAGACTGCCCAGACTCTGCAGTGTTGAGGTGGGGGAGTGGGGTGTTTGTGTGGGTCTCTGAGAAGTCTTTAATAGTACTGGAGCCTCTGAAAATATGCTTGTTTAATGGTTAAACTGTGAATATCTGTGGAACAGGCCAAATATATTCACTCTTCATTTTCATATAATTTAATTCTTCATTGTGTAGGGCACAGGACTGAGCAGTGATGCTGATGAAATCCTTGAAACCATTGCAACTGTTTAATTTTTTTAAAAATTATATTATGCATTAGGAAACTTTATGCATGTAGTGAATCTGCTGCAACTTGGGATAAATAACTATATAGATAGTTGAAGTAATATACTGGAAAACTGGTCTGATATCCACAATCTGTGGCATTTTATTGCCTTCTCTTACATGCAAAGAAATACAACCTGTAAACTTTAGCCCCTAGTAATAAAACACTGACCACCTACACCATATTATAGTTTGCAACACCTTTAAAATTTGGCTTCCAGATCAACTGGAAGCTTAATTGTGCTGATTTTTACTTGTGTGGGTGCATTTCTGAGATCAAAGACTATCTATTGATTCAAGTAAGGGTTTCAAAGATCCTGCCCATAGCTGGCCATAAAACATGACTGAGGCAATGAGTTGGAATTGAACACCAAATCCTGAGTTTATTTGCTGCTGGTGCTATTCTACATGGAGAATTACAGCTTTTTAGTACTGTGCAATCCTAGTGAAAGGACCACAGGAAAATGACCACAGGTCTGGCAGGTGGCACAGAAGCAGCTGCAGCTGTGGCAGTTGGGGCTGTGAGAGCTGCTCCCCCGGGCTGGCTCAACAGATCTCCTGGATCAGCTCTGAACCAGGACAGTTCTCAGCCAAGCACAGTTCAGAGCATGAAAAGAGCTCAGGCTGCTCTGCTGAGGACAGAGTGTTCAGGTTGGTGGCAGAGGGTGCAGCCCCTCCTCCCACGGGCAGTGCTGGGGGCAGCAGCAGCTCTACGGGGTGACTTGTATTTCACTCTCTGTGTCCATCAGAGCCTGAAGAACCCATGGATCCAGGACTAGCCTGTCACCCGTGGTTCCCAGGCCTATGCACTGACCAGTGACCTTAGACTTTTCGTGACACGATCAACATAAGCCTTGTTTCCAAAAAAAGCCCAACAAAGTTAAAGAAACACCATGTAGTTAATAGCCACCTCGGTTGTGATACAGTTTGTTTGCTGAGTTTACATCATTCCCATTCTTTGGTAAATAATAGTCATTGTGAGTTTCTGGGTCTTGCAGCCTTGCATTCTGCAGTGTGATGCTTTTTTAGAAGGTCCTCAGTAAATTGGGCACCCATTTCTTCCCTTGAGCCCACTCTGCTCCAAGTGTGTGCATGTGAATTTAGCCTTTCATATTAAAAAGGAAGATGCTTAACCTGAAACTCAAAATTCTTCAGGGTAGTGCTTCAATACGGAGAAAACTATTTTTTCAAATAAGTATTAAAGCAAAGTGTCTGCTTAAATTTTGTTGTGTGCAAACAAACCCACCAGTGTTAACATTTTCTCTCTGGTCTATTGAAGATCGAACCTTTGGTTTTATAGTGTGAACTGAAGTGAAATTCATGAGATTGTAAAACAGAAGGCTGTAATTCCTTCACCATGAAGTACGTAGGTATCTCTACCTCTTGTTCTTAGACTTGAATAGTTTAAGGTTACCATCCTTTTGTCCCAGGATTTTATGCCTGGATGAGTAATCTATTTTTTTTTTTTTTGATTGCCCAAGTTAAGTATTATCTATTTGCCATAGTTTTTGGTATCCTGTGTTTAACCTGTATGCAAAGGACCCTTTGGAAGGGGGCCAGGTCAAGCTGCAAACCAGAGTTGGTCCTCCTGGGTGCTACTTTTGGAGTGCAATAGAGCGACCGAGCAGAGCTGCATGGCCTGTGGTTCAGGGGCTTCTGTCACCACACACCCTCTTCCCTGGTCAGCTGCCTGTACTGACAGTGAATTGAAGATGGAGCAGCTGCTCCCCAGGAGGGAGCCATCAGCCTTTCATTTGCCCTTGAAAAGCTTTAGGAACCCACCTGATGCAGTGCCATGAGTGTATTTTTCTTTTAATCAAAAATACTGTGTTTTGTTCCGTGTTGGACTGGGCTTGTAACCACCCAGCAAAGATGGGAGCTGCGAAAGTGCAAAGGCTACATGCATCCTTTTTCTCCCTGAGGTCAGTCCTGCTCAGGATAAAACCCTTGTGCTTGAGTAAAGCTGGAGTGTTCTCAAGAGAACTGGAGATGCTAGAATGGCTTTGGTGCTCAGCTGTGTTCATTAATGCATTGGGGGATGTTCTTCTGCATGCAACACATCTGTGTCCTTCCTCTCCTCCCCCAAAGCAAACTGCGACACAGTTGCTGTCACGGCAAATCCCCCACAGTGTGATGCTGTGGCAACTGCTGCTGCAGGATTCTTCCAGTGTGAGGGCTGGTTTTGGGGTGTGCCCTCTTGCACTATCAGGATGGGCATGTGTTTAAGAGAACAGGGGGACGTGAGGCAGTAGGTGAAAAGAGCATGTACGTTCTTGTCCTAACAGCTTGCCTTAAATCACTGACATGCAGCGGTTCCTTGTTACTATTGCAGCCCTCAGTCTTTGAAAATCCAACAGGTTCTGTAGGTAATACTGTTTTTTTGTTTAATTTTTAATGTTTCTATCTTTGCATAATTGCACTCTTCAGATAAGCCCTTTTTGGATAATGTGTCATTTCACACACAGGAAAAAAGTCCATCTCTAGTGTTTGTGCTGTAAAGCATTTCTTTTTTCCCCTTGTAAATTTTATCTGGACTAAAGGTTGCCTACTGTTGAAGCAGTGTGTTCACTTGAATGTTGCCATTTTATGCAGTTACAACTGCTGACTCTTGCTCTTCTCTGGGCCTGTGAGAGTGGAGGTGGTGTGACCAGAGCTGGCAAACCTGCACAGAGGGTCAGTGGAGCTGAAGGCTGGCTGCTACTCCCATGTGCGTTACACGTTAGAGGATCTCATGGATTAGTGCTCCATATTCGAAAGTTGTGACTTTTTAAGTCATGCTAAACAAAGTTATTTGAAAATACACTTGCTTTCTTATCTGTAAGTTTGAAAGAGTCTTTAAAAAAGAGATGGGCTGGCAGGAGGTTTGGAGGGCCTTGTGCTGTAAGTTGTTGAGTAACTCAAGTTCCAGGAGCCGTGGATGGGACTGGGAGGGTTCTGTCCTGAGCCAGCGCTGTCGGGGTTTGCACTGGCTGGTCTTGAGGGCATGAAGCAACTGCAAGGCCTTGATGGGCTTCATAGAGAAGGGTCAGCCTGGGAGCAGTGGTTGGTGGAGCCTTGTTTCTTTCTTGTGGGTCTTGAGGCCCCAGTTCAACCTCAAGTCCCAAAGTGTGTTCCTTCCACAGAGAGGTAAAGTGTTTGCTCCCAGAGAAGTGACTCAGTGTAACTGAGGAAGTAACAGGAGCACGGCTTTGTGTGGCTGTCACTGCACCTCGTGTGAGCACAGCTCCCTGATGGGCCTCTGGGCTCCTCAGCAAACCAGCCAGGGTGGGCAGGGTCACGTCTCTTGTTCTTTGTGCCTGGGGGTGTTTTGCCTTTTCAGACTTACCCAGGAGATAACGCTGTATGAGCCAGTTTTCTCACTCTGGGAGATGATGAATGTGTTGCATGTCATGGAGCAGCCCCGTGGTTCCTCTTTGGGACAGCAGTATCAGAAGTGCTGTGTAAATGTAATGCTTGAAAACAGCTGGAGTAAATTCTGTTTCATGTAGGATCTTTATTTCAAGGGGATGCAGCCAAATTTGAAACCTGATCTAGAGGAAAATTGGGAGAATTCCAGGGCAATGCATCTACTGAATCCCAATCTACTGAATTGGTTTGTAGTTTTACAGTTACCTTCTTACATCAAATTTTCTCACCATTGGTGTCTGGAACAGAATGGAAACAGCATCTTATGGAATGTGCAATCTAAGGCACAATGCAAGTAGGGTGTGATAAGAAGGTTGTCTTTACTTGATAGCAATCCTGAGTGCAATGTTTTTGTTGTGTCCCTTTTGGAAGAAGAGCATTAAGTACAGTCTGAGGTTTTTCTTTTCTTACCAGCAAAGCATTGGTTTGTCCATTACTGAATTCTTGTGAAATTTGTGCCAGATGTATATTAAATATTTTGGTGCTTTTTCTAATCCAAGCTGCCATTCATTTACCTGTGAGATTATTATACTTCTGTATATTTAAATGACCAACCCCTTAAAGAAAAAAACAACAAAAAAAATCCTTTAGTCACAATGTATCCTGACTACTGTAGCCTGTAAATGTTCCAAAGCTTCTGGGTTTCCTGTATTCCAGTAAGGTCCGAGGGGAGGGGAACAGCTACAGAAATCTCACCCACTGGAAAAGGAACTCGCACACTGTTCTGTGCGTTACTGAACAAACGAGTAACATTTGTGGTGTTTACATAACGACACGTTGGTGTTCACTTTTTTGTGCTCAAGCTTTGTACAAAAATGTCTTATTTAAAGCTGAAGTCCTTTTTACATTTTTCAATTAAAAAGGGACAAATTACTTATTTTTTCATGCCTATGAATAGGACTCTTGCTAGTTTTATTTGTCATGTGAGTTTCTCAAGCAGGACTCCTGGATGCTCACTCAAGTCCTGGCAGAGAGGGGTGACCACATAATTTTTAAGTGTGTGGAAGGAAAACTAGCTGGTTTTTTTCAACTTTGCAGTGCAAGTGTGTGCAACAAGGAGATGCTGGCTGTGAACAGCCTGAACAGGAGTGAATCTTAAGAGAGGGATGAGTGCTGGGGTCAGTCTGCCCTTCACCCCCTGCCCTGAGCTCCTGGTCTCTGCTGGACTGGCTCAGCAGCAGGGGTGGCTGTGCTGCTGAAGGCACTGGCTCCCTTTCACTTTCTGTAGTAGCACTGATGTTATTGTTTATGCCAGTTTGCAATAGCTGCAGCCAAAGGAATGCCAGGCTCACTTGGAGTGGCCAAAGTACCTTCTTGTGAGGCTACATTCATCTTGCTGAAGAACAATTTAATTTTGAGGTGGCTTTGAATTAGTCATTAATGACAGTGACATGAGCATCTCTTGCCTCCTCACTGCTGCTTCTGGGCTTGTGCTGAACTTCACCCTTCTCCTGCTTTCCTGTATTTGTGCCTGCTCCTCCACGCAGCACCTCCCAACTTCCACATCCCAACATAAGGAGAGCCCAGCCCAGCACAGTGAACTTAGGGTTGGAAACTAGGAGGGTGTAAATATTCCATCAGCTGTATTTAATAATTTCTGGAATATAACTATTTCAACTTTATCTTGGCCTATTCCAATTCACACGAAAAAATCCCTCATCTCATGGTCAAACCTTTTAACAAATATTTCCTTTTAATTTTGCAAATTTTTTTTCCTGAGTGCCTGAAACTCTCCTAAGCATCTTTGTGCTTGGAAATTCTGTATGCTAACAAGAGATACTTAAGCAGCCTCTATTTCAAGTGGCAACGGCTGCAGAGGATAGGTCTAGAGCTGTCAGATTGCAAATCAGCTCATCCTGCTTCCAGCTCCCTGTGGAAAGTGATGCTGTGCAAAGTCCACACAGCCATGTGCTTTCCTTAAAACATCCCTTACCCTTGCCACAGCCACATGGAAACTTATTTTTTCTCTGGTTTTTTTTTTTTTTTTTTTTTGCATGTGAGGGGAGGGTGGGGGTGGTCAGGGAGGGAGGAGAAAGTGGAGATTGTCCAAGAAGTGTGAATCACTGATTCCTCCTTTCCATGGACTAAGTACAGCACTTTCCCGGAAAGGAGGCAGCGACTCCAGTTCAGGAGTTGGCACTGCACAGTTCCAGAAATCCACGCAATTCCTGGGTAGCTGTTAACTGCTGAGCAGCTGCTGCAGGTTCTGCACTGACCTGGCTGGCTGGTTTATGGCCTGGGATGTGCCAGGGGAGATGCCCCAGGTGGTACCTTGGTCTCCAGCAAGGAATGACATCCATAGGCCAAGCCTGCCCAGCTCCTATAGAGCACTGCTCCAGTTTGCCCCAGTGCTGCCTCAGCACCTGCCTGGCCCAACCTTCCCACAGCAAGAAGGGTTAATGGAAAAGGTTTTGTGCTTTAAGACACTTTGAATGGCTTTTATTTTTAGACTTTGTAGAAGACACAGAGTGAAAGCCTATTGTTCTTATGGTAAGAGATCTTTACAAAGACATCAATATTTAAAGTAATTAAAAATATCTTAACAAAAGACTTTGATTAAAAACTTGGCAGTTTAACAAGCACTCCTCCCTTCATCATCTTTTATTCCCATCAGACCAAGGCCAGATTGTGATCCATGCGTGCTGCAACACAAACAAGAAGTGTATTAGTTCTGCTCAGTTCAGCCTCCATGCACACAACTCGGCTGGGCTGGCAGTGAGAGGCCTGCAACTCCCTGGGTCAGCACATTGAAAAATTAATTCTTTTTCCACCTCACAATTATTTGGCATCCTTTTTAATCAAGAAGCCTCCTCTGAGCTGTTGGTCCTCAGGGAAACAGTAATATAGGAACCTCACACTTGGCAAGAAATCTCTTCCCAGCCTGGGATGGAGCTCCCATCCAACCCACTCAGCAGTCTGAGAGTGTGAGCCAAGCTCTGTGGGCTTCCACAGGCTCCCTGTGGATGCAGATTCCTGAATCCACCTGTTCTGCTGGTGGGATTCCTACCCCTTGGTGATGGAAGATTGCGCTAAGCGAGAATAGTTGGAAATGGCCCTTGAAAAGTAAATTGGGACTTGCTGAGCCCAGTGACTCTGCTGCAAAGGACACATGGTGTGGACTGCAACTCACAGCCATCCTGGCCTCAAACCTTCCTGTGAGGTGACAGGTGAGTGTACAGGTACCTGAGGTGATACAGGGTGTAGAAAGGCAAATGACTGCTCAGACATGTACAAAGAGATGCAGTTTTAGCCCAAAGAAGGCAGCAGCTGATCCAAGGCCCACATGCACTGAAGTGCCCACAGCCAGGTCAGATTGGGGCACTGTTGGAACCCGAGCTGCACTCAGGGTGACCTGCAGGGAGCACTCTGCTGATAAGGCAGGAACTGCTGCTGCCTCTGTTTGTAAACTACAATTTGGGGTGCAGGGAAGAAACAACTTATGCTCTACTGAAGATGACGAATTGTAATTTTTTTTTTCCTAAAGTTATCAGTAACTGTATAATTAGAGCAAAACACACCAAGAGCAGCCCTTGGCTGAAATGGTTTGTCACTGCCATTAAGCCGAAACATCTCTTGGTTTTGGATGAATCCTCTAGGGGCACGGTTTGGAGCAGAGGATTATACAGCATCATGGCTCTTCTCAGGAAGCCTTGCAAGTGAGGGAGGGGAAGCTGGCATGGCTGCCCAGCCAGGCAGAAGAGATGCTGCTGAGCAGCCCTGGCTCTGCTTCTGTTCCAGGGCATGTCTGGTGTCTCCACAAGGAACCAATGCCCCTTCTGCTGAGGGGCACTGAAGAAAAACAAAGGTAGACATGACCTTTATTATTCAGGGACAGTGAGAATGTTCTTAGTAACCAGGGCTTTGCTTAGCAAAGATTGAACCTTTCTGGTTAATAATTAAACAGTGAGACTGTGGCAGTTCAGGCCCAGGGGCTGAAATTCAGGAAGCCCACTCCAGGAAGTATCCCTGATAGCAGTGCTGCAGCCCAACTCCAACGCACAACTTGCTCCTTCCTACAAAAGCTGAAGGACTCAGTGAACAAATTTGGGTTTTCTCATTTTTGTCCATCACATGAGAATAAGGGCATGAACCACCTCCTTGATCAGTTGTGGCTGAAGCACATTGTGGGGTACCACAACACAACAACAAGTAGGTGAGGCCTTGGCTGCAGTAATTAGGTGGTTTTAGAAACCAAACACCTCAAAAAATCCTGCCTGCTGTGGAAACTGCTTGATTCTTTCACAGGCACATAAAACTTATCTCACTGGGATGAAACATCCTCTGGGGGAAGTGGGTGAGCTTGTAAGATCTGTACAATTAATCAGCACTGTGGACCCTCAGATACATCAGCTGTGACTCAGGCCTGCTTTGTGGGCAGAACTTAGGGCTGAGCTTTTATTGGCCAAACATGAAAGGCACATTAAATACAACAGCTTCTTCAGCCTTTCTCTTGTGCAGGGCTTTAATTTTTAACAGATTAAGATAAAAATATTTGGCTCTGTATTTTCCTTGTCTCTTTGCAAAATAGGTAGCAAGTTACCTGTTCACTCCAGGAAAGAGAACAACGCACAGGGTGTTATTCTGCAGGCTTCTATAAAGCTTTTTGATATGCTGGTCTAACTTCTTCACCTTTTTCCTTAGATCCTGCTCCTGCATAAGAGAATAGAAGCATTAAAGTCTCCCATTCATCAGCAATTATACTTCTAAGTGTGTGGGGAGGCTGACCTGTGGGATGGCACAGGTGAGGGCAGCAGTGATGCTGCTCCTGCCTGGCACTTGGCAGTGCAGTGACCCAGCTGCAGGGAGAACCACAGGCCCTGCTCAAGTGGCACCACGGTAAAAATGACAGCAGCACCTCCAGAGCCCTCAGCTAGAGCTCATCTTTCCTGTGCAGCCACACAGCCACTCACCTCTCCCTGTGACTCCTGTGCTGCCTGTGCCCTGTCAGCTCTCCAATGCCAGGCTTCAGTTCCTGGGCAGCACCACCCACTGCCCTGTGCAGCTACGCTGGTTTAACATTATGCAGTGCCCTGCCAACATCACGTTATCTCATGTGGTGTTATCTCTCAAACTGCTCTATGGGAACTGATCCTTGGCAGCTCCTTTGCTCCAGCACAAGGAGACCCTTCTGTCACAAGCAGCTCTGCACCTCAGTCAGCTCAAAGTTACCTCTGCAGGTTCCCAGGGCAGTCCCTCCTCACTAATTGCAACAAACAGCAGCAGAGCCTCACACTCACAGAGTCAGACAGCTGCTCCATTTTCTCATAGAAGATGTGTTTTCCTTGCTTCCCATTGCTGTGATTCATTTGCCAAATCCATCTCCAGAGGTGACCTGGAGCAAGGGCATTTCTACTTCTTAGCTCACTACCCTTCATGGTCCATCCATTTATAGCTTCAAGAGCATCCACAGCACTCTGAGCTTTCTGGAATTCTGAAATGCAAAGAGAAGGGAACATGCTTTGGCAATGCTGTTGCTGCCCTCCTTGGCACCTGCAAGGCAGGGCTAAAGGTGTGGAGCAGGAGGGAGATGAGAAACAAATCACTGCAGCAAGCAGATCCTCATCTTGCTACAGATAAAAATCAAGACTAGAAATGCCAGTTGGCTGCAGCAGCACTCATGGAGCTGTTCTCACCTTTCAGAGGTGATTACTGGGCTGTGTGAAGCTGCACAGTAGCCACCCCTCACATGGAAGTACTGGAGCCTATTCACTATCCTGGAATTTTTCTAAGTAAATGTTTGGGGTTTTTTTAAGCAGGTGTTTTTTCCTCTTAAATATTTAGCTGTAAAGTGCTCCTCCAAACAATATGTGCTTTCACTGGAGCATTTTAAATACCATGCCTTTGAGCCTACCTGGGTTTCAGTAGCTTTTGCTGTGTCTGTGCAAAGTCCCAAGAGCTGCTGAATGAGTTTATTTGAGGGAAATATGCAGGCTATGTGAGAAGCTACTTACTGAGGAAACAGCAGTTCCTGTGCTTTCCACTCTGAAGATCCTTTGGCAGGAACAGTGTTTCCAGGTCTTTCAACTGGCTGAATTCTTCTTGCAAGTCTGTCTCTGTTAATGACTTCTTTAGACCAGCCACATAAATCACACCTTCATTTTCTACATCCAGTTCTAATTCCTTAATCAGAACATTGCAGTCCAGCATTGCTGCAGTGACTGGTCTCTGGACCTGGGATGAATGCAGGAGGAATAAAAAGCATGTCAGCCTACACTGCTCTGTGTTCTGAGCTTCTATTTTAAAGAATTTTTCTCCCATTACCAAAAGTAGACAGGTTCTTTTCCATCACTTGAAATAAATATGACTAATGAAGACCAACTTAATTAGTCATGATAAAGAGAGATCATATTTTTAATGCAGAAACACTATAAAATTAAAACACCATACTCTGTTACTTGGATTTGCCTTTTCAAGCTGCAGCTGGAGGTCAGAACTCTTTCTAACTCCCTTCTGCTGACAGGCAGAAAGGAAAAAAAGAGGGATCTAGCCACTTCCTTTCTGCCAGTGGCCCTGA
Source organism: Irena cyanogastra (assembly GCA_013397155.1). Classification (NCBI taxonomy): domain Eukaryota; kingdom Metazoa; phylum Chordata; class Aves; order Passeriformes; family Irenidae; genus Irena; species Irena cyanogastra. Next base: position 19,552 of record VWZV01001956.1, on the reverse strand, counting down.
ATTCTGCAGGGACAGGGAGATTGTAACAGCACAAGCATTTGCCCAGACACACTGCTGTGATGTTTCAGACATATTGGAGGCTGTGCCTGGGCTGAACATGATTTTGCTGTTTGCCTTTACCTTGATGCAGGATCCTGCTACCTCAGCTCCATTCAGGCTTTCCACAGCAAGCTGGGCAGCTTCCAGCACTTCATATTGGATACAGACATAAGGCTTGAAATAGTAGAGTAAGATACTTTAGGTTTATCAGTGAGACACATTAGCCCTCCCTCAGGTCTCAATTAAGTTGTGCTTTCTTTTAAAACTAGAATAATATAAAAAAGTTTGGAGATAAAATATGTAACACTCCACATACTCTAGCTGTTTAAAACCCCCTTCAATTAACACTACCCTTTTTTTCCTCCTTTGGCTATTAAAGGCCTTAACACATCAGTTCTCTTTAGAAGGACAAAAATCACCTCAGCTGCCTCAGCACTTGAAGTCCTCTGAGCAGCACATGAGCTGCACTTGATTTTGTCACTGTGTGGAGCAGCTTTTTAGCTACCCTGAATGATTGTAGTTGGTAACTAAACTACCACAAAAAAACCTCCAAAGAGAATAACTGGTATTTCTTTAGTTCTAATCCATAACTTTCCAAGAGTTTACTCAGAACTTCCAGGGCTGTCAGCAACCTTTGAGTGCTCCTCACCTGGAATGTTTCAGTTACCACTGTAAGGGACTGGATTGGTCCACACCTCCCAAATTCTTTCTTCACAGACTTCATGCAAAAGTTTTCTTCAAAAGGACCTGCGTAAATTGTCAGCATGTCAGTCAGCTTGCTTCTCACCTGTTGGAACACATAGAGAAGGCACTTCACAAAGCAAAGGAACTAACTACTCGGTGCCTCCTGATAAATCACAACTCTCCACAAGCTCAGCATGAAGACTACTCTCAAACAAAAAATAATACCTTTTCATGAAGGCCAGCATGAAGGTGAGATGCAAGGTACTCTGGGCCCAAACTGAACTGAATGATACTGAATTTGGATAGGGGAACATCTTCCAAGGCTCTCTGAAGAATCTGAAGGGACAAGAGCAAACAAGGCTCAAAGAGGTACAAGACAATTGTACTGCACAGGATCAGAAACAAGGCTACTGAATTTAACTCCCAACTTTAATTTTCATTATTGTCCAAGAAAGCCCTCAGGCAGAAATTCTTCTTTGGTGAGTCATGAGAGGATGCAGAGGATCAAAGCTCATTTCCGAAATGCTCTGATGGATTTAGCTAACCTGGTATTAACACTATTGCTAACAGTGCTGTCAGTCAGCTTTTAAAATAGGACTCATCTACCCACTCCCAGAACAAGAACAACTTTGAACTATTTTGATGCTTAGACCAACCCACTCTAAGTCCATTCACCTGTTTGTTTGAAGTGCTCAGGTTACTCTGACACAGGCCAGAAGAGTCTAATCCCTGGCTGCCCAAAAGGAGAGGTTTTTGGCCAGTCACCTGCAGACAATCTAAAAAACTAGCAGAGAGAAGAACACTGTGAATCACAATACTTTTCAATATGGGGAACAAAAACTTGCAAGAAATGCTTGTCAGAGAATTACAATTAATTTAAGACATTTAAAAGAATATTCTTGTCCACAACATCAAAAGCAGCCTAGGAAATACTCTGTGAAATTTTAAGATGAAACTGCTTAAAGTTGTTCAGCACTATGCTGCAATTATTTGTGGCTGTCTGAAGATCCTAATGGCTTCTGAAAAACATAAGGCACTTGTTTGATTTTACTGAGGATTCAACTGAAGGAAAAACACACATATTTGAGAATCTTATTACCATGGTTTGGATAATGGTGGAGGCTCATTCAGCTGTTCCTGGAACCCACATCCTTGTGGCTGTAGCACAGCTTTGTTCTGTGAGACCTCAGCCAGTTTTTCAGCTGTCAGAAGCATCTCCAAGTTTAGTTCTGCTACCTTGGGGAAGGAAGAAGATTATTAGCTGGCTTTCATCTCATCAGCTAATTGTAGCTGACAAAAAGCCTGTGCTTTCTCTGTGAGTCACATAGGCACACTCCAGCAGTGAGGAAACATGGGCATTAATTTCTTGCCTTATTATTTTCTGTTGTCATTTTCAAGCATGCAGCACTCACAGCATCAACAGGCAATCATCTCCAAAAAAGTTCTCTCAGAAATCAACAACACAAGGGACTCATAAAACCAGCTGAATCACCACCACAACACAAAAGGTCTCTCTATTCTTTGATCTAGAAAAATTACAGGCGTTCCTGCAGGCTGGAAATGTCTCAGTTCTTCTTTACCCAGTGCCCCTCTTCAGGATCAGCAGCAATGCTGGCTGATGTCAGTGAGTACTGAGCACTAGTAATGCCCAGGTTATTCAGGTACCTGGATATAGGCTGGAAGTAACAAGTTGTCAAAACTGGGGCCTCTGTCACAGCTCCATTTTCTCTTTTAAATCAGCAGGATTGTGGATGTGACAGCCTGGTCAGAGAGCGAGAAAACTAGATAAGTTTTCCCAGAATCAGCTTGTGAGACTTTAGTTGCAGAGAAACAATGATAGTTTATTATTATAAACAACCTGCAGGTGTTGTTTTCCTACTTTCTGTTTTTCTCAAAAATTATTTATATGAAAAGTGTTTCTTACTCGAACAGCGACAGAGGATGGGCAGGAGTGTAGTTTTTTCTTCAAAAGCACAACAATGTTATGTTCTGTAGTTTAGGACAGAAATCTTAATTATATATAAATACCTTTGTTGGTCCTTGCTCAATGAAGAATTGAGCTAACTCCAATGCAGCTCTAGCATCTTCTGTAGGATCATGCCCAAGCTTCTGTTCACACTGAATCTCCTTCCTAGGGCATCAAAATTAGGTGTACAGGCAGGTTATCTGTTTTTCCACACTGACCAACATCCTGCCTTTCTAAACTGGGTCCTTTTCAGGCAAAAGAGCTTTCCCCTCTCCAAAAAGGACTTCAGTTCTGTGCAGCAGCATTCTTGTGAAATATTCCCAAAAGTTACTGCAAGAAATGTTTTTGCAATGTTGAGCAAAATAGTTTATGGAATTTACAGAATCACAGAATGACTATGTTGGAAGAGATCTTCAAGATCATCAAGACCAACCCAGCCCTAACACCTCAACTAAACCATGGCACCCAGTGCTACATCCAGTCTTTTTTTAAAGACATCCAGTGACAGCGACTCCACCACCTCCCCAGGCAGAGTACTTTATCACTCTTTCTGTAAAAAGTTTTTTCCTAATATCCAACCTATAATATTCTTAATATCCAACCTATATTTCCCTTGGCACAGCTTGAGACTGTGTCCTCTGGTTCTGTCAGTGCTGCCTGGAGAAAGAGACCAACCCTACCTGACCACAGCCACCTTTCAGGGAGCTGTACAGAGTGATGAGGTCACTCCTGAGTCTCCTTTTCTCCAGGTAAACAACCCTAGCTCCTCTAGTTGTTCCTCACAGGGTTTGTTTTCCAGGCCCCTCACCAGCCTTGTTGCCTCCTCTGGACACACTCAAGCATCTCAAAGTCCTTCCTAAACTGAGGGGCCAGAACTGGACACAACACTCAAGGTGCAGCCTCACCAGTGCCAAGCACAGGGGAAATTTGACAGAAGCAGTGCTACTTCCTGCTGTAATGCATGACTATTTTTAAATTTTACTTCTTTCTTGACCAATGGCCCAACTCCCAGTTTGCACACAGAGAGGAAGGCAACCTCCAGTTCAGTGAAGTTTGGCACTGCAGAGTATTACCATTCACTATGAGCATGGGGAGAACTACCTCAACTATCCAGTGGTAGCTGATACACAGAAATATGATTTAAGTCAGTAAATCAGACTTTCATGCATTAACTTTTCTTTCTTGCCAAGTGAAACAGCTCTCATCTGCGTGAGCCAGAGTGCCTCTGTTGTTCTACAACTCAATACACCTCTACAGCCCTGCAGGAAGGCGAGTTTTGCTGGGACTCAGATCTGGTTGGGTCACAGCATTCCTGCTTGCTCAAAGACAAGCCCATTTATTATGCTGCCTGATGTTTCAAGCAGCCAGTAAATTCATTTTTACCATGTCTTAGTTGCACAACCTGCTCCTTTCTTTTGAATCTTAGCAACAAAATAGTAATTCTGATACTATTAGCAGCAGANAGCAGCAATGCTGGCTGATGTCAGTGAGTACTGAGAACTAGTAATGCCCAGGTTATTCAGGTACCTGGATATAGACTGGAAGTAACAAGTTGTCAAAACTGGGGCCTCTGTCACAGCTCCATTTTCTCTTTTAAATCAGCAGGATTGTGGATGTGACAGCCTGGTCAGAGAGCGAGAAAACTAGATAAGTTTTCCCAGAATCAGCTTGTGAGACTTTAGTTGCAGAGAAACAATGATAGTTTATTATTATAAACAACCTGCAGGTGTTGTTTTCCTACTTTCTGTTTTTCTCAAAAATTATTTATATGAAAAGTGTTTCTTACTCGAACAGCGACAGAGGATGGGCAGGAGTGTAGTTTTTTCTTCAAAAGCACAACAATGTTATGTTCTGTAGTTTAGGACAGAAATCTTAATTATATATAAATACCTTTGTTGGTCCTTGCTCAATGAAGAATTGAGCTAACTCCAATGCAGCTCTAGCATCTTCTGTAGGATCATGCCCAAGCTTCTGTTCACACTGAATCTCCTTCCTAGGGCATCAAAATTAGGTGTACAGGCAGGTTATCTGTTTTTCCACACTGACCAACATCCTGCCTTTCTAAACTGGGTCCTTTTCAGGCAAAAGAGCTTTCCCCTCTCCAAAAAGGACTTCAGTTCTGTGCAGCAGCATTCTTGTGAAATATTCCCAAAAGTTACTGCAAGAAATGTTTTTGCAATGTTGAGCAAAATAGTTTATGGAATTTACAGAATCACAGAATGACTATGTTGGAAGAGATCTTCAAGATCATCAAGACCAACCCAGCCCTAACACCTCAACTAAACCATGGCACCCAGTGCTACATCCAGTCTTTTTTTAAAGACATCCAGTGACAGCGACTCCACCACCTCCCCAGGCAGAGTACTTTATCACTCTTTCTGTAAAAAGTTTTTTCCTAATATCCAACCTATAATATTCTTAATATCCAACCTATATTTCCCTTGGCACAGCTTGAGACTGTGTCCTCTGGTTCTGTCAGTGCTGCCTGGAGAAAGAGCCCAACCCCACCTGACCACAGCCACCTTTCAGGGAGCTGTAGAGAGTGATGAGGTCACTCCTGAGTCTCCTTTTCTCCAGGTAAACAACCCTAGCTCCTCTACTTGTTCCTCACAGGGTTTGTTTTCCAGGCCCCTCACCAGCCTTGTTGCCTCCTCCGGACACACTCAAGCATCTCAAAGTCCTTCCTAAACTGAGGGGCCAGAACTGGACACAACACTCAAGGTGCAGCCTCACCAGTGCCAAGCACAGGGGAAATTTGACAGAAGCAGTGCTACTTCCTGCTGTAATGCATGACTATTTTTAAATTTTACTTCTTTCTTGACCAATGGCCCAACTCCCAGTTTGCACACAGAGAGGAAGGCAACCTCCAGTTCAGTGAAGTTTGGCACTGCAGAGTATTACCATTCACTATGAGCATGGGGAGAACTACCTCAACTATCCAGTGGTAGCTGATACACAGAAATATGATTTAAGTCAGTAAATCAGACTTTCATGCATTAACTTTTCTTTCTTGCCAAGTGAAACAGCTCTCATCTGCGTGAGCCAGAGTGCCTCTGTTGTTCTACAACTCAATACACCTCTACAGCCCTGCAGGAAGGCGAGTTTTGCTGGGACTCAGATCTGGTTGGGTCACAGCATTCCTGCTTGCTCAAAGACAAGCCCATTTATTATGCTGCCTGATGTTTCAAGCAGCCAGTAAATTCATTTTTACCATGTCTTAGTTGCACAACCTGCTCCTTTCTTTTGAATCTTAGCAACAAAATAGTAATTCTGATACTATTAGCAGCAGAGTAAGACCCTATGACCCACCATGACAGTTTCTAATCTTTCCCATGACAGTAGAGTAATAATCTTACCCTAAAACAGCTTTGGCTAGAAATTTTAGCTTAAATCTTCGACCTTCACTTCTGGCAAAAAGCAGTGAAGTATCAATAACGCTGGGGTGGATCATCTGGAGGAGAAAAATCATCACCAGTTTAGTTTAAGAACAGCAGACATACAGAACTGGACAGTAAGTCCACAATTTTCTGTGCCTCTGCCTTTTATTTTCAGTTGCCAGTTTCTCCTTGACAGATACCTCATTCACAAGAGAGCAAAAGGAATAATGAAACAAGTCCAATTCTCCTTTCTACTTCCCCCTCTAGTGGGAAGATCTACATTGGGCTAGAAAGATTAATTATGATTCAAGCATTTTGGATTGGTTAATTATCCACAGAAAGGACTTCAGTTCTCCCCATGACAGAGCTATCAGAAGCATCTGGCTGAAGCAGAGGGGTAAAGCTGCAGTTGCAACAACATCTGTGTCTGGACAGACTTCTCTCTTTTGGGTTCTGAACAGTCTCTTGCAAATCTTACAGCTGTAAGGAGAGTTCTTGACTTTTAAATCCTTACAGACACAGGGCTATTCATAATAAAAAAACAATTAACAAGTGTTCACTAATAAAAAGAGCACTTGTTAAAGAGTTTTCAGGTGTGAAATGAGTAACACAGGGTCAGGAAAAACAGTCTTAAAAACATACTCACTTCCAAAGCCTGAAGATCAGAGTTTAAAGAATGACCCACCAATACTGCATCATGGGGAAGCATTTCTTTTAGCCTGGTTTGGATGTCTGACAGTCTTGTCTTCACTGGAAGAAGCATTTTCTTTGTGATTCCTGAGAATCTTCAAAACAAAAGTTGGGTGAGTTAAAAGCAATACATTAGCAACAGGGTATGCTGGAAAACATTACAAGCAGGTCCTGTAAAATATGAACTCAATGTAGCTAATCACAGAATGCTATTTACTGTTTTCTGCTCCAACATCAGAGAATATACTGCAGCTAAACTGCTAAGAGTGCTACCACACCTGTTTCAAAAGTTTATTTCTCCCAGATATTCTTAAGTAATGCAGTTGGCATCAGATAGCACAGGTAAGGAAATACTGCAAGTCTGATGGTGGAAGGAGATGCTTCCAAGTAACCTGAGGGGATTGGGACATCACCTCCTGGGTAAAGCCAGGTGAAGTTTTGAAGAAGACAAGCCTTGAGATTTGCCTGCTTTTCTTATAATCCTGAGCCCCACCCTAAAGGTGTGTACAAGCTCTATGCATTTTTTACACATGAGCGAATTTAGCTATGGACTCCATCTTATTTTATAACCATGAGTGAAGAGTAACTTGTACTGTGTATCATTAATTTGTAACTTTCCCATGGACACTGCAGAATGGCAATGGTTCTGCCTGGCACCCCCACGGGCACTGTGCAGCAGATTGTACACATAATGTTAGTCACTTTAGTCACACAGCAAGAACTGTATTCTTAACACTGAGGGAAATGCAGCAGGCATCTGTGCAAACCAAGGGGTTTCTGAAAGGTCCTGTGTAACAGGCTGAATTTGAAAGGGCTGCAGCTCTGAAAGACAAAGAGATAAGAAATGTTTGCGCAAGTGACCTGGTGCGGTAGTTCACCACTGTGCTCTCGGGTTTGACCAGCTCATTCAGGAGGCACTGTCCCTGTGCATCCACCAAAGACACACGGGTGACTTCGTTCCCTTTTGCAGTCAGGCACTGTCAGGAAGAAGCAGAGACAGTTGTTGAATCAGCACAATGTTGCCACTCAAAAACCTTAGCTAACATCTGCTTTGGTTGCAGCAGCATCACTGTGAAGGAGTTCCTTGACTTAGAGATCTACCACTCACAGCTGGTGGGTTTATACTCTACTGTGCTTCATTTTAATTGTTAAATGTGCACTGTAAGCACAGCAAACACACAGGCAAGCACAGCACAGAACAACATTTTAAAGTGCCGATTTCACAGAATCAGTCTCTGCTCTGCACTGCACAAGTGCCAGACAGCACCAGCCCCAGAGACACTGTACATTTAAAGGCAGAGCCCAGGTTGTATTGATTGTTACTCAATGCTGATACCAAACAGGCATCTCTGCAAGGCCAAAACTAAAGGAGGACTCTTCACCACAGCAGCTGCTAGAGGAACTGTGATGGCTAAAGTAAAGATGTATGACAGGGAAGTATCTTTCCCAAACCTTGGAGAGAGCTGAGGAGGAATTCCACAGCAGTCTCATGGGTTATTGCAGCATTGCTGACAGGCCTGGCAGATCTAGCTGCTGCTCTGGGAGCCAACAGAACTGAGCTCTCTGTTCAGGATATTATTTCTATCTTGTAGCCAGAACCACTGCTGGGGCCTCTCCCTGGCTGCATTAGCACTGGTACCATCAAGGAAGGGACTGGCAGCAGATATTAAGATATCAGAAGTGGTTTAACAAATACACAGAATGCTTGGCTTACTTGGGAACAGCTGATAAGAGCTGGGTGCCTGACTCTATTTTGTAAGGCCATACACACACTGATTTTTACCATTTCACAATCCAGACCAAAGAGGGGGCTGCTGTCTGTCCTCTGCTGATCACACTCTGTGGAGATGTAGCCTTTGCATCCAGGGGAACCTGGAGGGAAAACACACCCAGGAGTAAGAAAAAGACCTTTCTTCTACAACTCATATGACAAAACGTATCACAAAACTGTCAAAATTAAAGACAACCCCCAACACAACAAAACAACTAAACAGCCCTCACTCACAAACTGACCTTCCATGGGATAGTCATTTTTTTTCTGCTCTTCTAAAGTTAGAGTATAGCTTGTAAGGCCTTGTTTTTTTTCTCCATATCTCTGAATGATGGGATCACACTGCAAGTCTGAGTTTTTAGTAATGCATTCACTGCTGGTGGAAGCCAAGCCTGTAAAATACAGAAGCATCTGTCAAGCTCAGTTTCTGCATCAGATCAACACTCAGAGGCTGCACCATTCCAAATTACTACCTGGAACAACAGACTGGAGATAGAGGGTCAGAGAAAAAGACACACAGTCTTCTTAGCTCAAACCTAATTTATATCTTTGTCTCTTTGATTAGAAATATCTTAGAATGTGTAGTAAAGCAGCAGGGATTGGGATTAAATGTGTTAAAAACTTTCTCTTGTTTTGCATTCACTTTGACAATCAGCCCAACATGAGTTACTGAACTAGTCAGGGTAAGAAGTCTCATGGTTTAAGCCATTGCATGCATTCCTCCCTAAACAAGTTTACCATGGCAGCACACTGGGATTGCAGAGGATGCAAAGTCATAAATTTCTGTTCAAAGTGAGTCACAGTCTTGAAAGAGACAATGCAAACCCAAACAAAATACCTTGTGGACTGTTTTGAGGTTTCAGGTTTGTCCCTTCTCCATACAGGCTGACTGGGAAGTTAGCAGAAGGTGCTAATGTGAATCTCTGAAAAAAGAAAATGTAAAAACATGATAGTGACTTTGAAAGACGGGCAGAAATAAGAAGAAAATGAGGGGTTCATTGATCCCCAAACCAGCCAAATTCAGAGGAGGATGGATAAAGAAATAGTGGAAATACATTTGGTATTTTATCAACCAACACAAAACAAACTTGTTGCAATGAGGGATAATACAGGATTCTTTGTACTACAGGACAGATTTGCCTTGCCTGATATGATCAAGAAGGCAAATCTCAAGACCTTCTTTGATAGAAACTAAAGCTAGTTCCAGTCTTTCCAGTTAAGTTGTGATTTACATCTGCTGCAGTTCAGGAAGAACTCTCTAGAAGCTTAAATTCAAGTCCTTCCTTCCTTCTTTCTTTCTTTCTTTCTTCTTTCAAAAATGTTGCTTGTAAATCAGAAAATTAAAATGATTATTTTAATAATCTTTTTGGGAAATGGGAGAAACTTGACATAAAGTGCAAATAATAAAAGTGATATTTTTCAACCAGCAGGACTAGCATAACTCTATTGAGAGTCTCCTCCCACAGAGTAAATTCCAAATTATTGAAATTATTCCAAGATATTTATAATCTAATGGGCATCCTGTAGGTGCAGGATACGTAACAGTCAGAGGATTGAAACATTTCACCTGGTAAGGCTTCAAAGACATACGTGTTGAAATCCTGTTCATAATATCAAAGCCCTGTCTTTTGTTCTGAGCTGACAACTGCTGCAAACAAATCCTCTCACTAGCTGTCAAGGATGGCCACATCCTTGGAAAAGGCAGTAACTCCACTGCAGCCATTATCCCTGGGATGTGGTTTCAGGACTGGAAAAAGTTTAGAAGACAGTGATGCAGTCTGGGGACTTACATGCTGGAACACTTTCCTGAGGTGTTTGAACTGTAAATAGAATCTGTAGAAATGGAGTTGGCTCATTTCGTGTAGAACAACAACCACAACCCCAGCCAGGTGGCTTTGGTGATAAATACGGCACCAGCTGCAGTTAAAAAAGAGGAATAATTAAAAAAAAAAACCCATAAAGATCAAAGCAAAACAATTATCAAGCACTCTTAAAGAAAACGTTGGAACCAGCCCAGCTTTTAAGTCAGTAAATGGCAAAGTGCCAAATGACTTCAATAAGAAGAGGCTTTATAGCTTATCTTGAACAGCTACATATTCCTGGAAGCAACAGAATACAGGAGACAGAGAAAGAAGAATTACTGCAAACTTCTGCTGCATACTATTTCAAAACATGTATACCTCATTCATATGCATCAGAATGTGAATATACCAGCAACTTCAACTGTAGTGATGCAGTCTGGTGAATTAATGAATCAAAATAAGTTTCACAAAAGAATTTTCTATTCAGTATTAAAATCTAAAGTGGGGTATTTTCTGCTTTGAGTTTCATTTGAAGATTAATTTAATTTCATTTTTGCCATTCAAGGTTATAAACTCTCCTCAGCCTTTCCTTTCCAGTACTGAGAAGTGGCCCAGAGAAAGGGAGAAGTGACTAAAATGTTTTTTTCTAAAATGCTCTAGAACACTCTCTTTCGATTATATCTAACATGAAACACATTAACGTTTGTGTTGGTATTTTAACAGGGTATTTTGTTTCTCAGTGTGTGGAGCTTCTTCAGCAGTCATTTAGTTTTTCCAAACCGCATGAAACAAAACCATGGAATGGTAGGATTTCTGCCAGAAGAGGAATTCTGCTTCCTGGCCAAGTCTAACAGCAACTGTATCTGCACAATCCAGGCTGCCATTATGGCAACTCCACGGCGAGTGTTCCAAATGCAGCATGGCCAATATTCCTCCAGGAATGTTTTCACACCACGGGAGAACGCGAGAGCAGGCTGAGTGCAGCTGTGGATGTACCTGGGCTGTGCTGCGTTGTGGCATTTCCCCAGAGCTGCGTATTTCAGCAGCTCATACAGCTGCTCCTGGCTGATTTCACAGTCCTCGCCCAGCAGAGCTGCTGACAAATGACACGACTTTCCCTGTGGAAAGGGAAATGCTGGTAAAGAGAGGTTTCATGTAATCACACCAGTCCATGAAAAAAGGAAAAAGAAAATACGTGGATACAACCAGCTACATTTAAAGTAACTCTTCCACTCACTATGGGCAACAGTTTCCTTTCATATCCCACTTTAATATTTCATTTATTTAACATTTCAGTAACCCAGGTACTCTAACTTCAAAGATTTATTTAATAAAAATTAACATAAGCAGACGTATGCAGTAAGGAGACAAGTGGTATGCAAACACAATATCCTGGTCTCTCAACCCTTTCCCCACTTGCTGCTGTAGAGCTTTAAACATTTGTACAAGTGTTACATGTAGCGACTCACTCGATGTGAGGTTTTCTCTATCTACAGTGTGGGATCTGCTCTGCCAGAAAGGTTTGCTGACCCCTGCAGGGAAAACTGCTTCAGTAAAAACCAAGGAAGATGCAGAAATAAAGCACTGAGGAGACGAGGTGGGGACCGTGCTAGACAGTTCTACACAGCAGTTCTTCAAGCCTAAATGCACAAATTCTTCTAAAGGCTAATTAGCAAGTAAATACAGCATTTTGGTGACCTCCACTGACCAGATGGCCTGTTCCAAAGAACTCCCGTAAAAATTTTAAAGATATTCTTATTATAGGTGATGAAAAGACATCAAGGCATACCAGAGGGAAAAACAGCACATAACACTAGAGAATGTAAAACCTCACAGCACAAACAACCACTTGGAAGTTCTTTTACCCCCGCACACTAACAAGCCGTGTGCTCAGTAATTTGGACAGAGCCTGCCCACATGGACTGAGCTAGTGTGCTCTTCAAGACATTTGTCACTGGGTAAGGAAGTTAAAGAGAGGTGACAGCCTTCGTGGTTCCAGTGGTTAAGAATCGTCTGACAATAACAGCACAGGCTGGTGTAATTGCTAGTGCCTCATCTCTCATGCTGAGACAAGTAATGACAGGGTTTCAGTATCGTTTTCAATAGTCTAATTAAAGGTTTGCAAAAAAACCCACACAAAGAGCAGAGGTTTTGATTCACCGAGGAGAGGGTACTGCCAACCACAGGAATTTGTCTCTAACCGGGTACAAACAGGACTGAACTCAGAGGCTGGACACTCCAACTCCTGTTCCACGGGCACTGACTCAGTGTGCCCTGGGTGAGGCGTTACCGTGGGGCTGCTCTGCATCCTTCAGGGGTGCATATGCTGAGCACACACAGCGCTCCTTTCAAGATCTGCTTTGTTTACGAGAAGATGATGCTGGAGAATGTATCTATTTTTTAAACAAAATTCCTTAAATGTAATGCTGAGCACTCCAAATGTGTTATTTTCCACATCTCTTGGAGCAGAATCCAAGCCATTAACAGGTTCGAGAAGAGTTTGGACAATGCTCGCAGGCACATGCTGGGATTGCTGGGTGTCCTGTGCAGGGCCAGGACTTGGACTCGGGGAGCCCTGGGGGCAACTCCGGACATTCTGTGATGTTATCTGCAGGCACCGGCTGTACCCGACCTTCCCGGTACACTGCCGGTGTACACGGCTTTGCTGAGCTCCCAGCACCCCAACGCGGGACACAGCAGCACCCCCGAGAAGCGGCCGTAAGGAACACACGGCCTGCACCGCGCTCTTCCCAGCGCCGGGCGCTCGGCTCTCACCTGGGGGCCCAGGCCCGGGCCGCTGCCATCTGCCTTCCGCCTCTTCCGCGCCGCCCGCGGCCCCTCCGCGGCTTCGCCTGGCCGCTTGCGCCCGTTGAGGCACAGCCCCTTCGCCATGGCCCGCACGGGAGCAGCGGGCTCATGCGGCCCCTCACGGCCGGGCACAGCCCCGCGCTCCCGTGGGCTCTCGGATGGCGCTGGGCGGCGCCGGGGCCGCGGCCGGAGCAGCAGAGCGCCGAGAGCGCGATGGGGGCGGGCCCGCGGGAGCTTTGAAATGGCGGCCGCTCGCTGAGGCGGTGGAGGGCGGCCATGGCCACCAAGAGCCTGGCCAGGTGCGGGGCCGGGGCATGGCGGCGGCGGTGCTGCTGTCCGGGCGCGGAGGGGCCGCAGCGGTGGCGGGCGGCCCCTGAGCGCGGTCGGTGTCCGCAGGCGGCTGGGGCTGGCGCGGAGCAGCGCGCGGGCGCGGAGCGGGGCGCGGGCGGCCGCGGGGCAGCGCTTCGCCTTCCTGATCGTCCTGGAC
>VWZV01001883.1:215863-311959 GCA_013397155.1 Irena cyanogastra | reverse complement strand
ATATATATATATATATGCTTACACATATAGAAATATAGGATTAAATACTTTCTGAATATTCATGTTTGAGCTCCTAATTTATTATTGAGTAGTGATTAAATTAGGTATGTTTTAAAATGCTTTTTTTTCCCCACTGTGTCCTGATAGCTATGTAGTATCAGGGAGGGTGGCGTTACTAACCCATACCATGTGATGTTCTGCACCTGTTGATTGTCCTGTTTTTTACGTTTCATTCTCAAGAAGTGCAGTACTTAACAGATACCTTGAAAAATTGTTCCATCTTGCCATATTTTTCTTCATATATGAGGAATGTGGTTTCACCATTAAAGATTTTGATAGCGGATTATTTTTTCCCACTGCTTGGTGATTTTGTGCCAGGCTTTATGAAATGATGATGTGTTTTTCCATCCAGAGAAAGCATTGAACAATGATGTTAACATTTAAGGGGAAAATGACTGATCACAGAGGATTTGCACTAGTGGCTATGGGAAGAGCCTTGTTCACTTCAAATACTAATGGGTATTGCATTAAACTAAAACAAAGTTATCACAGGCTTATTGCAGTTATTTGCAAACCAGCCAGGGTGAGATAGTTGGTCAGACAAGAGTCCCTGATCTGTTCTATTTAACTATACAGGTGTGCTGTAACAGATAGTCATATGAGCCTCATCGTCTGTATTTATTTATTGTCTGTAATTATTCTCTGTCATGTGAGTTTAGAAAGTATTATAGAAGTGCTTTGAGATAGAGCATATATTGAGAAAAGGCTGTGAGATCCTCAGAAAACCTGGCTCAGGATGGCTTAAGCACTGTTGATTAAGTGAAGCACAGTATTTAATGAATCTCTGCCATTTAATTTTCTACCTTTATGTTCTTCCATGCTCAGCATAAATAACACTCAAAAAGCATGGAGAAGTAAGTGGATGGTATATAAGTCCTCCTCCTCAAAATAGATGATGGGGAAAAATAGCCTTGTCATCAAAGGCACATATTACTCTATTGCAAAGCATGTGAAAGCTTCAATTCCTGTAGGAGTGAGTTTTTCTCACCCATTGCGACTCTTTGTTACTCCCTTTGACATAAAGAAAAGCATTTTTAAGGCCCTCTTAAAAAACTAGGCAGTGTGCTACATGCCACCATCCGAAAAAAAGCAGCTCTTTCTGCATCCAAGGAGTCCTTTTGGTTTCTCCCGCAGTACTTTTAACACACAGCCTGACTAGAAGAATACAGCATGCTGCTCCGTCCCTGCTGTCCCGAAGCAGGGGGATGATCCCAGTGCACAGCCCCAGCTGTGATGTGCCACATACCAGAGCCCTTACATGGGTCTCAGTAAGCTGAAAGACAGCAACACTTGGTTGTGCCAAGTGACAGTGTGTTTGCTTTGTGACTGTATTTGTGACTTTTGCTCCATCCTGTATTGTCTGCCCTCCCAGTACAGTGCCTGGTCCATGGACAACATCACCTGAAAGCCCCTTACACCCCTAGCATGAGCCTCCTGGACATCTGCTCCTGCTGTCTGGGGTGGTGTGTGATGGCAAATGATGTTCTCTTCTGGGGAACATCCTGGACTTGTCCCATAGCCAGGCATATTCTAGCTTCCTCAAGGTCAAAGGCTGTGCCATGCTCTGAGGGAGGTGCATTTAAAGCCCTGAGTGTGCTGGAGCTTGTTTAATGTCAGAGGAACTCACATATACTAGCAGCTAAATAAATACCAAACTAACTGCAGGCTCACAAATATGGAAACCCCTTTCAAGCCGAGCTTTTAATTAAGAATCACCATTCCCAAAATATCCATCTGGCTTGTCCCATGGGTCACTCCAGCTACTACCATATTAATGACACCAGAAATTACTCTGTCTCCCCAGTGAAAATATGTAGCAGGTGTCAGCATCCTTTCCAAGGTAGAAGGCTAGGCTGAATGTTACCTTTCCAAATTAAAGGCAGATGTGCCAGCAGAGAATTGCAGGAGCCAGAACAAGATGCCACTAATCAGATATTTGAAGCATCTTGTCCCAAGATGAAGCACAGGATGGAGGAACAGGGATCTGAAGTCCTTATCTCCCCTGTCCTACAAGATATCACGGCTCTGAGCTCCAGCTCTCTGTGTTCCTTGTGGACACTGCCCATCAGATTCCTTAGTCTCTGTGCAGCAGGCTGTCCATCCCTCATACTCAGCAGGGACTAGCTGCTTGTAGCCCTTGTGAAGTGATTATTTTGAAGGGCAGCAGCCCAAGGGAGGCACGGTAGGGTTAAGGATTGGAAAGGTGTTCACAAAATTACTAACATCAGTTTTTGAAAAGTTGTGACTTAAATTCCTACATCTCCCCTCTCCTTCCCTGTTTTCCACTCAAATTGTTGCTTTTTTCTTTAAAACACATTTTTTTTCTTCTAACCCTCCCTTCCCACTGCCTGCTGGTGTCTCCATATTTTATTCCTGCATGGTAAGAGTTAGAAATGGGATTAATTTGTGCTAAACGCCAAGCTCCTCATGGGACTGCTGGCACCAGGCTTTGAGCTGGAAATTTTCAGCTGGAATTTGAGCCTGGCTTTTTCAGCCTGGCAGCTGAAACCATAGAATTCAGCCACAGCTGAGAATGGAGACCCCACTCCCAGACCTTAGGCAAATTCAAAGGGCAGGGGAAAAAAGCAAAAAAAAAAAAAAAGGCAGGAAAATGTATTTCAAGGGAGTTAGAGGAGCAGGGCTGAGAATGAGTGACTCAAGGAGCATTTTGTAGTTCTGTGCAAAAAAAGAGGCATTAAGGAGCAGCATCAAGGTGTTTGTGAGATCTTTGCCTTCCTGACTCACTAGTGGGATTGCCTATGGCAAGTACTTAACCTTACTTTAAAATTGTTCTAGGACTGGAATTTTCTTTCCTGAGAGTAATTAGAAGGCATAGAAAAATACGGTTTTTCTTGTGTTTTTGGTGATGACTGCTGTCAGCCTGTTGCTGATGTTTTGGCTTGGATATGTCAGGATTAGATCTGCTGTTTTTTGGTGTCCTGCATGGGCTTGCTCTGAGTCCATTTTATACTGCATCCTGTATCTAGACCTGAAAGACCATTAGGATAAACTCAAAAATAATTTAGGAGAGTGCTGTGCTTTGAAGGGGACACTGAAGGTTGGAGCCAAAGATGTTTCTTTTCCACTAGCTATTAGTGCATAAAAACAGTACTCATCACACATTTTCTGCAAAATATATCCCTTAAAGATGCCAGAAATTAGCACATAAAATAAAATTTTTAAAAATCAGACTCTCATTCATTATGCATTTAGGTTTTTTTGGCTAAGAGGATTGTAAAAAGGAAGTGTAAAATTGGTGAGCCCTAAAAGCAGAATACAAATAATTTTTGTCCCTGTTATGAAACATAAATTGCCATTAGCTGAACTCCTCTCCTGGTGGGTCAGTTCCAGCAGCAGGGCTGAACTCTCCTTGCATTTAACACCTGTGAATGCTCCTTGTGGTCATTACTTGCAGTAATACCCAGAACTAGTTTGCAGAAACAATAGGCAAGAGAGGGGAACTGAACATTTCATCCTTGAAATTACAGGAAAAAGTTAATAACATTGCTAAAACCCTAGTTAATATTATTTTTAATTTTCTTTCTGAACCAGAACTACTGACATCTCTGGTGTAAGCTCCTGGACACAAACCCGGAACAGCCTTTGCCCACATACCCCATACTGTAGGAACCAGAGCACCTGAGCATATCCTTGTTTGATGTCCTGTTCAATCAACCTTATGTACCAGCAGCTTTGCCTCTGTGGCAATGCCTTGGGCATGATTCCCCATGCTCTGTGCCCTGACTCAGTACCTTGCACTTCACCCTGAATCTAACCTTCTTTTTCTTTCTTCAAAGACATTGAAGGCAGAAAACAACTTTCTGGTAATAGTTCTGCTTTTATATGGATGGAGAAAATATTCTATCTATTTGTGGAAATGTACATTTGCCTTTAATGTGCTTATCCTGTTAGCTAAAAAGATATTGCAAGGGTTTCTATTTCTCTCAGTGGATTTTTCCACATAATTAGTGAGAAATGGCAATTGCAGTGTTCACCATGTACTTGTGCTGTGAACAAATCACATGCAAGCACTGTGAAAAACGTAGTGTCATTTCCTACCAAACTTATTGAGCAATACCGTATCACCTACTGAGTGGAGGTCTGTAAAGAACTGTCTGCTCAGGAGTTGATGCAGAATTGTAATTTAGTGGCAGATATTCTGTTTACTTACAAAGCCTAAATAATATAAATTTGTAGCCTAAAAGATTGTGCATAGCACGTAAGTTTTATTTTGCAGAGTTACTTCTTGAGGGGCTGTCATGGTTTTGGTTTGTCTGAAAAATTGTCTATCAAACAGCCTCAGGTGCAAGAGCCATATAGGGCTAAATATGGGCTAGCTTTAGCCAGCTCTCTCAGGTACTGGTAACAGGATAGCAGTGATGCTTGGCTTGTGCTGCCCATTTGCCCTTTGTCCCAGCCTGCTGACTGAAGCTGGCAGCTTTGGGAGTGCAGATAAATTCCCATTAATAGTGGAATCAGAAACCTGGTAATTTCTAAAATCACTTCAGCCCGAGAGGACTGAGATAAATGGGCTATCTTGGAGGATAAAAAGTCTTCGACCCCTTTCATTGAAGCCTTCCAGTGAATCCACCTAGGTTTTTGTTGAGATGAAGCAAAGAAGCACTCACTGCCCTGTTCACTGTCTTGCCAAGCCAATCAGGAAAATCTGAGGACTTAAAGTAAAGGAAGGTCATTAAGTTCAAGACACTATCCTGGTTTGTTAGAGTCCCTTAAATAAAGCAACACTTCACTGCTGCTACATCATGCAACAGTTCCTCATTCAGTTGATATGCAAGGGCACATGCTGCATAGCTGGAATGAAATAGGGCGCAAAGTTGAAAAAAACCCAATTCTCACTCATTTACTGTTACCTGTTTGACAACCCTAATAAGAGCAATTTAATAAATAATCCATTATTTTTTTTTTACAGGGGGCAGTAAAAGGTCAGTTTTTCATTGTTAAGAGAAGAAGATTTGTATTCCAGGTGTCTGGAGTGCTGTACATATACTGTGTGCAACATCTGAGCATAAAATCTGAGTTTAACTCTCCCGGCCAGTTCCTGACTCTGGAAGAGTATAAAGGCCTGATCCCCATGGTCCTTCAAAAACAAAGAAATTACTGAAGTGGACTTCCATCCATGACAGAAGATGCTCTATCATGGATTAATTAGGTTAACTTCAACTTATGTTGAACTCAATGCAATTGCTAAATATTTACCTGGGTATAGCAGAACAGGAAATCCAGCAGGTTATTTTTGCAGTGAACTCTAGTTCTCAAGGCTGCAAACTGTCAGCCTGGTCACAGGACATACACCTTACTATGTGCTTACAAATCAGTGCAACAGGACTTACTCTCTCCTCATGCCTTTCATTGTAAATCAACTGTAGTATTTAACAGCTTTCAGCCAAAGAATTCTTTCACACTGTATTGAAGAAGCCACTTTAACAATTGCTTGTTAGGTTATGTGGAAAAGCATAGGAAACCAGGTACTGTTTATTTTAAATGGAATCAGAATCAATACCCCTTTAAACAGACGTTTTTAGCAGTGTCAAAGCTAGGGATGTTGTGGAACATGCTATACTCCTAATTACTATATGGGAGCCCAGGTGTGGTATTGGACACCCTGACACCTTTTTTTTTGCCGGTTTTCTATGTGACTGAGAATTATAGCTGGAAAAAAACCAAGGCTCCATGGCTCCTTACAGGTCACCTACTTGTCCTTTTACCTAAGGGAAAATGCACTGGAACTATGCCATTCCTGAAACATGTTTATCTAGTAAGTTCTTATGGATAATGGGGATGAGCAGGCCTCAGCTGAGACCTCTAAGCTGGTTATGAATATACTCCTCAGGTTTCCTGCTGGCTCACCTTCAGTGTATTCACCCATGAGGTGATTTATGTCTCTTTGAAAGAATTTAACTTTTCTTTATCCCATGCTTCTCTCTAGCTTTACCCTTTCCTGAGCAGTCCTTTGTCTTTCTGCCTGTATATAGCATCCATAAATGGGAATTATGGAAGTATGGGAGTATAAATATTATGCAAAGGAAAAACACAAATATTTTTTTCTCTTGTTTTTCAGCACAAGAGTTCGGGAAAAAAGGCAGCACTTCTTGCCTTGGTTTGGCTAATTCATAGCAAAGTTTCCAGCTGTACTAGGTCAAAGCCATTACCATGCCTCTTGGTTGCCTGGATAATACTGATCAGCTGGATGCATTGTGGATGCATCAATTATTGTGTCCCCTAAGGCAGGAGGAGCATGGAAAGTGACTTAGCTTTTTACTCAGGTATAAGCCTGGTCCAGACACCCTAAGTTTGAAATAATAAGAGAAAGTGGCGCTTTCGGCTGGTTCAATAGATGCATAAAGAATTTTAACATTTGTAGCTAAAATTTGATTTGGTCAACTTGCACCAGATTTATTAAGACACGCACACCCAAAGAGAACAGTATTATTTATAGGACAGTGTCACTGATGGAACAGATTAACTGAGATAATGGTCACATATTTTAAAATTCAGTAGCAGACCTACATTTCAAGAGGTAGCTCCTTTCTGCTTCTTAGCTTAATTTCAGCAGGACTGAATTCCTGTTTTGAGGCTGGTTTGCACAGACGGATTATCTGGCAGAACATAATGGAGACACTTGGAGAATTAGATTTCTGTAGCTGGTTGCCATAATTCCCAGCATATTTGAGCCTGTAAAATTTTGCAGCAGAAGGAAAATAGAGAAGAAAAGATGGAAAGCAGAAGGAATTATGCTAAGGTCATTTGAAGATCATTGAACTCATGGAGAGGAGATTCATTCATTTCCATAACCTTTGGTTTGGGCCCATAGAAGACAATTTATGAGAGCCCAAGGGCTTTGGAGTAAGTTTGTCTCTGCAGTTTATTACAGGCTGTGGGATTACAGCAAGAGTGAATTTAGTGGAGTCATCAATCTCTCAAACAGCTCCTGAACATGCCTCCCCTTTCTCTCCTTCTATTTTGCTGGTCCTCCTTGGCAGCTCAGTTTTGCAGTATGTGGAGTAAGAGACTGATGCCTTTCAGGTCAAACTGGGTTGGGGTATTGAAGACTAACCTGATTAATATGCTATGGAAAATGAGAGTAGGTCAGGGGAGAAAAGCTGACACGAGGGAAAGTTTACCTAAGAGTCTTCTGCTTGAGAGCTCCAGGCAGTATCTACTTCAAGAGTTCCCTGCACCTGTGAGAGTGGAAAAGAGAATTTCTCCAGGCCTTTTGGACCCATGAGTATTGCTAATCCCCTGAGAATAAAAAGTCTCTAGAGGCCACCTCAGCTTCTTTGGCAAGACAGTAAAAGACAAGACACAATTGTCCAACATTCAGGGTAGGACTCAGTTAGAGATAACAAAACCTCAGTGTGGGGACTGAGAGCTGTAGTGCCAAGGAACCCATCACGGGTCATGGCATCCCAGCTGAGATATTCCTGGGGTGGAGGGAGCTGCCAGTGCCAGGCACTAGAGTCCTGCATGCCTGGTTGGGTGCCAGCACACAGTGTCATTTAGTTGCCTTGCCTCCAGCAAGCCATGGTCCTTTGTAGGTTATGAGCGGTGTCTGCCAGCCATGTCTCGGATGTCCCATGGCATCCCAAAGAGCACTAAATCCTTGCGTATGCAGAACTTGGCCAAGCAGTAGGCAAATACATTAGGGTGAACTGAAATGTTTTCTGAAGTCTCCTGGCTGTACATCCTCAGGATTCAATCCAGTTATCTGCATATAGGTGCCTAGTGCTGATTGAGATGTGTTTGAGTGTCCAAGACATCCATGTGGGCTCGTACACATGGCATAGGCACCCATAGGAGAGTAATGCCTTATGTAGCTGCAGTGTGTGCAGCTACAAGTGTCAGATGGCACTGAACACCTCATCTGAACTGAGCTCTGTATCTCCACTGACCACAGTGGGCCCTTGGTGGCTAATTCACAGACAGACTTCCCTAAGTAAATTCCTAAAAGTACAAGGACACTCTGTACCTGCTGGCTACTCTGGACTAGCTACCCTTATCTCCTTCACTAACCATACCTTGAGACAGGGACATCATCTGATAAACCCAGAAGGCACTTTCACTAATTAAACACTGTTCTGTCTGTAGAGTACAGACAAATGAGGCAAAAATAACTGAATATGGACCAGAACTTTTGTTCTTTACTTAGGCAAAACAATGTTCAGGGTTGCTGGCAGTGGTGAAGAGCATTAATTCATATTGAATATTTATTTAATACTGTGTAATCGTGCTAAGATATTGCAGTAATTTCCCAGGCACTAATCTCTAATCACAGAGAACGACAAATTGACTAACATCCATTGATTTGTTTGTGACAGTATTTAAAAAGTAGAACTTATCAAAGCACTGTTTTGAGCAACATGATTTCACTGATTATATATCTCATCTATCTTGCTAGGTTGATTTCCCTCTATATTATTAACTCTGAAACTTCATTTCTTCCAACAAAGAGTTATTCTAAATCCAGTTTTTCCATTACACAGTTATTTCCATCTGTTTTTTGCACATGTACTGCTAACAGCTGAAAAGTCAGTGTTGGCAACATGGTGTTATGTGAAGTGCCAAATATAGGAGATGAAGTACCCCAAAATGCTGACTGATTAGTGACAGACACCCTTCATGTACTGCTAACATGCTTGAGGAATCAATGTCACAAGGACACCACATCACCTGGAACATTTCCCTCACACCGCAAAGGCCCTCTGTGTGGGGTCTGCACCAGTGGGGCCCTGAAGCCATGGCAGACTAACTGCAGTCATCCAAAAGTAAGGTCCAGGCTAAGCATTTGAATAGCTTCCATCAATGGCCAGAGGGGCAGAGGAAGACATTTCAAAGGGTGATTCACTTCCTCCTTGACTGGAGAGGGAACTTAATCTTTCACTGAGGCTGGATACCTTACTTTTAGACAGCTGAAGTTATGTGACATGAATACCTCCAAAGTCCAGAATCTGCAGGAGTATTACTCTGGAACCTTTTGCTCTGTACTCAGAGAATTTGCTGTGTCTGCTATGATTTTAAGTAAAGGTCTTTTGTCAGTAAAATTGAGCCTTGAGTAATAAGCTTGACATTTAAAATTGTCTTAATGAATGGAGAGACTTGGAAAGACCATTTAAAGTTCCATGTGTTTCTATCTGTGCACTGAGTAACTAATGCTGGTTTGGTTACTAATTTCTGCATGGTATAGCAGGTTAGTCAGCCTATTATCTTACTCATTTCATCTAGACCAGAATCTGAGACTGACAAGTACCACTGCACAAAATATTATCAATCACTGCCACTCATGTCTGCAGTTGCCTTAATTGTGCTTCATTACTTGTACCAGTCTCTTGCATTCCAGGACTTTAAATAAAATGATCTTAGTGTTAAAGGTGCTAGTGGAGAGGTTGGTTTGGACTTTGGCATCTCTGAAGACTGTTTGACAGTAAAAAGTTTGCCAAAAGGCAGAAAGCTTACAATTTCTTCTTCTACCTGATATTAACTTTTCTCTAAGTGTGATTTTAACACTTATTTTCCATTTCAATGAATCATATGTAATGGATTGTATTTTGATCATCAGATCTGATTTTAGAGTGAAGTTTGAATCTCCTAAAAGGACCTTGATTTTCAATCATATGAGCCTATGGCTTCTTTATGATAGCACCAAGAACCTTGATTTTCCACCTTGAGTTGCCTTTTACAAATGCAGGGTTACTGGTTTAAATGGGAAAACATAACGGAAATACCAAAAATTGGGCAATTGTTACCAACTGTGCCCTAAGCTTCATTATGGTTACAAAGCATTTTAGAAATCATTGAAATGATCAAATTTTAAAATGCAGATCTTGGTCAGTACCCTTCAGAGCTGACAAATCATTTAAGACATTTTATTTCTTAAGTAAACACCTTGACAAAGATTGCTGGATTTGACAAATGTGCCAACTCTCAACCTCTGCAAATCAATTCTTTTCAGTCAGTTGAACTAAAACTCCAGAAACATTGACTGCTGAATGTACTGATCTTAAGTTTAGGAGCAAAAGGCACACTTCTCACTTCCCAAGCTATTTTTTCAATCAGTGAGATTAATGAGCTATCTTGGCTTAGAAAGGATTTTCTGTACAAGTTTTCTTTTGACCTTGAATATTAAATTTGGCTCTGACAAGCAACACCCATCAGAATTTAAATATATGGACTTGGAATTTCAAGGTTTGTTTTTATATATGTCCACTTTATCTAGTGCCAAAATGTCTTTTATTACACAATTTTTTCTTAGCTCCTTTTCAAAGAACACGTAAAATTCAACCTAAGGTAGAAAATTATCTTCCTTTTGATAGGTATGTTTGTAATATTTTTTGCACACTTCCTGTCACATCCCAATTGTACTGAATTTGAACTGCATAAATTTGCAGCTATGATCAACAACAAAAGTAATTCAGTTTTCCAAATGCCTTGCTGAGAAATCTGATTATCTCAAACCAAAAGAAACAGGGGGCTTGTATTTACAAACTATGTCATATCAAGATCAGAGAATAGAGTTATGATATTAAGATAATAAAGGCTGCTTATGATACAATCTCATATTCAAAGCTTAAGATTTTCTTTAATGAGATGAGGAAGTGTTATGGTGTAACCCCAGCCAGCAGCCTCTCGTTCATGTCGCTACTGGTGAGATTGAGGAGAAAATCGGAATGGTAAAAGAAAAAAAACTTGTGGGTTTAGGCAAAGACAGTTTAAAAGAGAAAGCAAAAACCACATGTATAAGCAAAGCAAAACAAGGGATTAATTCACTGCTTCCCATGGGCAGGCATGTGTTCAGCCATCCCCAGGGGAGCAGGGACCCACCACACGTAGCAGTGACTTTGGAAGACAAAGCCATCACTTCAAACGTCCCTTCCTCCTTCTTGCCCGCACTTTATGCACAGAGCATGATGTCAGATGGTCTGGAATGTCCCTTTGGTCAGTTGGGGTCCTGGTCACCTGTCCTGGCTGTGTCCCCTCCCAACCTCACAAGCACCCCCAGCCTCCTCCCCAAGATGGCAGTACGAAAAAGGCCTTGGCTCTGTGTAAGCCCTGCTCAGCAAAAATAAAATTATCTTGATGTTATCAGCACTCTGTTCAACACAAATCCAAAACAGATCCCCACACCAGCAACTGTCAAGGAAATTAACTCTACCCCAGCTGAAACCAGTACAGCAAGAAACCCACCACTATGACTCCAAAAAGTTTCTTATACAGAAAGACATATAGCCTATAATTTAGCCTTGTAGGTCTGAGAGCTCCATCAGACACTGATTATTTCAAACACATCTTTTTCTCTCCTTGTTGCTGCTAGTAGCTGATAGGAACATCACCTTTTCAATGCCAGCATCAGCTTTTGGTGGGAGAGCTTTATTCTCCTTTTATTATGTGTCATCCTCAGAGAGCTGTCTCAAAGCTCGTAGACAGACACTGCTTCTACAACACTGAAAGCTGCAGCACTCCCATTCGATGACATTCCCTTGCATATCTGAGGTCATGGCTGATGGGTCTATTTGGTGCAGAACACCTCAGAGGAGAGGGCAGATGTGGCAGTGTTCTCACCCTTAGGTATGAAGAGACTCTGCTGTCTCCTGAGTGAACAGAAATTGAAAGGGTTGGTTTGAAAGATTTTGAGAGACTTTATGCACGGCTAGGTAAAAACACACACTCTTCTTTTGAGCTTTCCTTTTACCAGTGCCTGTAACCCATCCAGCAATAAAAGTGACAGTGCAGAACAATCAATCAGAAAAAACTACTCTAGGATTAGACTTGGATCAGAAAAGTCAAGAAGAATTTGTCTGATTTTTAGAGTAGGAGGCTCTGTGCCATGTGCAAATCAGATCCTCTATTCAGCTTCAGGTCAAATTTCTCAAGCTGGTCCTCAGATGCCAAGGTCACCAGAACTAGCATCTGCTTTTTAAAATGTGGACATTAATCCCAAATATTTCACATTGAGATCAGAGTATGCACAATTGAGATTCAGTGGAAGAGACATGAATATTAAGGGACTAGGAGATGATTTAGTGGATTTGTCTGCTGTTACTCAGAGCGCACCATGTAAGTGAACCTAAAGTTCCAGCTTACTTGTGGAATTTTCATCGTGATGTGAATGAAGAGGTCACAGAAATGTTCAGACATTTCAGTGAGCATATCCCTTGGAAGCACATGGAAGCATAAGGAATTGATTCATTGACTCAGTGAATTAAATCATGTTTTAAGCATTAAACTGGCAGCTCCTAAGCGATTAAAGAATATGCCTATTTCCAAGTGCTGCTATAAAGAATATAGCCAAGATCTTTAAAAAAGTCTACCATTACAGCATACTTTATGACAGGTTTCAGTCCCTTACACTTCATGAATTATTTGGAAGTTTGACAGTGTACGAAGGCTTTGATCAAACCAATCCAGATCTTTAACATTTCCCCAAAATGGCAGACAGGAACTCCTGGAGAAAAATGCAATAACTTGCCTCCCTGCTTTGGGCTGCAGTGAGGGGAGTGTAATTGCTGTTCCCATATAATTTTGTATTTGTAATATTGGAACTTTTTCTTTTAAATCACCGAGGAGCCAGTATCACAAAGGGAGACTAAGCTGTTTATAGACACCCCCTTTGTACAGGCTGATTAGGAGCCAGACACTGTCTGCCAAAGTCAGTGTGAAGCCTCCCTCTGAGTCTCATGTCCTGCACTGGCACACGAGCACAAGACCCAGCATGGCATGGGGGTGACAAGTGCCCCACCAGCCTGCACCCTCCAGAGACACTCCTGCATCTTTTTTTTCTTTTATCAGAGACTTTGGTTGTGGGAATGAACTTCCCGAACTCCAAACATCTTGACAAGATACTGTGTCTGTCTGCCTGTTAGGTTCAAAATATGTTTTTGCTATTAATTTTCAAAATGTTTTTCAGTAATTGTGCCTCTTGCCTTCTTTCCTCTGACACTTTTTTTCTTCATTTCATACCCTGAAGTAAAAGGGTCTGTCTGTTTGAAGAAAACCCCTTCCCTGCCTCTGAAGACGAGTAGACTGTACTTTTGGTGTAACTTTCCTGTGTTCAACCCTACTTTGAAGAAGCTTATGATTCACAAGGCATGTATAAATGCTACCTACCTACTGTTCACCACCTCTTGCTGTTACACAATCTCTCAAATTTGATAAACACTTCTAGGGCTTTGTCATATTCTCTTTGTTCAGATATGTGAACAGTCTTCTGTAGGATAACACATAATTGATATAGTTTGACTTTCACTGTGTTGCAAATTTATATCCCCCTGGAGCATCCTAGTTTATCAGAGGACAGAAGTCTTCCATTTGGGAAAATGGACTTAGTTCAGTACAAACTGTTCTCTGGTGAGGCTAAGAGGGGAAAAAAGAAAACTAATCTGGAAATTAAAAAAATGTTCATCATCAAGACCTTGATGCAAATAATAAAACAAATCTTACCTCTAGGCCTGCTACACAGACTGCTGCAGAGGAAACACTTTAATGGCAGAAAGGCAGCAAGCTGCCACAGAGGGAAATGATCCCTTTGGTAGGCCCCTTCTGCCCCTTGAGGACTGCACCAGAGATGCTCTGTTTGGGAGTGCCATGGGAAATTTCTCCTCATGGATGGGAAGAGGCAAGTTAAAATGGAAGATGCTTTAGTTGTCCAGCATGTAGATAACTGCATTTTTGATGCCAGCTAGATTCAACAGCAGGAGATCTTGTAGATCTTTACCTAACTTCTAAGAAGTAGCTGCACAGTGGTCTGCCTTTCCCCATGGCTGAAATGCTCCCGGTGCGACGTGTCAGCACAGAAAGCCTGAAAATCAGTCTCAGGTTGTGACTTAGGAAATGAGGAAAATAAATCATGCAGAGGTGACACAGACCAGAAGCTTTTGAAAATGTGGGCTCTACATTAAGAAACGCTAGAAATGGAAGGTGGTATTCAAAGTGGAAAAAGTTGTGTGGGAAATAAACAACTGTGAGAAAGCAAAGAGCTATAGCATCTGAAAAGCATGTCCTCTGGTACAAAGGCATGAAAAGCAACATCTTCAGATAAGTGGCAGTGTAGAAGCTGATAGCCTAGGAGAGAAACAGTGAAAGTTATTCTGAAGAAAAAATTCCTGTTTGAACAAGGTGTATGTGCATGTGACCACACACACACACACACACACAAAAAAGCATGCACAGAGGTAACTGTATTGAGGGAGTGTGCTTCCCTGAAATACTTGAAGTCTAAATGCTGAAATTATGAAACAGGTATGTTTGCTTTTAAATTTGAAAGTTGACATAGCAGACACCTCAGAACTGGAAAGGAAAACAATAATTATTGGGATATTGTAACAATTAGGAAAATAATATTATTATTAAAAAAATAATAAAGGCAAGAGTGGCTGCCCAGCTCGAACAGTGCATCTGTATATTAAAGAAGACACGCAGTCTAATCAGATAATTATTTTAAATTATTGACTCAAAATGCAGTCACCATGCATAAAAGCTCCACATCTAAATACCAAAACTACAGTTTTATGACTATACTTTAACCCAGGATGGATAGATAGAATGAGTACAATGATGACAAATGCAGGAAACCCAATAAAAATTAGATACATGAGCTTCTTTATATAAATGAAGTATGTGCAGTTTGATTGTATATTGTATATATATATATATATATAGTGTATACATACATACANGTGTATACATACATACATATATATATATATATATATATATATATATACACCACAGAGGAGCTAGTCAGAGAAAAGGCAGGTGGAACAGAAGCTCTCCACTGAAAATGGAGCTATGCACAGGCCTGGGGTTAAAATCCTACTGTCAAAACCACAATGGTCAATTTAAAAAACCCCTAAAGGAGCATACAACAATATAAATACTAGATTTGAAAGGAAACAAATGAAATGGTGAAGTGTTCACAGGTGACACAAGAATTGTCTGAAAATACCACAGATTTGAACAAATGCATCATCACTCAATAGCAGGAAGACCAACAAAAAAACCCACCATCAAACTGATGTGGTTCAAGATTGAGCTAAGACCATCCTTAAAAAAACTATCATGGGATATAAGACAATCTGGTTCATATCCTTGGGTTTCCAGAAGGCTTTCAGGAACAACAAAGCAACACTAAAGACTCTTCAAAGATAATAAGTTGCCAAGGATCAAAGAACATATTTGCTCATGGATTAATAACTCATTTAAAACTTGGGGAAAATGAAGACATGGATACAGAGGTATTCAAAGATTTTTGAATCTTTGTAGGAGTTATTAAATCTCTTGCTGGAGGTGGGAAGGTATCAGACAAGTATTTTGAGGAAGTTCATAGTGTACTTTTATGTAATAGCGTTTCCTTCTAGAGTGACATGTGATAAATGAAACAAATGACTCTTAGTTGCATAAAAGCAGCAGCATGACAGGACCTCACAGGATTTCATTCAGTTTCTTCTTTTCCTGTCAAGTCTTTCAGTGAAAGTGATTCTGCACTGTGAAGACTGGTGTTTCTATTTTTTTCTTCTAACGTATTTGGCTAAAAAAAGAAACTTTCCATAGAATCCACAGAATCATAGAATTATTTCGATTAGAAAAGACCTTTAGGATCATCAAGTTCCACCATAAAACTAACACTGCCAAGTCCAGCATGTCCCTAACTGCCACATCTACGTATCTTTTAAATACCTCCAGGTATGGTGATACCAGTGCTTCCCTGGGCAGCCCATTCCAGAGCACAACAACCCTTTTCATGAAGGAATTTTTCCTATTATCCAATCTAAATCTCTTCTGGTGCAACTTGAGGCTATTTCTTCTCATCCTATCACTTTTTACCTGGGAGAAGAGGCTGACCCCACCTGGCTGCACCCTCCTGTCAGGCAGCTGTAGAGAGTGATGAGGTCCCCCCTGAGCCTCCTTTTCTCCAGGCTAAACCCCCCCAGCTCCCTCAGCTGCTCCTCACAGCACTTGTGCTCCAGACCCTTCCCCAGCTCCATTGCCCTTCTCTGGACACGCTCCAGCCCCTCAATGTCTTTCTTGCAGTGAGGGGCCCAGAACTGAACACAGGATTTGAGGTGTGGCCTCACCAGTGCTGAGTACAGGGGGACGGTCACTGCCCTGCTCCTGCTGGCCACACCAGTGCTGATCCAGGCCAGGATGCCATTGGCCTTCTTGGCCACCTGGTCTCACACTGGATCACGTTCAGCTGCTGTTCACCAGCACCCCCAGGTCCTTTCCTGCCAGGCAGCTTCCCAGCCACTGCCCCCAGCCTGTAGTGCTGCCTGGGGCTATTGTTACCCCAGTGCAGAACCTGGCACTTGGCCTTGCTGAACCTCATACAATTGTCCCTGGACCTTTGATCCAGCCTGTCCAAACCCCTGTGGTGAGCCTTCCTGCCCTCCTGCAGATCAACACTCCTGCTGAACTTGGTGACATCTGCAAACTGACTGAGGGGGCTCTTGATTCAAGTAATCAATGAAGAAGTTTAACAGAGCTGTCTGTAAAACTGATCCCTGGGGAACGCCACTAGTGATCAGTCCACATCTGGATGTAACTCCATTCAGCATCACTCTCTGGGTTTGGACATTTAGGTAGTTTTTTACCCAGTGAACAGTGCACACATGTAGGCTGCAAGCAGCCAGCTTCTCCAGGAGAATGCTGATGGAAACAGTTTCCAAGGCTTTACTAAAGTCGAGGCAGACAACAGCCAAAGATTTTCCCTTATCCACTAAGCAGTAGAAGTCTACTAAAGAAGTCTACACTTTGCAGTAGAAGTTTGCTACAGGAGGATTTGCCTTTCACAAACCCATGCTGTCTGGCCCTGATCCTCTTGTTGTCCTGAATGTGACATGTGATGGAACTCAGAATGATCTGTTCCATGACCTTCCACAGCACTGAGGCCAGGCTGACAGGCTTGTAGCTCCCTAGATCCTCCTTTTGATCCTCCACATCGATGGGCGTCACAGTCGCCAGCTACCAGTCACTTGGGACCTTCCTGGTTAGCCAGGACTGCTGATAAATTATTCGGCTTGTATTTAGGCTCCTGAAGGCTAATACAGTAGTTCTAAAAGTTGACCTGTCCAGGTGTGTCAATAAGAAATCCCATCTCTCAAGACAGAGAAGTGCCCTGCAGGTGTGCCTCTGGAACTGTAGAACTCCATCACCTCTGCAGCTCCTCTCAAGATGAAGGTTTGTGCTGCAACCTTCTCTGGTGGCCTGTACCCCTCTGAATGAAGGCTTACAATGCCTCTCAAGGCTCACGTTGACCTCCCAGAGTCAGTGTGCCCAATGTGTTGGTGTACCTGGGGTGTACAGATGGTTGTGATTAGCATCCTGCTGCGAAGGATCCTCTCAGGTGGCCACTGTCCTGGGCAGGGCCAGCCATGCCCCAAGCACTATGGGGACATGGTGTAGAGGCCCCCAGTGCTGAGGGCTGACTGAACATATCCTGGTGCTGCAGGGCCCACAGGACAAGCTCTCATGCATGAGCCTAGGCTGTCCTCCAGCTGCAGGAGGGAAGCCACTGATTTGGATATTTGAGACCCATTAGGCCAAAAATGACCATTTGGGTCTCTTCCATGGTTTGTAACAGGGGTTTCAAACTCTGCTTTGGGTCCAGAAAGCCTGAGGGCAGGTGACTAAATTTATCTCCTCAGTGCTGAGAAGAATGCCACAGGAGGCAGAAAAGCTAAGGCTTCATTGACTTCCTCACTGTGAGCTACAATCAATGTAAACTAGTCATCTGCCAATGCAAATTTTAAGAATGATCAAAAAAATCCCAGATACATGTTTTGTTGTTAATATAAACCCCTGAAAAAATACAGTAGGTTGTGAAGAAAACTTTCAAAATGTGTTCTCTTATTTTGCGCAGCCTACATCATGGAGCTAAAAATGATACTTACATTTCAGTGTTGCTGTGGTTACTGATAATATTCTTCTGAGTCTTCAGAGGAAATGAATTGATTGTGTTAAGAAGGAGGCTGTATACAGGAGCTAACCTTGGACCTTCACAATGGTTTCATTTATATTGCTTTAATTTCAAACTTCATGACCTAATCTACACTTAGCCAAAGAAGCTGTAGTTTAATTTTTCTGGTTTTGTACCAACAAGTTAAAATGCTTACAAACAAGGCTGAAAGTTTTGGCCTGAACTCCTAGATGACAGAATTTATTTTTCATTTACTATTGCTTCCCAAAGCACTCCATGAGATAAATACTTTGTTGAATGTTAATTTTATGAATTCCATATATTTAAGAACAGAGAAAATACTTATTTCTCTTGCAGTAGGGATGATGTGACAACCAAAAATATTTGTTCTTTGAAGCATTTTCCATACAGTTTCTCCCAAACCCACACCGATTCTATGTGCTACTTGCTGTGAATCACAGCACCACAGGATAGGTCACACTGGAAGGGAGCTCGGGAGGTCCCTGCTCCAACTTCCTGCTCACAGCAGGTTGGCTCTAAGATCAGACCAGGCTGCTCAGGGCTTCATCCAGTTGAGGCTTGAAAACTTCTTAGGATGAAGTGTCCTTGACCTGTCCCAAAACATTTGTGACTTTCACATACAGGAGAGACAGAGGCGGAAGGGGAACCAAGTCACAGAAAGGATTAGGAGCATATGAAGGGCTGGCGACAGAGCCCAGAGCAAAGGCCTGATCTCTGGTACTCAAGTTAAGTCAGGAGAAGCCAACAAACTGTTTCACCAACACTGCTTTTATGTAGTTCCCAATTTCTCCAGAAGCAACGCAGCTATGCAGCCCTTCACTGTAGGCAGGTCTCTCCCTGGGAATTGCAGTCATGTGATGGTTAAGAAGACAATCTCGCAGCTCTGGTGCCAAAACCACTCAGGCACATTTAGCTTGTGGCTGTGCTGGGAGAAGATGAGAACATTAATGCAGACAAGATTCTGCATTACCCTTGCTACCTGGTTGTGCTGGATGAAAAGTGGATTATGGCTATTAGCATGTGATGGTGGAGCAATGCCCCAGAGAAGGGAAGATAAGAGGTGCCGCTGCTTGATGGTAATGCCTCTCAGCAACGAACTGCAAGTGGTTTGAGTATGAAGATGAGCTAAAATCAGGAGCCATGCAGGACTGGCTGTGTTCTCAGTATATTTGTGCTGTGAGCACACTGTGCTGATGACACTCATCTTCAGCTAATGCATCAGCTGCATTCAGAGCTTGCTCATGGCAGCTTAGAGCACATCTTGTCCTACAGTCTTACTTGCTAACGAGTGACCTATTTGTTTCTCCTCTGGAGGTGAAAGCATATGCAGTGGTTTACAACTAACACAATATTTAGGGACAGCTTAACTTTATCAAAACCCAGTTTATCTTAAATCTATTGGGTAGTTGTTTGAATTCACACACACAATGCTTGTATTGTTTTCACTGATTCTGTTTGGAAATCGCTCTAGCTAAATCAGGGCATCCCCTGGTGTGATATAATGAGGACTCTCCACAGATGAGTTACACTGATATAAAGAAGCTATACAGGAATGGTCAATGCAGCACAAAACTGTTTGTAAATAAGCCTTAAGGCACAGCAGATTTAGATAGCCTGTTCAGGCATTTCCACCGGTTTAATTAATTTGCTTTGTTAATTGAATTCCATTAAACTACAGAAAGTTTTGATTTTAGACAGAGCCTCAGGCTCTGATCTTCAATTTGGACCTGTCAGTAGCAACTGGGTGAACTGCTTTTGGTGAATGCTTCATTTGCAACAGCACGGTGTTGGTCATCACCAGGCTATTAGTGAGTATGACCCAATTTGCAAAATGGTTTCCCTGAAAAGCCGTTCCTGGGCTGGTGAGGAGGTAGTCTCATATTTACAGTCTCTGAGCTCCTCAGGGTAAGACCCAAGTTCACTTTGAATCATCTGCCCAAGGGGATATGAATTGATAGCTCCTTAGCTGAGCAAAAAGGTTTTCTTCTTCCTCTGCCTTGAGAGCTCTGTGTCCTGCTATGTCATTTCTTGTAGGGTTGGTTCACAGAGAAGCTTGGAGTATCTTGGTTGTGGCTGCTCCTAGACTAAGGAAAATTAGAGAGAAAGAATTGGAAAACAAGAGGAACGTTTTGGCTGAAGTAACGAAACAGAACCTTGATGGTGCCCCATCTGGGAACCACGTTAGGTGACTGTGCCTTGTCTGAGAAAAAGCTGTGAGCTGTGATGGCTCCTCTTTAGACACGAGGTGACATTTTAATCTGGAGTGGGAGAAACTTAAAAGGGGTTTTCTCTTGAAACTATTGTGAAGATCTGATGTTGAGATTGAACCTCATGTTCTAACACAATGGATCATTGTGTTTCCATCTCTGTTTGCTTGTGCCACTTTAAAAACAAATGTGCAAACACCTT
Organism: Irena cyanogastra; assembly: GCA_013397155.1. Taxonomy (NCBI): domain Eukaryota; kingdom Metazoa; phylum Chordata; class Aves; order Passeriformes; family Irenidae; genus Irena; species Irena cyanogastra. Next base: position 291,543 of record VWZV01001883.1, on the reverse strand, counting down.
GAAGTTTTGGACAAAGGCGTAAGTCACTCTGACTGGGATGGTGGTATAGAGCATAACAGTTTTTTTCTGTGAATTGCATGATTGTAGAAATGCAAGACAGGACCCTCATATCACATAAAAGAATACAAATGTAGTGTAACTTGATGAAGCTTTCTGTGAACAGTACAAAATTTCTTAGAGTAACAAATATGAGCAAAAAGAGATAATCCAATGAGTAAACTGCAGCATTTTCTTGGAAATGGCTTCCTAATTCCTGCTTCAGATTTCACTGGCAGTGATGCTGGCGCCTCTTCTGAGGGTCTGGAAATTACCTGTGCCTCATGAGACTAGCAATTTGGGTGACTAACCCTTGTGTTTTCCTCCTCAGGTGTGCTCTCTGCCACAGTGATGCTTTCCTAGGGCAGCACACCTCTAGGGATGCCTTGTGGCAGTGGTACAGCCACTTGCCATTGAAAAGGAGATGTGGTACATCCCAAAAAACACAGCCCTTCCAACCAGTCAAGTTCAGGGAGAAGGGAGCAGAGGGCCTTAATTTGGGCAGGGCTGTGGTACATCTCAGCTTGCTTATTTGGTGCAAAGTGGGAAATAGCTGGCATGAAGGGATAACTACTTTGATAACCAAGTTTCATGTGCTTGCAGCTCTGAGATACTGTCAGGAGGATGCGAAACCCTTTCCTTACCCTGGAGCCTGGCGCTCTGTGAGGAGGGAGAGCACTTCATTTCACCAGTCAAGAGGAGATGGCATAAGACACCAGGAGGTGGGTAGCAGGTGGAAGTGTTGGGTATTTCCTGTAGCTGCTGGTACTGGAGTCCCCTGGACTGCAGACAGGGCTCAGCTCTGCACCCTCCAAGGGGTTTGTGCTCTGCCAGCTTTGGAAGTGATTGTGCTCCTGGCCATGGCATGCAGGTGCATCTGGGTAAGGAAATACACCAGCACTTGGAAATTTGCTTATCTGGTGTGACTTGCCACTCTGGTGTGGCTTTTTTGTTGTGACTTGCCGCTCCGCAAGGACACGAGCCTGGCCACATCCATTCGGGACTGACCGGGGCACGCCGGGATCCCCGGGCTGCCGGGGCATTCCTGCAGCGCTGCCTGTGACAGACGGGTCTCACCGGCGGGGCTCGGGTGCGCATCTCCGGCATGAGGGCCCGCAAAGGGGGCAGCCTGCGGCCCGGCGCTGCTCCTGCAGCACAGAGCCGGCCCCTGGGCACACGCAGGGCATCTTGCAGAGAAAATGCTGAGCTGGAGTCTAACAGAGAGGCCTTCACGCCTTTAGGACGGCACCGTCTAGCGGGCGCTGTAAGTACTGCTGAGCGCAGCTTCAGACTGTGCCTCGCTCGGGGTATGAAGCTCCCCAAAGAGGAGAGAGAAGAAAAAAGAGAGAAGAGAAGAGAAGAGAAGAGAAGAGAAGAGAAGAGAAGAGAAGAGAAGAGAAGAGAAGAGAAGAGAAGAGAAGAGAAGAGAAGAGAAGAGAAGAGAAGAGAAGAGAAGAGAAGAGAAGAGAAGAGAAGAGAAGAGAAGAGAAGAGAAGAGAAGAGAAGAGAAGAGAAGAGAAGAGAAGAGAAGAGAAGAGAAGAGAAGAGAAGAGAAGAGAAGAGAAGAGAAGAGAAGAGAAGAGAAGAGAAGAGAAGAGAAGAGAAGAGAAGAGAAGAGAAGAGAAGAGAAGAGAAGAGAAGAGAAGAGAAGAGAAGAGAAGAGAAGAGAAGAGAAGAGAAGAGAAGAGAAGAGAAGAGAAGAGAAGAGAAGAGAAGAGAAGAGAAGAGAAGAGAAGAGAAGAGAAGAGAAGAGAAGAGAAGAGAAGAGAAGAGAAGAGAAGAGAAGAGAAGAGAAGAGAAGAGAAGAGAAGAGAAGAGAAGAGAAGAGAAGAGAAGAGAAGAGAAGAGAAGAGAAGAGAAGAGAAGAGAAGAGAAGAGAAGAGAAGAGAAGAGAAGAGAAGAGAAGAGAAGAGAAGAGAAGAGAAGAGAAGAGAAGAGAAGAGAAGAGAAGAGAAGAGAAGAGAAGAGAAGAGAAGAGAAGAGAAGAGAAGAGAAGAGAAGAGAAGAGAAGAGAAGAGAGAAGAGAGAAGAGAAGAGAAGAGAAAAGAGAAGAAGAGAAATCGTTGAGATGTGCCAATGCAGACGCTGCAGATGGAAGGGAGAGAGAGTGCTGAAGTCCACAGACCTGTGCAGTGCTCCTGTACCTGCAGAGGTGTCAGGCAAGATGTGGAATAGTAGTTTCAGGGCCAGAGGATAGAAGAGACAAAAGTTACTCACTGAAAAAAACCTCAAACTTGGAAAGCCCTGAACCACCTAATGTTATTTTGAAGTTGTCTCTGCTTTGTCATTTGTCTCTGCTTTGAGAGTCATTTGTCTCTGACTACAGGACCAGCAGAGGTGCACTGCAGTCTAAATTATTTGGTGATTCTAATTTTGCTCTGTGTCTGCATTTTAAAACAGAATTCTCCTTTGAAGATGTATGGTCTTTTGGGAATCATATTACTGGCATTAGCCTCATAAAACTGACCAGTTACTTTTCTAAAGTACTGACACATCTGTCTGCAGCACAAGCACATTTCAAGGGGCCATCTCCCTTCCTTGGAATTACAGACATTTTCTGACAGCTTTGGAAAAGAAAGACTATACCTTAGGGTACAGCTGTCAAATTAGGGCTTTGAACATTGACTGCATTCTTGAAACTATGTTTCAAGAAGTAGAAAAACATATTTGCTGATCACGAAACTGGCCCCACATGGGACAGAAATGAAACAGTTTTAATTTGAGGGAGAAGGACACAGTGGATATTTCCTGGCTCTGCAGAATTTGTGGCAGTGGTATTACTCCATACAAGCAAGAAGAGGTGTAGATTTCTGGAAAAATAACAAATGCATGTTCCAGGAACACTTACTGTGAGTAATAGTTGAATTTCTGAAAAAAAGCTGCAAGATCAGTTAGTCCCTTGTGCTTGTTAGCACAAGCAACAGGTATAGGAAAGGCTTAGCTAATTTTTGAGATCACTGAACTTGAAATATTGAAGTGCAGGTGACATTGTTTGTCTCCCCTGCCTGCTGAAAAAGTGGTCCTGCCAGAGATTTTGTTCCCTGGGGTTCAGGGTTACCCGTGGCTATTTGAGGGTGCAGTGGCTGAACAGTGATCAGCGCAGGCACATGGGAGTCAATTGCAACAGGGCTGGGTCATGTTCACAGGCCAGGGTGCCCTGCTCAGTCCCACTCTCCTATCCTGTGCACACAGTGCGTCTGGGATTTACCACTTCCCACACATTTCACAACACAATTTGGAATAACTGCCTATGCTTAAGTTCCTAGAGGCATCAGGAAAAGAAACTGTTGTTGTTATTCTGCATAACCAAGGCATAAGAGGCTAGGAGAGGGAAAGGAAACCCACGTCTGTAGCTGTCTGCAGCACTACACAGCCATGGCACTCCCTACTCACTAAAAGCTTATTTGCCGTTCAGTAGTTTCCACACGATTAATGCTTAGGAAGAAAGGGGTGAGCTCTGCAGAGATCTGTGTGATGTGGGCCATGGCAGATGCCCAGATTTGAAGCCACACCAAGTATCAGGGCAGAACCACACTGGACATCTAACCCTGCTGTCTCTACCTAATCTCCAGTGGCTGGATTTTCTCTGGGGGGTCATATGGACCTGTGTGCCCCCCAGGGCAGAGCAGCCCCTGCAAAGGGGGTCGGGGAAGGAGCTGGTGTGAGCCTGGTGCCTGGTTCCCAGTGCCAATGGCAGAGCTGGACCTGTTGCCACATGGGCCGTGGTCCTGCATCCCCTGTGAGCAGCTGAACTGAAAAGTGGAGAAGAAACAAAATAACTGAATTTTAGAAAAGGTGTCCCCTCAGAAGCAATATGAGGAAAAGGATTTGCACTTGCCTATGCCTTCTAACATAACCATAAAATGGAGCAGTTTTGTGTACTTATGCTTCTATTCTACAGACACCTGCTGAATATTTATTGTACTAATGTCTCTTGTGCCTTTCTGTCTGTTCATAAACAGCTCAGTACCAGCAATTTGAGCATTCATCGCTTTAAACTGAAACAAATAGTTCTTGAAAGCGCTTATCGCACACAAATTCCCCACGTCTTCAACAGAAAAGGGGATTAAGGGACAACTGTAACTGTAGAATATGATAATGATGCCCTGCCTTTGGGAATGAACCATAATTAATTACCTGTCTTGGAGTGATTTGATTCTTGCTGGTGGGTTTCAGACAAGACAGGTCCCAGGTGCACTTCTCATTTTCCTAGTAGGAGGAATAGCATGTGCGTAGTTGAACTCAGCGTTCCACAGCTGGAAGTCCTGGATCTCTAATGGTCTGTAAGTGCTCGTAAGCAAGTGCCTGCAAGTTAAGAGCAAGGACTCACCATGTTTGCATGTAGGCAAGGAAAGAAACCAAAGGAGTGATGGTGAGTCACTAGTGATGTGGTGCCCCCCAGAACTGCCCCCAGCACTGGAGGTGAGGCTGCTCCAGTGCAGAGCAGAGCAGAGCAGGACAATCCCCTCCCTTGCCCAGCTGGCCATGCTGTGCCTGATGCCCTCCAGGACAGGGTTGGCCATCCTGGCTGTCAGGACACTGCTGCTTCATGTCCAACTTGCCATCAACTGGGACCCCCAAGTCCCTTTCCACAGTGCTTCTCTGCAGCTTCTCATTCCCTGGTCTATACACACAACCAGGGTTGCCCTATCCCAGGTGCAGAATTCAGCACCTGCCCTTGTTAAACGTCATATGGTTGGTGATTGCCCATCTGTTTGTTTGTTTGTTTTTTTTTAATTGGAAGTAAGAACTTCACAAAAAATGTCAATTTCCCCCCCTCCCCCCAAAAGTAGCACTTGTCCTTGGTGGAAAAATAACTGCCTGCTCTCTCCTTTGCTTGGGCTTCACGGTTTTGTTGACATGCCTCAGTAAGTCCTTCTCAGTCAGATCTGTGGGACGGGGGATGCTGATGAAGACACCCAAGCCATGGAGCATGTGCTTAGAGCTGAAACTGAGTTGGATACCTGCCCTGAGTTTCTGCTTTTTCTCAGGGAGGCAGCACCTGAATTCTGGAGCTGATCTGGCCATGGGAGCGCACTGTACTCTGGTTCTCGCTGGCAGAGCTCCCTCAGGATGCTTGTCCTGATCACTCCATCAGAGAGGTGACTTGCATTGTCATGGAGCCTGTAGTTAGAAAAAATCACTATCTATCTTAGCCAAATTTCTGTCTTTTCAGAATGCATTTCCTCTGGGGTTGTACTGGTTTTGCTTGTCTTTTCTTTTTGACACAGGAAGGTGAGAGGAGGATTGGTGTAGCAGATAAGGTCAGTGGATCCACACCAGGACTATGACTAGTTTTGACTGTCTGTTCAGACAGACTATCTACTGTTTCTTGGCTGAATTTTCTCAGGAAGTGAGGTTTATGGGATCAGGTCATTGTGCTCTCCCTCTGTGCTTCTCCCACTAGTAATTTTGGATTCAGTTGCAACCCCACTGGACAGGAAAGTAGATATACCAGATAATCAAATAATCCAAAATGTCAGCACATATTTAGTGAAATTAGCTGGAGAAGCTTGATTTTTCATGGAGGCAAAAAAGGAGGTCCTGTCTTATGAGACACCAAGAGAACCAAGCCCTGGTGGCTGGGATTGAGAGGGAAATGCTGGATGCTGGGACATCCTGGTTCTGCTGCTCACACAGCTGTGAGAGTCAGTGTGAGTCGGTTCAGCAGTGGGAAGACACAACCCAGACCACCTCCAGTCCCTCGCCAGCAGGGCACTGCTACGAACACCAAGTCCTGGTCTCTGCTGCCAGTTGTGAGTGGCTGCTTTGGGCAGTAGGGGTTGAGAGGAAGGTCTGGCCCCACTGCTTGAATAGGGGTGGTCAGTGACTGGGCCAACAATGTCTTCAGCATCTAGTGGAAGGGACTGCTGGGCCCTAACTGGGTGACTGCATGGTGCAGCCTTGGCCCAGACACTCCTCTGCAGGTTTGTGGTAATACTTGGGCACATGTGTTGGCTGTACCTGTTTTTTTCAGAAGAGGAAGGGAGGGAAGTGGGGACGGAATGTCTTTCTGTGCTCCAGAGGGCATCATCATCCAGTGGGACTCAAAATGTGCCATCGCAGAAAGGGAAACAGAGCACCAAGCTGTTAATCCTACCACTCTGCTCAGAAAAATGGGATAGTGTTTAAATATGGTGTTCCCCTTCTTTTTCCCCAAGCCGATGCAGAACTGAGAGCGATAGGTGCAGTCTGTATTGACAAGGGCAGCTGCTCTCTAAGAAGGAGTTTCGTTCATCCATCCATCTGCTTAGTATCCATGCAACAGCGAAATGGAGCAGCTCTTGCATATTTATACCCTTGTTCAGCCTGCGGCATTATGAGAGCCAAATGACACAATCACAGGGACGTTTGCCCATTTAGAAACACTCCAGCAACAACAGGCAGTATAAATGCACGCTGAATGTTATAATTTAATTTTTGTTAATCAGTGGTGGAGCTGCACTTCGGTACGAGAAGTGGTTCACACACCATATTGAAGCAGAAAGCACAAGGCCAGGCTTAAGGCCGGATAGCCTTTGGCAGGGGGAGAGCAGATGTGAACAGCTTATTGACAGCATGGAGGTAGCCAGGGATAATCTCAGGGCTTCTGAACCCTTCCCATGAAGAGACAGATTAAAATGACTTCTGTGGATAGTTCTCAGACACAAGAAAGTGTGGACCTGCTAAAATATATGCCACTACAGCCACTACTGTGTAAAAGAACACTCTGGTTCACTGGATTTTTCATGGTGCAGCAGGATGTATATAACACACTTTTCTATGTGTCCAAGATACACACCCATATACATGTTCAAAAGAGATTATGATGAATAGAGGCAAAGCAACCACCACATGCAGAGGCAGAAATGGCATATGTTTTGGAAATTGCCTCTGGAATAATGTATTTAGGACGGGTAAAAAATGCTGCGCAACTGCAGCCAGAGAGAGGAGTGAGAAAATGTGAGAGGGACAGCCCTGCAGACACCCAGGCCAGTTCAGAAGGAGAGGGAGAACGTGCCCCAGCTGCAGAGCAGAGACTCCCCATGAACACATTTTCTCAAAGCTTGAACTAAGATTAAGAACATATCTTATTGGGGACTATTTGCAGTCAATTTGTTGTGATTGGTGATTCAGTTGCTGGTTGCCTGACATAAAGTATGAGCAGGAGTAGCTGGAAGTTTTGAGCAGATGGGCATCCTTCCCCTGGTGCTGCTGACATTGGGATGAGGTTTGACAGCGCTGCAGTGGGGCTGTGGTCACTCCCAGCCATTACCAGGGCTCTTGCAAGTCCCACTGCTCCTGTGCAGCAATATCCACACAGGGTCCCAGCAGTCACCACACAGCTCTGGCTTGTGCCAGGCTCTGACTGTGCTCTGGGTCAAACCTGCTACTGCATCTCCTCAGCAGCAGCTCTGTGCCAGCGGTACCAGGGACATGAGGAGGGTCAGGAGGCCAGAGCTTTGCTGAGGAGAGGTCAGAGAGGAAAGAAGAATTTGGTGGCTGCACATGGGCCAGCCTGGGATCAGACCACCTACCTCCCTTTCCTTGCCTAGGCATTATTATCCCCCCTGGAATCTTGGAGGGCTGCAAACCACTGCCTGGACAGCTATTCCAAAGAGTCGGTCATCCTCAGGCAAACCAAAGCTTCAGATCCATGCTGCTTAGTCTCTCTTGCCATTGTCCTCACAGCTGCTTGTTGCCAAGCTGGATCCTGATCTCAAGTGTCTCCTTTATTAGTTCCTGTAAGCCATCTCTCACATCCTGCCTGCGCTTGCTCCCCCACGGGTGTGGATGAGAACCTCTGCTGCAGAGGCACGTGTGTTTCTGCCTCAATTCTTTAGTAATTCAGTCTCTTATTTAAAATCCATCTTTCCTTTTTCTAGACCTGCAATTTTCTCTCCAAGCCTTCCCTTTATCATTTTCAGTAGTCAATGTAGCTTCAACTTTCCACAAAGCCTATTGCCAACAACCTCAATAAGTCCTGATTTTAGTGCTCTCCTGGTACTGTCAATGTTTCTTCTGATTCCTCTAGGTCACTTTTTACCCATGCAATTCACCAGCTGCTGTGGCTAGGCGCATACTGCATGACTCAGATGCTAAACTTTGCTGTGTCTGTCTTCTCCCTGGGAGCAGCCTTGTTTGTACCTGGTTTGTGGTGCTTAGTGCAGGAGCTCCAGAGAGAAATGAGCCTCCCCCTGGGATCACTGTTTGCAAGGAGGTGCTGCAAGCAGGACACACAGACCTGTGCAGAACAAAGCTTGAACATGAGCTGCCCAGCTGAACACAGGGAGCAACCAGCCCTTTTGCTGCTGCACAGCCACCACCTCAGGGGAAGAGTTGGTCTCTGTAGCCCCAGGGCACATCCTCCATGGTGCTGAGTTTCCTTATTTCACCTCCCTTTCTGCTTCTTGAGTGTCTTATACTTTCCTGTGATAGGGCTTCTCTCACAAACCCTTGAGCTGGTCGTGATGCCATCTCACCTGCCTTGTGTGCCTGTGGTGTCACCTTTGTGGCTTTTCCTGGCTCTGTTCTGCAGATGTCCCAAGGCTTCCTGGTAATTCTAATAGCTACAGCAAGCCACAGCCACACAGCCACAAGGGTTGTATCAGAGCTGGGCTCAGGGGCCTTGGGTGCAGTTGGCCCCCAGGGGGTTAAGAAGATGACAACTGGGACTGCAGACAGAGGTTTACATCCTCAGCTCCTGCTGGAGACACTGCAGCAACTGCAGTGGAGGGAGCTTTGGTGACCCCCTTCTCAGCCCGTATAAACAAATGGGTGCTGCTGGTACCAGGTCTTCAGCACCATAACATCTCATTCTTGAGTCCAGCACCACCAGTTTTGGGACAAGGTGGCATGGTCCACCATGCAAGTTGTAACACTGAGCAGAGATCTGCACCACTGAGCACTAGGAATGTCATCAAGATTTTTTCCTCCTCCACAGAACAAAAAGGTTTCCTCTGAGCAAAAGAACTGGCAGTAATTGCGGTGTATCAGCAGGATCTTTGAGCAGCGGTGATTATAGGAGTGCAGTAAATAACAGGACTGGGCTGCAGTGGTGCAGAGAGAACTGGAAGTTACACGTTTTGTCTGTGTATGCAGGATGGGATGTCACTTTTGTAGCTACAAATTGAGCCCATCTGTATGATTTACCTTCTCCTCCTCCTGTCTCCCTTCATTAAGGAAAATCAATCATCCCACTGCTCTGTGATTTATGGTTTTATGTTTTGCTGGGAATGTGTTACAAGGCAAAAAGTGGAAGTTCTGATGTATTAGTAAAACCAAACTTGTCTGCCTAGGGTGAGACTGGAAGGATTTAGTTTCCTCTTGGGTGAATTCTGATGGATTATAAAAATTTCCATCCTCCCCTCTTCTTCTTTTCTCTTGCTCCTCAACTCGCACCTCGTTACAAAGAAAGGCCTTGAAATAGGTGATGGACTAGGCTCAGGCATTTCCCAGTCTGTCAGCCTGTTCTGCACACCTTAACCTACATCCTGCAATTACCTTTAAAGTGACACTTTAGCGCTCTGTGGCAGCTCTGGATGAAGCCATGGATGGATGGATGGATGATCCAAGCTTAAGAACTCAGCGCCATCCCAGACTGCCCTGACGGCTCCAACAGCTGAGTATGGCTGGCATCAGCTGTGGCCAACTGAGCGTTTAATGACTCCAAAGATGGAGATGTCATAGTCTAGCTGTCTGAGCAGCAATATGTGGTGTGGCCAATCTTTATCTTCCCCAGATTCATCCAAAAAAAAAAAAAAAAGGTTCATCCAAAGAAAATCCGACCAATGCAGGAAATGTTGTGCTGGGGATAAATGGAAAAGGAGTTTCCCATTGAAGCAAAGGCCCAAGGTCACAGCCTGTGGAGAACTGCAGTCCAAACATGCTGGATTACCCCACACCCCATGTATTCTCTGCTCTAAACACAGAGTTTTATTTTTGTGTTGGAGGAACAGGCAGAGGGGCAGAAATGGCTCTGCTATGGCACTGTCATCTCTTTCAGAAATGGAGCCACCATCCATTCCCATCACATCCCTTAAACTGTGCTGACTAACCTTAGGCAACCCACAGATTGTCCTTCATGTGCCTCATAATTTTCCTGGGCCCTGGTTTACAGAGCCTCATAACTATTCCATAGGGGCACCTGGGAAGGAAAGGAAGGGGATTTGCCTGCCACCTCAAGCAGGGACCTGCCTCCATTCCCCCCTGTCTCTTAGGTCCCCTTATACCTCTAGGGAGAGGTTAGGGAATCCTCTACATCTTGAGGTGCAGTTGGCTGGTACTCTGCCTCAGAGTGCTTGGGATGCTCCACAGGGACACAGTGTCCGTTGACATTAGCACTGTGTGTGGTACAACTTGACCAAGGTACAGCTCTGTGAATGTGGAAAATTCTACTTTGGCTCCTGCTAAAAAGACAGAAGATACAATGTTTGTCCAAACCTTACCTCCTCAGCTGCAGCTCATGCCCCAGCCACTGCAGCACAAGGTCTTACTTTATTTGCTTTTATGCAACTCAGAAAGAAATAAAAGAAAATTTTTCAATACCTGAGGGAGAAGAGCAGGTGAATTAAATATGAGGCATCTGTAAATTCAGCAGAGCACAAGGACAGCTAGACCCTGTCTATCCAGGCAGAGCACCCTACCCATGCGAAGCATGTTCAGAGCAGGAGGAAAGTCAATGGGATGAAAACTGAGCTTAGTGATGAGACTGCTGTCTGAGATGACCAGGGAGAGGCATACAGTGAGCCAAGGACATGTGCAATCAAGGTCAGGAGGTCTGCAGTCCCTGGGCAAGCAGTGACTGTCCAACACTTTCCCCTCACACTAACACAGGTGTTGAGCTGTTGAACAGCGAGGATCTTGCTCCTTGCAGCCTTATTCAGCCTCACTGAGCAGGCAAGCTGCCACAGCCCAAAGCTCATGCTTCTTTCTGGAGCTCTGGCAGGTCCATCTGGATGGTTGGTCTCCATGGTGTGCTCCTTAGGCTTGCCCCCAACCTGGAGTTCTCCACTGCACTTCCGAGCTTTGTACCCATGTGTGGAGTGGCCAGTGCCCAGCCCCGGGCTCATTGTGGTGGAAGGCACGTGCAGACCTGGCTGCCGAGATCCTTTCCTGGTCCCAGATTCACAGGCACCTTCTGGCAGAACAACCGCCTCTTCTTATACCTCCTGCCAGAATGGGATCTGCTGTACCTGCCAGCCAAACTCAGAGAGAAGGTGTCTCTAGGCTCCTTAGGAAAAGCACAGGAGCTGTCAGTTTGTCACTGAAAACCCCTTAAAAGAAACAGAGTTGAAAAGCTACCAGTATCGACTTTATACAACTGCATGGCTGAGAAAGGAAGAATGCTGATCTTGAAGCAAAACCACAGCATTATCATGTTCTCTTTGAGCATATGTCTGTGTTACTCTACTGAAGCACTTGCTTGATTTTTCTTTTAGAGTTTAAATTTTTTGAAACTTTGTATTTAAGCTTCATTCTTTTCTGTAGCATTCCGTTTTTGAGTTTATTTGATTGTTCTATTTTATTGAGGCATTTCTATGTTAATTAGTTATAAAATGGTTTGCCCCTGTGTACCCCCTGCCCTTCCCAGAGTGGATCCTTCCCTGAGCCCCTTTGTCCAAGTTTTCCCGCCGTTTNTGCTCCGCAGCCGACCAGGAAAACACCGTGTGAGTGTGTGGGCGTGTGGGCGGGCGAGAGAAACGCCGTGCTTTTCGTCCTTTTTTTTTTTTTTTTCTTTGTAAGCCAACCAACCAGCTCATCAAAAGAAGACACTGGAAAAGTAAAATTCCCCTGTGGAATTTTCCGTGTTTGAACCTCTAAATCCTGCTGAGAACCACGGATACCGGCATTGCAATGCATCATATTAAATAAGCTGTTTGCATCAAGGGATACTTAAAAAAGAGTAGCAGATACTACTAGATATGTTTTGACTGTTTCTTTATCAAAAAACAAGTGTAATGCCTGGGTCTGTAACAAAAACTACACTGTCTAGGAGCCTATTGTCTCTGTTAACATTAAACTGACAATTGCCTTATCTCATTAATGCCATTTCATCACAGTACCAAATTTTAAGACAAGGAAAATACTCTAAGTTTCCGTGCTAAAGTCCCTATCTCTATTCCAAGCAGCCACGTGGTAGCCAGTGAGAACTTCAGCTGAATTTTTATGTAATTTGTCATTTTTCTGTAATTTGTATTTACTCAAATCATTCTTGCCTAAACAATCCTTTTGTCCACGTCCATGTGGCAAGAGCCAAGTAGGAAGAAGTCTTCTGACGGGGTTTTCAAGCAGCAAAGTTATTTAGTCCTGGTGATATATTAAAGCAAGTACTTCCAAAAAGTCTGAACCCCTTGAGACAGAAGAGATTAAGAAGTTTGCTATCTTTTCTCCTGATCTTGTTAGAAACTGCCACTTTATTTTACCACCAAAAGCAATACTGTGGGGAATGATTTGTGTGGCAACCTGTTGTGGTTTAACCTCAGGCAGCAACCAAGTCCCACAAAACCACTCACTCACTCCCCCCACGTTGGGATTGGAGAGAGAATTGGAAGCGTAAAAGTGAGAAAGCTTGTGGGTTGACATAAAGACATTTTAATAGGTAAAGCAAAAACCACACAAGCAAAGCAAAGGAAGGCGTTCATTCACCACTCCCCACGGTCAGGCAGGTGTTCAGCCATCTCCAGGCTCCATCACATGTAATGGTGACTTGATGAGACAAATGCCGTCGCTGTGAATGTCCCCTCGTTTCCCTCTTCTTCCCCTGGATTTTATATGCTGAGTATGGTGCCGTATGGTTTGGGATATCCATCAGGTCAGCTGGGGCCAGCTGCCCCAGTTGTGTCCCCTTCAGCCTCCTTGTGCACCCCCAGCATCCTCATTGGTGGGGTGGGGTGAGAGACAGAAAACACCTTGACTTTATTTTAAGCTCTACTCAACAGTAACTAAAACATCCCTCTGTTAGCAACACTGTTTGCAGCACAAATGCAAAACATAGCCCCACACCAGCTATGAAAATTAACTGTACCCCAGCCAGAATCAGCACATTCTCCACCCATACCATTCATGTCATGCTCGTGTCCTACACTATCCAATACATCCTTAGTAACAACCTGCCTGCCTTCTCATCCTTTGATACACGGATCTCACTCCCCTGGTCTATGGGCCACCCCTGAAAAATGCATGTAAAATATCCACAAATGTCCACTGTGTTAATTTAGTCTATGAGTTTGTGCTCCATCTCTTTTGGTGGTCACTCAAGATGGGAGGGTGGTGTGTTGCATGGAGTTAATTGGGCACCAAAGTCAGCTCAGGCTGGGTCAGTGCTGCACTTGCACTGCTCCTTGCAAGGCTTTCCTGCACTGGTCCAGAAGTTTCCTGCTGATGGTAAGCAGCACAGCACTACAGTAAGCAGTGAATGTAAAAAGCAGCCACCAAGGAGCACTAGACTCTAAGTTACAGCCTGGCAAGCAAGCCTCATGGCCAGCACAGGAGCCTGTCAATTAATAGCTGAACAGTGATAAATTCAGTCTAGCACATTCCGAACAAACCTGTCATTATCTTGAACCCTTTGAGCCCCATGCTGGGAGCCAAAAAGGACTGTTATTGTCTGAACCTAGCTGGCAGCTAAGCATCACACAGCCACTCACTTGCTCCCTCCATGTCAGGATGGGGGAGAGAACTGGAAGAATAAAAGTGAAGAAAAGTCCTGAGTTCATATAAAGACAGCTTAGTAAGTAAAGCAAAAATTAATTCCATTCCAGATAAAACTAGCGGGCAACAAATACAGATTAGCTGACTGAAATAACAATTTCTTGAAATGGGGTCATTGTAGGTGTCAGCCCTTAAAAGGTTTTCAGCTCAGCAGAAATACAACTAGAAGAAACTAGCTGCTTGTAAAGCCCATATCATTCAATATAAGTGAATGAATTATGAATAGGATGACATATGCAGCAGCTATAGTTTTACCAATGAAAGATTAAAGTGATTTTGCTTGTTAGAAAAATGTTCGGCTTGAATTCATGGCATTTCTGTAGAGTTACAATGCTTGGGCTTACTCAGGAGGATTGCTTTGGGTAGCAACCAAGTGTAAGCTTTAAGCTGTAAATTAATGCTCCTAGAATGTCAAGAAGTGCTGAAGATTGTACATGGGATGATGTATGTGAGAGACATAATGTGAGGTTTACCTGTAAAATTCAGATGCTGTAGTGCTGAGACAAAAACTAAACAGGGAAGGCTTGGGGACAAAAGAACAAAACAAAAAACTAAAACAACAAAAAAACCAAAACAAAAAAACCCCAAAACAACAACAACAGCAACAACAACAAAAACCAAACCTCCCAAAAAACCTGAAGGTGAACAGTGAACATTTATGTATTTGTAGAAAGTATATATATATATACACCTATGTTTTGATATGTTTCTAAATCTTTCCCTTAGCTTGCCACTGCAGTTATATCTTACTTTGCTATGCCATCTTAGAAACCTAGATAGTACCAGCATGCCATGACAGGTCATGAGCTGGTCTCGTGGATATGTTTTATCCCTTGATGGAGAGCAACTGCTTTGACTTAGAAATGCAGGGAAATTAACTCATGCCTATGTTCATGTTCTGTTGTGGGCCACCTAAAGGGAAATACCCTCTGTTCTCTTGAATAATCCACCTCTTGCTCCATGTACCACAGACATCTTAAATATTCCCTGTCCTCGCCAGTCAGGAGTTGGGCCCAAAAACCACAGTTCTCAGGCCCCTGTTACTCCCACCAGCCTTTGAGAGGGCTGAGGAGTCACTACAGCCAGATGTTCAGCTTCCCTCCCTTTCCCCTCACTGCTGGTTATTTCAGTGAAAGTTTTATACCTAAGTATCACTGAGGATCTGTTCCCAAACATCCACATGTGTCTTGAAAATGGACTTTAAGAGTCTGGCGGTCAAAACATTGAAACACGCAGCAGGATAACACTCAATTTTCCTCATTAAAAAATTCAAAATCCTACTCAATTTAATGTAAGTATAGGCTTCAAAATCATTGTGCTTTAAATCATGATATTGCACTTCTAGAAAATCAGATGTTCTTTTTTATTTCTCCCCGAGATGGTAGATTTCGTTTCTCTCCTTCCCTTCTTTCATTTTCTTATTTTAGTCTATGTCTTCTTATTTAAGAGACCCTTAGTCCTGTTGCATTTTCTGGGGAATGACTGTTTTGGTGTAGTAATGCTGCCTGATGTCTGGACCAAAGCTTAAGCCAAACCAAACCTTTTCATTTGACATGAACGAGTCTCTTGATCTAGGTACTATTTTAATCCCTGTGCTGCTTTCATTTTGTCATTGAGAGAGAGAAAGAATCGTTGGAACTCTCAGGAATCTGGAAAAATACCCACCATAAAGCGTTTTGCAAGGCACAACGTTTGTTTTACATAAAAGGAAATCCTGACATGGCAATACTGTGATTAAAATGCCATGAAAAGGCTTTAATCAACATCAGAGACATCATGGCTATCTCTTGCTTTAATGACCATTGATTAATTATCATATGGTGCTTATGCTGAATGTTTTTTTGACAAATTAGAAATTCTGCCTCACGCCACCAGATACTGCACTCCCAAGAACTGCACACAATGGATGTGTGTTGAACAATGACAGGATCTGGTTCAAAATGCTGAAAGCAAGCCAAAGCAACTGCAGATGCTTCCTCTGTCTAGGGGCATCATCTGCAGAAGGAAAGTAGAGGTTTTAAATTGCCCCACATCACAGCTGTACAGGGAGGTTGTGTGAGAGTTGTGTGGTAGGCACAGAAGACACATTTTAATTCCAGAGTCTCTTGCCTCCTTTGGTTAAGGTTAGAAGACGAAGTTAAACATCCCTGCATCTGATTTGTGGCACCTTGCTTTTGGGAGACTGACAGTGCATGCAGGTAATGAAGTAGTGCATGCATTTGTGTGCCTTAAGGCACCTCTCAAGCAGTAGAAAAGCTAAAACAGAGACACTTAGGCGCCATTTCTGAAAGATCTTGTGGAGTTTGTCATGCCAACCTGTCAGAGCTTGTTCAGAAGTTTATTTAATTGTCAGTATTTTCTCTCCTGATTCCTGATTACAACACTACCTAAAGTTTTACAAAATTTTCCAAATGAAATCAGCAAAATGCGTATGCCAAACTGAGATATTAATCTGATAAATTGTGAGTGCATCTTATTTACACATCCAGAGACCTAAGAGCTATGCTTAGTCTTTAGCCATATAGATTTGTCCTCACTACCATAGAACTTAGAGAAGTCTCAAATTCTAATTCTGCAAACCATTTTTTAGCCCTGTGAATATCAACATAAGTTCTTCTGTTTTGTTACCATGCAGTTCAAATGGGCAATAAACCTTTAATCTTTAATTTTCAATGGACAGGGTTCAAGCTGTAGTTCTGTTCTTCCAAATATTTTGGCAACAGTTATTGTCTCAGTGTGGCATGCTCCCCTGGCCACATCTCCTCAGTAATCTTTCTCTCTTAAGAAAGAGAAATAAGATCTTAAGTACTTAATGTATTTAAACACTCTGTTAATTCATTTTGGCATATTAAGAATCGATCAGGAGGAAAGTGAAACTCTTTCTCCCCTCTTTTACAACCTGAATTATTCTATCTCTGCATTTACCACTGACCAATGATCCTTTTCCTTCCCTTGGGGCGTTTTTGGTTTCTCTGTGATGATCTTTTTCTGATGGCAAAACCTTTTCAAAGAGCAGATCATTTTGAGACCACACAGACTACGTTTATGTTATTATACTTGGGTACATATTTCTTTTGTCATTGGAATTTACAGCATTGCTAATATTTCTCCCTGTTTGGTCTTAAGTGACTGCACAAATCTAAGTGACTGCATGCTACTTTGCCCCAAAGAACAGAATAAGTGGTTGTTCCTCAGGCTGCCCAGCTCAGGTCTTTCTAGATGGTGTTAATCAGAGCTACACAACTGGTCCATAGGTAGCTTGGGACATGCTCAGCACCCCATGGTTTCAGACTGAGAAAGTGCAACGATTTGTGAGCCTGAAAGCTCAGTGAGTTTTTCCTCAGGGAGGCGTTAGCTGGCACAGACATGCATAGTGCTGTCTCCCTCCTGCAGGTTGCCAAAAGCTAGCGAACCCTTGCTGGCAAAGGGCAGCAAGCAACTTATCAGTAACTCAATATGGACCAAGGCTTTCCCCATGTGAAAACTTTAGAAGTTTCATACAAGCACCTTATTCAAATATCATCAGTGTTTCAGTGAGTACTGCTGACAAGCCTTCAGTCTGATGGACAGTCACAGGGCAACAGGGTAAGAACCCCTCTGTCCCAAGCAAAAATTACAGTCCAGCACCCCCCTCTTCTATGTCTAAGTAACTCAATCACCTCAGTTAATTTAATGTGTCTCTGTGAAGGTTATTTGTCACTTAGAGCAATTTATCCTCAGGTGCTTACTGTCTACTCCAGTAATTTGCTGTTAATTACTTGTTTACTTATATAATGTTGTTACTAAAGGGACTGTGGGGGAATCTCATTTAGTTTCCTAAATAAAAGCCATCTGCTTGGCCATATTTACCCTTACTAACTTCTGTTTTCATAGCTGTAGAGTTGTTAAAGACTTAGGCTGTTGCTACCACAACCTTTTTTATTAAAATTCACATGTTTAACAAGGTAACAAAGACATGCTGAGCTCTCCTGGTGCCTTGGTTTTAGCTCGAAGAATCATAGAATAGTTTGGGTTGGAAGAGACCTAAAATATAATTTATTTCCAACACCCCTACCACGGGCAGGGACACCTTCCGCTAGACCAGATTGCTCAGTCACATCCAACCTGGCCTTGAACACTTACTTTCAGAGATGGGGCATCCACAGCTTCTCCAGGCAATTCTGTGCTAGTGTCTCACCACTTACACAGTAAATAATTTCCTTCCAATATCTAATCCAAACCTACACTATTCAGATTAGAGCCATCACCCTTCGTCCTAACGTCTTTGCAAAAAGTACCTCTTCCTCTCTTCTGCAAGCCCCATTTGAGTACTGGAAGGCTGCTTAAAGGTCACCCTGAAGCCCTTTCTTCTCCAGGTGAACAGCCTCAACTATTTCAGCCTTTTCTCATTGGAAAGAAGCTCTGTTTCTATGATCATTTTTGTGTCCATCCTCTGGACTTGCTCCAATAGGTCCATGTTTTCCTTGTGCTGATGATCCCAGGGATGGACGCAATAGTCCCGGTGAGATCTCTAGAGAGCAGAGTAGAGGGAGAGTATCAGCTTCCTCACCCTGCTGGCCATGTATCTGTTGAAGCAGACCAGGAAACATTTGACTGTCTGGGCTGCGAGTGCATATTGCTGGCTCATGTTGAGCTTCACATCAATCAACACCCCCAAGTCCTTCTCCTCAGGTAGAAGCTATTACATTGTATCCATACTTGTATCCGTCAGGTTAGATCAACCTTTTCTTCCAGAACTCCTCTTCTATGTATAAAAAGAGAGTAGAGACCTCTGCATCTGTAAGAAACCAAGAAAAAAAGACCAATGCTTTCAATACCCTCCTTTTCTACAACATTTACTTAGTTTATAGTATTTTTGCTTAAATATTGGTTTATTGCATCTTCATAATTTTGGGGTTATTCCCTGAAAGACCATACCCTTCTCTTCTCAGGGAGCCACTGCTGTTTGGCTGTTGATTTTTGATGAGATAAATCCAGGCAGTTGGTGACCTTTCCTGTACCTCTTATTGATTCTCTGGAATGGCTCGGCCTGACAAGGGGAAAATACCCACAGTGTTTTAGGGTGCCCAGTACTTGTTTGTTTACCTGGTTATGCAATGCACTTATAGGCTGGCTGGCTGATTGATTTATTGCTGCTTTGTACTGCTGCTGGCATCCTTCTGGGAACTAGGACTGGAAAAGGCCTTTCTGCAACTGAGTGTTTATGCCAGTGTCCATGCATTAACAAACTGCATGCAAGGCATTTCAGTCAAAACCACTCCTTGTAACCCATGACTGTTCATTTGCCTGGGGTTTTGGATGGCAAATCTGGACTTATACATGCTGTCAGACTGCCTGGTGGCAGTGCAGTGAGTTACTGCTGAGACAGGCTTGTGTCAAAATCAGTATAAATGAAATAGGGAACAAGTATTGTAAAACACAGTAGAAGAGCTGCTCTGACTTCTGTCGCCACTATGTAACAGCCTCTAAAAGAGTGAAATAGATGTGGGACAAAACCATGTCTTCCTTCAGCAATAACAATTCTGTGATTGTTCTGTGAAGACCTAGGAAAGAAATTGTTGGATAACTAGCAGAGTGGGGGTCTATGGCCAAAGTATGACTGTAAAGTGTGAATGAAACGGGGAGACCTATGCTGCACTGGAAAACCAGAAAGAAACCACTTACCATGGTCTAGAAGCCCCAACATGTTTTCTACCTCTGTAGCTAACTTGAGACACCTGATCCATATGTTATGGGGGATGAGGGTGTTAGGTTAGATGTAAGGGAAAGGTTTTTCACCCAGAGGGTGGGTGGGTGGACAGATTCTCAAGGCAAATGCACACAGCACTAAGCCTGCTAGAGTTTGAGAAGCATTTGGACAACGCTCTCAGGCACATGGTGTGGGTGCCTTCCAGCTCAGGATATTTTGTGAGTCTGTGTGAGGAGCAGGAATCCTTTGACAAAGGAAGGTGGGGTCTAGCTGGTCATATGGCAATAGGCCAGTTAAATGCTGTTGTGCATCGTGGTCTGCCACATTCCCTGGCCCTTGAAGGCAGACCATAGCCACTGGAAGAGCTGAGATCCATATGAAAAAAAAGGAAAAGAAAGGTGGGGAAAAGTTAGATTTCAGATCTGGGAAGTGGGCAGTACCAATTTTAGAGATACTTACGCTCCTCTCTTAGGTCAGATAAGTTTTTTCATACTTTAAAGCAACAAGCTACCAATTGATCACTAAGAAAGAGTAAACTTTCTTCTGGTGACTCAGCCAGCACAATACTCTGAAATGTACATGCACTGACCCACATCTCTTATCTGCCTGCAAAGCTCTAGATGATGTGATGGAAGTACTATCTACTCCTCTTGGCTGAAACCGTATATGAGGGTAGTTAATCACAGAGGGGTTACAGTGTGTCTGGGGTGACTGATCCCCAAAATCATTGTTAAAAAGATAGATAATACCACCTCCTTAATATTTGGGAACAAGAGCCTTGAAGCACTGGAGTGAAAAGTTTCTTTTGCCTTTTAGCACTAATCAGGAGAAGAGAAGAACCTGAGCAGAAGAACTGTATACTGATGGAAGGGCCGAGCTCCATTGGAGGAAGCTGAAGTCATGCGGTGTGTGAAAGAAGGCGGTTTAAGATTTCGGTCTTCAGTGCATGGTCACAACAGGTGAGGAGCGAGGACGTGTGCCAGCAGCACCGGTCGCCTGTGA
Organism: Irena cyanogastra; assembly: GCA_013397155.1. NCBI lineage: Eukaryota > Metazoa > Chordata > Aves > Passeriformes > Irenidae > Irena > Irena cyanogastra. The sequence continues at coordinate 271,124 of VWZV01001883.1, read as the reverse complement.
CTTCCCAAGAGCGTGCCTTTGCAGTGCCACTTCCAGTCTTTCAACACTGGGTGGCACCAGGAATATAAAGAATCAGGGCCACGTCTCCAGACTTGCAAAGGGAGTCGCCACCCTGGGAGAGTGAGGTGCTATCAGTTTATTTGTTTATAGTCTTTACGCAGTGGATGAAAGAAAAATATTATTCTAGAAGGAAACCTCAGGTAATGGTAGGATTAGGAGCAGGTGAGGATATAAGATAGGAAAAACTCTGTAAAGTTTGATTACTTCCACTGTGAAACTATTTCAGCTAAAAAAAATTCCACCTGTGATTAAAGATTTGTTTAAATATTCTTGGCATAAGTAAACCATCCCCTCAAGCACAGAAAAAAAGAACAAAAGAGACAGAAAAGCGGACCAGAAGAGCCCAACCCAGGTTCTGCGCCAGTGCTATGACTCAGAGACTGCTGGAATCAGGAATGGTCCTTGTGACTCCCTACCTCTTTGGCCACGTTGCCCTGTGCACCAGCCAGCAGGGCAGGACACCAGGGAGAGGCAGAGCCCCTTCATCAGTAACTTGTTCTTTCTCCCACCTTGCCTAACATGGGATGCTAATGGCGTCCCTTTAGCAGATAAAGCCAAGTTCTTTAGGAAAATACTTTGCATCTTTTTTTTTTTTTTTTTTTTTTTTTTTTGGTTGGAGTTGCTTAGAAGCAGAAGTTTCTAGATGTGAACTGGGGGGAAACCATGTGCTCATTATTGATTTCTAATTGCTGGCTCTGATAAATTCCAGGAGTGTAGTAACACAGAGCAGAAAGTCATGGAGGAGCTGCTGCCACCTTACAGAGTATTTTGCATGCCTTCCATTTGTGACCAATGTCACTGAATGCAGTTATCCAATAAGATGCCAAACTGTCAGCATTTCATCAAAATATGCTGCAGAGAGTAGTTCAGTAAACTACTTAGCATGCCAAATGCATAGTGTGTGCCAACACATTTATCGTGTAATGTTCTTAAGAGCTGCAAGCCTCTGTTCATTGGAAGTAATCAATTCTATTTTCATATGCAGCGGACCTTGAACCTTGCACTTACACTGCAACAATTTAATTTTTCCAAGGGACGACCAGGGTAAGTAGATGCCGTGCCTCTACCAGGAACATTGGCAATAAGCTTTATTGATATTCTGAGCTAAAAGAGCCCCGCAGATCTTTGCACACTGTGGGGAGGATCTAAAAATACATAATAAAAGCTTGATTATACAGCATGCAACAAGGCAAAGAGCATGTGCTACTGAACAGAAACAAAGTCTTGACAATGTAAAAGCAACAAAGCCAAATAAAGTAATTCAGCAACCAGAGTATTAAGTTCAGCCTTACTGCAGTATGAGAAAAAGGACAGTTATGTTTGCAGTGGAGCTGAAAGAATCTACTTCTGTGATGGGTAATTAAAAGTTCAAGGACTGCTTCAGTCCCCTGATCAGTCTTTGGGTTGCCTCATTAGACATTGTCAGTATCTGGGACATGCAAATCCTGTGGGTAAAAAAGCACTGGTTTTCACACCCTCTGTGACTTTTCTCATCTCTTGTATCCCTTCTTTCCCTTCTGTCTGACTACCCCAAAGTGCTTACAGAGACAGTGTTCCTGGGGAATTACTTGCCGTGCAGCTGTGCCACTGCTGAATAGTCTCTCTTCTGATACTGAGAGGTAAACAGCACTTTGTTAAGGCAGGATTTGTGTTCGTGTTCAGCAACCCTCCACAGCCTCTCTTGGTGGGAAACCCATTTCCTGAATCCTGGGGTTTTCATCTTTTCTCAGTATAAGGTGCTGCCAAATAGCTGTAGTAAAATGCCAAGGCCAGCAAAGAGGCACCAGCATGCTCCTGAGCCCTGTGTCCCTAATACCTGGAAATGGGCTCCAGCACCCTATTGTCCATATCTCTTCCTAGGGCAGACAGAAAATATCTGTGATATCACATATCTCTTTAAATCCTAAAATGCTACTCTGGCACTATAGCAACACTAATAGATATCATCTAGGGTTTTTTATAGCTAGGAGGCTCACAGAGGCCCTACTGCAGTGTTTTGCCACTACAGTTAAACAATTCAAACCTCAAAATGAGACCAAATTAAAATCTTATATATTGTACGTCTGCTGAGCATCCTGGCCTGGATCAGCACTGGTGTGGCCAGCAGGAGCAGGGCAGTGACCATCCCCCTGTACTCAGCACTGGTGAGGCCACACCTCAAATCCTGTGTTCAATTCTGGGCCCCTCACTGCAGGAAAGACATTGAGGGGCTGGAGCGTGTCCAGAGAAGGGCAACGGAGCTGGGGAAGGGTCTGGAGCACAAGTGCTGTGAGGAGCAGCTGAGGGAGCTGGGGGGGTTTAGCCTGGAGAAAAGGAGGCTCAAGGGGGACCTCATCTCTCTCTAGAGCTGCCTGACAGGAGGGAGCAGCCAGGTGGGGATCAGGCTCTTCTCCCAGGTAACAAGTGATAGGATGAGAGGAAATGGCCTCAAATTGCATCAGGGGAGGTTTTGATTGGATATTAGGGGAAAATTTCTGCACAGAAAGGTGTGCCAGGCATTGGAACAGGCTGCCAGAGAAGTGGTGGAGTCACTATTCCTGGAGATATTTAAAAGATATGTAGATGTAGCACTGAGGGACATGATTTTGTGGGACTTGGCTGGGTTAATGGTTGGACTAGATGATGCTAAATATTTTTTTCAACCTATTCTATTCTATTCTATTCTATTCTATTCTATTCTATTCTATTCTATTCTATTCTGTTATCTGACCATGCTTCTGGAACTTTATTTCAGATCTCAGTGAAATCTACAAAGAGATATATTTACATGATTTACAAGCTTGAAATTCAGACTCTGTATTAGGCTTCAAAAGCAGGTGAGGAAGCCTAGTTCTAAGCATCAAACCCCCAATAAAATAGGACATGGTGGACACACTAATACTTGCAGAGGCTGTGTATACATTCAAAAAATCCTCATAAAATCAGACAAGGGCTTCTCCCCCAAATGGGTGTCTCCTCAGGACAACCTTGCTGAAGGGGAAGATCTGGGGAGGAGTTAAAGAAAGGAAGAAGCACAGGAATAAATCCATTTAAAGTGTGCACAGAAGGAGTCAGGAAACCTGTAAATATATCCAGGGTTATAAATGATAACTGAAGCAAAGGGCTTTTAAAGATGTGAAATCCACTTGCTCTGCCAAGCAGAGCTGAAGACAAATAAAGACTTATGATCTGTGTGAGACTGTTTGCTGCATGTTTGTCCTTGCCAGCACTGCTGTTTTTCCACTGAGGAAGATGGACTTTTTTGCTTCTGTGGAAAGGATAGTGGCCTAGAGTGATACTTGGAAAGCATCTCCTGTGCTGCCGCATAGCCCTGATGTATATAAAAGGCGCTCTTAATTATAAACAAGTCTCAGACCTTGATTATCTGGAGGAGAATATTTTAGTGGTCAGCTCCTATTGCAGTCTTAATCACAGCAGAAATATAATGAAGAGATTCTTCTCCTTCTGCATTATGTAAATATTTTTATGGGCTGTGTCAGCTCTTCTGTGAGTGAGAGCTTGTTTTAATCACTTGAGAGAAAATCTGACTGACATAGATGCAGATCTGCTGAATATAGGAATGTGTAGTCTGGTAGAGTTGCTTTTCAGAGTGAAGTTTTCAGACTTTCCGTTTATTTCCAGCTGCTCTTTTGTTTCATACCTTTGATACAGCACATGTGACAAAGACTCAATGCCTGAAGGGAAGGCTGTATCAGACTAAGAATAAATTTGAAGGGATGAGTTTACTTCATATATATTACAGGACCACAGTGAGACTTTGGTCATACATTTCCATGTGGCAATTTTTAACAGGGAAGTTGATGCAGCCATATTTAACTGGTACATTTTTACTGTTGATTGTAGGACATGTTTGGCCATGGGTTGATAATAATCATGCTATTTACTGGTGTATTTATGATACTGTTTAACACAGTTCCCATGTCTTTAGTCCCTTCCTCCNCTCTCTGTTCCCTTTTTTCCTCTGCCCCTGTGGTGTGCTGACACAAGTACCAGATAAAGGAGGCCCATGGTGAGCTGTCCAACTTTTTTAAGTTTGTCGTCATTTTAAGTATTGCTACTGGAATGGCATCCAAACACTGCTGACACACTCTCCTCACTTTTTAAGCTGCTTTCCCCATTATCAATGGCTACAGTGGCCAACAGGTTATGCTGCAGTCAGGAGAGGAAGAGCAGTTGTGGAGCAGCTGGGAATGTCACCATTTCTCCACACTTGCAGAAACACCCATCCCATGTCTAGGAGCCTATTTGAGTTTGTACCCTACAGATTATGCTGGGTAGGACTTGAAAGCATACACAAAATCTGGCAAAAAAGAAGAAAGGGACCATGTTTTGTGCAGTGCAATTTTGTGTCACACCCTGTCCTCCTACTGCTTTTTTTAATTACTTTTTCTTCTATCCAGCAAGGAAGGTAATGAGAAGCATTTTCTTTCTGTTTGTTTTGTTGTTGTTGTTGCTTTAGGTTGTTTTCATTGGGTTGGTTTGTTGTTTTTTTATTTTTCGTTTGGTTTGGTTTGCGTTTTTGTTTTGTTTCTTTTTTGGAGGGCTTTTTGTTGGTTTGTTTTGGGTTTTTTTCAGATTGTGCTTATCAACCAGTGCAGGAAAAAGTTTGCTATTTTTTTCTTCTTGTTTTCTTAGTACTTACCAGTTTCAGAGGTTCTGACTTTTTTTCCCAGTGGGTCAACTAGATTTTTCATGGCCTGGGGAAGAGAGACATGAGGGAGGTGCACAGCTGGCCCTGGTGGGGCTGGTAGAGGCATGTGGTGGGAGTGGGAAGTTTCTGAACCTCTGTAGCTGCTCTGGTCCAGCCAGCCAGCCCTATATGACATTTATTCATCGCCTAGCAAAAGTTTTAACAGCTTGCACTCAATTTACTTAGTGGCAGATGCCCCAGGGACACAGACATAGCATTTATCAGGTGCCAGGTAGCAAACTCTGCTACCTTAGCCAGTAGACTGAAGAGCCACTGCTGCATCAGGAAAACATTATATACAAAGCACCTGTTTATAGTCTTATCTCTAGTCTACAGTGAATCAGCGCGGAATGCTCAGGCTTCTACCCAAACTGCAAATTCAAAATGTTGTTTGGGTTGAGCACACCACAGGGCAGAAAAGCAGCTTTGAGCAAGCTCCTAATCCAGTATAACTGCAACTACCCACAGTGAAGCTCCGGGTGATAAAGATTGCTCCTGAGCACATCCATCAGTCTCTGTGAGCCTGACGTGGCTGCCCTTGTTTGAGCATTGACTCTTCTCTTTTCATTGGTTTCTCTCCCCTATATCACAGGTTGGAGGCTATGGCTGTTCTCCAGGAGGTGAGTTTTGCCCTCCTACTGACAGATGCTGCCTGTGCCCTTCTCTGACCGAAACCTCTTTCCTACCTGTTTTGTATGCCAGTTCAATCACCAGTGTTCATGGCACTAAATTCTGTCTAGCCATCCATCACAAGACATTCAGGGCATCCATTATGATATGATTCATTTGAGCAATCTATGTTCATTATTAATCTTCCCTTACTGCAGGCTAAAGTAACCCTGGCTTGTAAGGTCTCTCTTCTTTTCAAAGCTGTCTTTACTATAATTGCATTTTCTGTTGTATCTGCTTGATTTCTTGCTTCTTAGTGCTTTACAGAGTGTTGTCCCTCTTCATAACTTCTGAACTGTGCCACTCATCCTGAAAATATTTATTAGGGATTAATATAAAGACAATCACTGGTGTGGCTGCAGTTTTTGAAACTCCGCTTTTAAATATAGCTCATCCTTCACCAGGCCGAAGGGGTTAAACACAGAAATCCCGATCTTCTTTCCTAAGTTCTTGCTCTCCTGCCCCCCAAAGAAGAAGAATTTGGAACCTTAACAGAACAGAGACAAGCTGTGTTTTTTCAACCTTTTTAGTGCTTTTTAGTGTTAATCTAAACAAATTCCACCTGTTTTCCCCACTGACTATCCAGACACTTCTGGGTGCACAGCACTGTTGAATATGTGTACCCTTGCAGGGGCAACTAAAGTGTCAGTAACTGCATCACTTCTTTTGGCTATTGAGAGATGGATTGTCCCCTCCCTGCCATGTAGAATCGGTGCTGTGGCATTTTTATCCTCCTAGGACTAGAAGGCGCATCAGCTCACTTTGCCTCCATCACAGTGAAAGAGACTAAATTTTACATTTTAGAGAGGAGGTGCAAGTTGCAACAACAGAAGGGAAAGCAAAGGAGCTGAGAATAAAAGGCAAGCACCTCTCAGGAGAAAAGGCAGAGGGGAATACACAGAAAACTTCTGCTTGGCTGATCTGATGCTCTTCTCCCCAGCAGTGCCCTTTCTAATCACAGCACATCGTGCATGCTTGCACTGCTTTTCTCACTAGCAATTTCATTTCGGCTGTGAAATTAGCCAGGAGAGGCAGGGTGGGTAAAGCAACAGCAATCAGATTGCTCAGTAAATCTTGACTCTGCCACAAACTCACTGCTCACCTCCTGTTTGCTTCCTTTCTCATCTTTGTCATCATTGCTTCTGGGGTACTGCCTAGGATCCAGATGCTTGTTTAGGCATCTGTGGTTCAGATCCTTAGGATTGTCACTCCAAGGTACAGCATAGCCGTGTCTGGACAACCTGTGTCTTATTCAGATCAGCACTGTCCCCATCCACCACCCTTGCACATCAAATCTTTATGGGGAATTTGGGAGGTCATCTAGTTCATTCCACCACCCCAGCCAAATTGTTCTTCAGTATCTTGGACCGCATATATGCATAAGGTAACTTGGAGGAAAGCTGGTCAGGATTAGACATGGCGGATGCTATCCCCTGGAAGTGGTTAACAAGTAATAAGGGTATAATCCACATGACAGGGATGAACAAACAGAAGAGAATGTTTGGTTCCTGCTACTGTTATAGGTCAGGTTGTAGATTTAGGCATACAGACTTAGGCACTCTGAATGTTGTGGTTGTGAAAGCCAAGAAAGAGCACAGCAGCTGAAGCTTTTCAGCTACAGCAACTTCAATCTCTTGAAAAGGGGAAAAAATTATTGTAGCTTGAATATGACTCAGCATTTAGTGGTTTTCTTTCCATTTTCAGTTAATTAAATGTCCTCTTCTATTCAAAACCTCTTGATAAGAAAATGAGATCTTCTAGCAGCTCATAAGAATGTGTGTTTGGTGTTGCCACATGCCTCCAAAAGAGAGGGTAACTCAGGTTCTTCCTTGGGGCAGATTAGAGTGAAACAACACTGAATGATTGGTGCTTAGAAATATACATGTATGTGTGTGTAGAGTTTATTGCAGAACAATTTGGTTGCAATGGAAAGGAAGCATGTAGCCATTTTGGTTATTATCTATACTAATATAGCAATATAAAAGAATAAAGATCTTGCTTAAGAACATATATAAGGAAAAGAAAGAAAGAGAAAGGAGGGATAAGAGTAGAAAGATGCCACCACCTGTGCATCCAGCGATGAGACTTGATTGTTGCAATTTCAGTATCCTTTGGTTGAGGTGCCAGTCCCAGTCTTGATCAGTTGGGAGTAGGGGAAGCCTGGGAAACACAAAGTTTGAAGGGCTAATATATGTTCAGGCAAGGTGGGAATGATAAGGTACCTCCCCTGGTGGGTGGGCAGTTTAACACTGTTGCAATGCTATGGGTCATGCTCAGTTGTCTGGTGGAAGAGCCCAGAAATTAGTCTGGGGGCATTTGGGGGGTCTTTGATGGTTTGTGACACTTTCTAAGGTATGATGGCTGACTCTCATGTCAGTGTATTTGAGGCAGTTATGCTCCATCAGAAGGGAGGAACACTGTCAGGCCTGCATGTCCCAATACCTTCCCATGGGCACAGGGGGAAGTTTAGAACTGACCCAGTTGTGTATTTGTAATTTTGTCTCATTTGCATGACAAAAACACTATCCAGCCTCTGAAGGATCTGTTTCTTACTGGCCTCTTCTCTTATCTGGTTCAAGACCCAGCTCATAGCCTCTGGTGGTGGCAGTTCCCCCACTCTGTCCTATTTAGACCAGAGGTTTCGCCACCACACTCAAAAAACTCTCCTCCCCTTGGGTTTCGGATTTGGAGAGGTGCAAACTTGGCCTCAGCAAAGCACCTGCTGCCTCCTCCATGGCCCATTGTTTGAGTCATTAACCATTAGCAGTTTGGTCTCCCACAGATGGTAAATAGAATTACAACTCTGAGCAGAAATACTGCAGATAGCACACAGCAAGTAAGTAGCATGGCACTGTAAGTAGGTTAAAATACTGTGTTATACTATCAGGTGGATTCCTAGAAAACAATCAAGGGAGCTGTCATAACCTGGTTGAGGCAATCACTGAGTGATAAATGCAGAAAGACAGAAGTGTATCACATGTACAGCAGCAAAATCTATAAGCAACTTTCTTCCATTTAATGTGCTCTGGCCTGAGCTCCAGCCATGCCCTGTTTACAGTAGGCAGACTGTGTGCGCTGCAGACTCAGCTTGGAAAGGTTCCCCCTTGTCTTCCATGGATGACATCCTTCATTCAAAATGCACTAAGCTTACCATAATCTCCCCTTATTCTAGTGCCTGCTTCCTCACGTGTTAAAATCCTCAACTGCTTCAGTTGGCAATGAGAGCACATCTTCCAGATGACAATATCTGTAGTATAGACACAGCCTCGAGAATGCTGAAATCAACCCAAGTGCCAGAGCTGCTCTTTAAAATATTAAATACACAAATATTCTACAAATAGTGTTTTAGCTGTGAATAATAACCAAGTAGTGCCTGGCAGAGGCAGACAATTTACACCCTCCCTTTACATATGAGCTGTTTTGCTGTGACTTCCAGATGCCAAATAAATTATTAATCAAATCTGAAAAAATACTCTGAAGCCTTCCTTCCTGAGAGGAAGGGTGATGCTAGTCGCCAGATGAATTTGGCATGTAAATCACATTTCCATGAAATAACTGATCAACATTTTCACCACCATTTTGTTGTGTTCAGGGTTTTACTTGCCCATCTCAGAATATGTTGCAGGTGTGCACTAATTCTTCCTATTTCAGTGGCACCACTGACAATGTGCACTTGCCCTGTCATTGGTGCAGTGACACATGTGGATGCACTCTACAGTGCAGATGGCAGGACTGCACAGGGTGTTGGCAAGGCTTTAGAAATCACAGGAGAAACCCCCTGTGGATCTTTGTGTTTTGAGTTGGTTTTTTATTTGTTTGTAGTTTTTAGGTTTTTTTCATTTGAGCTGTGATTAATGGCTGTGTCAGCCATTGCAAATGGAAGGATGCGGTTGTGAACACTCCTGCATTGGCTTCAGGACAAAGTGATAGAGAAAAGGAGAAATTTGTGCTATTTTTATGATGGAAAAAAATCAAATGCTTTCCCTACTGATTTTCTGCTGCTTTCTTTCAAAACACAGAGTAATCTTTTAAGTGTCCAATTCTACCCTCTATTTTATGTCAATAGAGGTACCTCTCTGCAACCAGAATGCACAAAGGCAACCCACAAATACATTCACACACAACCTATCTTGAGAAGCATAATACTATTTGTTCACTCCTCTGCATGTCCCCAGCTCCCAGTATATCAGAATCATCTCTTGGCATCTGGCTTAGTGATAATAAATCAGGCTCGGCTGCTGTGATCCAGAACCAGGAGGAATCTTTGGTGCATACCTAGCTGCTAACCCATCCTCTAGTAATCCAAGTGTGTACGTATTCATAGTGTCTCATTTCCTAATGAATTGAGTCATTGGTAAGTCAAACAGATGCAATCCCAGCAAAGCAGTACCAATTAATTTTCTTTTCCCTTTCTCCAATCAGAGCATGGTATAGTGCCTATGTCTTCAGTGTGACCATCATCTCGTTTTGTTAGGTACTATATAAAAACAAAAGGCTCTCTATCAAACAAATAAACCACATATAAATTAGGAGGCAATGCATGGTAGAGTGAAATGGCAATACCAGGCTGTCAGAAAGGATTCTTGGTGTGCAGTTGCCTGCCCACTGTCAAGACTTCTGTGACAAAAGATACATTTTCCAATTTGTTCTTTACAGCACATATATAAATAGTTGGTGATGATGAAGGAAATCCAGAGACCCTGAAAATTAAATCACAATGAATAAGACCCTGCATAAAGAGCATAAGCTGGTAAAAGATTGCGACATGTTTTTGATCCCCCTCTTCAAACAGAAAAATATCTTCCTAATTAATGACTGGTGGTATCAATATAACACAAGGCTTTTATGTCTTCAAACTCAGTTCTGCCCAGAAGGCTGTGATGCATAGGAGCGTGTATCCAGACCAACACAGACATTTTCAGTGCGTGATGACACCAAATCTGTCTCTTGTACAAGCACATCTGCTGGTTTGATCATTACTCCCAGGAAGTAGCCAAGCAGTTAGAGCCGGTTCCTGGCAATGGAAGAAATATTAGAAACAAGGCAACATAAATCAGTAGAACACAAATGAAAATTGAAAGTTTGGGTTTCTCTTTATCTTTCTTTTATTTTTTTCTTTCTCACACTTTGTTTTAGGGAATTAAGAAAGAGAAGGTTTCATCAGCAAAACAGAAGCTATCTCTCTTTCTTGCAAAAGTGCTGGGGGTCACAACAGCTGATGGGACATCCCCTTCACGGAGCTGAACACAGGGAAGGCTCTTCATCCTGTGTTATTGTCTGCTGTACATGGTGTACTATGGGCATATAATCATGTTCTGTATAATCCCCAATGACCTTTCAAGAGACACTGTCCTTTATCATAGAAGATATAAAGGACACCTATTTATCACGTGATCTAAAGCACAAAAACATCGTTCAAAATGGATCATGAGACACCCATTTGTGAAATCAATGTAAGCACGTCATTCACATTTTTGCTTGTTTAGGTGATTAATTTGTCTGTGTTGCATGGTACACAGGTATGATAAACAATGGCTTCTCTCTTTTTCCATATTATTTTCTGTTAACAATGTGTTCTAAGAGGTCTATAAATAGGCACATATGACACATAAGTGTTATTCCAGAAATAGACAGAGGGAGAGACTTCCTGAACAGAAACTTTTTGGTATTCCAATTTCTTGAAATACAATACTCAAGCTGATCCTTGAACCTGATTGAGAATGATAAAGGAAAAAAAAAACAAGGGCCAAATTCAACTTTTTAGGCACCCTGGAGGCTGTTGAAGTGAATCTCAAGTCTTGATCTAAGCTTGAAGAGGCTCTAGTTATACATTGACCTAGCTGACAAATGAGCAAGGTAAAAGTTGCAAGGTGCAAGATTGGCATTTTGTTATATGACTTTTAATTGGTAAATATTGTGTTGAACAGCAGCATAATAATGAGAAAATGCTTCTTGCAAATTCTCACACAAAGAAAGAATAGCAGTCTGCTAGAAGCTGCAAAGAAAACATATTACAACATTTTCCAGAACAACTTGGAAGAATTTAACTGCAAATGCAGTACACAGGGATGATTTTAGTAAGATGACTTAGAGACTCTTAAACCTCAGTTACTTCCCCCTCCACTGGCACCTCTTGCATGTATGAGCTTCCTCTGACCAGGGCGTATGGGCAGCCGTGCTCCCTTTCACTGACTCTCAGTGCACAAAGTAAATGGGTTTTGACCCAATGGTGCAAATGGAAAAACTCTTGTTTCAAGGTGATTTTTGCCATGGAGTTCTCCTTGAAGAGGCAATGAAATGGTATTTGTGATTTCCTCTCTGCTCTGATCATCCTATTGTACCAAATTCCAATAAGATATAGACATGCAACCTTGGAAGTCTCCATATGCAAATTGTACAAGGAAATGCAGTTCTGTGTGCTCCACAGACTTCCTTACTTGCCTACAGGTTTTAAGCAGAATTGATTCAGATCTGAACTGAAGGCTCTTCCTGTGTCTATTAATCACCTTTCCTCACACAGCATTTTCACAGCTGCCTCTATGTACATTCCTTGGGCACCAATCCACCTTTTTGCACCTCCCAAAGTCATGCCATAATCACTAGCACTGATTTTTCATTCTAGGTGGTAGGACAAATCTTCTAGGGCAGCTATAAGTGGTAACTAACTCACATAATTATCCTGATACTTCACTGCACTCTCAGTCAGTTGACTAGTGATTTAAATTACAATGATACTTTAGTAATATTCAGATCAATCAACTTCCTGACCAAAACATCATTTATATCTTCTCATAGAAAACAGAACCAGAAGAAGCCACAGTGATCATCTCTTCTGATCCATGCAGAAGTCTCAGGATCAAGGCCTGAGTCCAAAAAGAACTACAACATATCCTCTACAAACTTATACTGTGTTTGCAGAGATGGATAACTTGCAAGCCTTGGGAAGCTGCTCCAATGTTGCTTAGGAGAGTTACTTAGGAGAGATCATTTTGTGTGAAAAAATCCCTTTGAATTTGTAATTACTGTGTAATTTGAAATGTCTTTAAAAATAAGATAAAAGGGAAGCATTCATATGCATGGGGAGTAGTGTATAGAGAATGCAGGTTTCCTTTTATGTCCCTATTACTCTGTTTGATCCTCTTCAGTTTCTATAATTGCTTTCCATGTGATTCTCTTCAGCACAATACATTTACAATTCAGTGCAGACTAAAATGGTATTGTAATACTGAGGCTGCTTTGTCTTCTGTACCTCTTTAATAAATTCATAGCAGCAGCATTATTTGGTAAATAATATAAAACCATGGCAGGTTTGCCTAAAGCAGGAAAAACCTCAGGACGACTGAGGTGTAAGAAACAGCTCTGAATGAGCAATTCCAATGGAGGAGGCATTTAAATAATCAACTTCCTTTTGATAGGATTTTCCTGCTGCAATAGAAGGAAGGAAAAATGAATAATAACTAAAACTCTCTTTCTTGCCTGAGCTGTCTCTGACTGCATGAAATAATGGGCTTCAGTTCAGGAAAGGAGTGGCACTCAGACTATCCTCATAGCTGAAGATAATCTTTATAAAGGAAGAGGAGAAAGAGGTAAAGGGGCCTAGGCTCTGGGGACAGGAGAGTGGGATGTGAGCTTTTATACCTGTACTGATGATCTAGATGGGGACATCAAGTGCATACTCAGTAAACTTGTAAATGACCCCATGCTTGGCAGGAGTGTTGATTTGCTGGATGGCAAGAAGGCCCTGCAGAGGGATCTGGACAGGCTGCATGGATGGGTCAAGACCAACTGCATGAGGTTCAGCAAGGCCAAGTGCCAGGTTCTGCACTGGGGTCACAATAGCCCCAGGCAGCACTACAGGCTCGGGGCAGTGGCTGGGAAGCTGTCTGGTGGAAAATGACACGGGGGTGCTGGTGAACAGCAGCTGAGCATGATCCAGCGTGAGCCCAGGTATCCAAGAAGGCCAATGGCATCCTGGCCTGGATCAGCACTGGTGTGGCCAGCAGGACCAGGGCAGTGACCGTCCCCCTGTACTCAGCACTGGTGAGGCCACACCTCAAATCCTGTGTTCAGTTCTGGGCCCCTCACTGCAAGAAAGACATTGAGGGGCTGGAGCGTGTCCAGAGAAGGGCAGTGGAGCTGGGGAAGGGAATAAGTCATATGAGGAGCAGCTGAGGGAGCTGGGGGTGTTTAGCCTGGAGAAAAGGAGGCTCAGACCTCATCACTCTCTAGAGCTGCCTGAAAGGAGGGTGCAGCCAGGGCGGTCAGCCTCTTCTTCCGGGTAACAAGTGACAGGAGAAGGGGAAACAGGTTGTGATTAGATACTAGGGAAAAATTCTTCATGGAAGGGGTTGTGAGACTTTCAAACAGACTGCTCAAAGAAGCAGTGGAGTCACCATTCCAGGAGGTATTTAAAAGACATGCGGCACTTGGGGACATGGTTTTATGGTCGATTAATGGTTGATAGTTGGACTCAATAATTTTGAAGATCTTTTTCAACTTAAACAATTCTGTGACTCTCTGGGACCACAGTACCTTTGAGGCACCCATGCCAACTATGCTGCCCAGCATCTGCCCTGCTGCTTCCAAACCACCCATAGATAATTAATGTTTTCCAGAAACAGAACTGCGATAAGGGCTGAAGGTCTTTCCAAAAGGACAGTCAAATAGGTGGAAATAAAAAGGAAGGGAAATGTAGGTAGATGTCTCTGCTGCATTGTGAACATGCTTCACAAAACTTACCCAGTGCGGCTGATAACAGAAGGCAGCAGCAGCCATCTCCAGTGCTGCCTGCCTAGTCAGTGACAATGCACATGGGATTTAGTCACAGAGCTGCTGCAGGAGGCCACATACATCACACCGTGCTCACTTATGCAGATAGGAGATAGCCATCCCCTTTAAATACAAAATGTGTCAAACTGTATGACACCATCCAAAAATAGGATAAGCTCAAAAACTCTCTTTTGAATTGTCTTCTGCTTGACTGGAAACTGGGGGAAGAGCAGTCGGCTGTGAAGCAAACGCCTTTTGTTGCAGAGACCTACAGAAAGGGCATTCCATGACCCATTTACACAAATCAAGCCATATGGCAATACTCAGCGTTTTCTCCTAACACTCTTAATTGAGAATTGACTGTTCACTGGGTACCACTTAAAAAAATAATCCTCATCCCCTATAAATGACAAACTGAGGACTATTTATATCTTCAGTTTACTATTGCTGTGTAATTTGATTTCATCCTAATAATTTGGAAATTTGCTAAAAAAATAATGAAAAAGAAAAGGTATATTAAGGCACGTGGTACGGAATAAGACTAAGAAAACATGCTAGAAAGTATCGATGAGAAATGCAGACTGTATGTCTTTGCAGTCAAATGCCTAGCAGTATATGACTTAATGGTAATCCTTGTTCTTGAAAACTACATTTACAGCAGTCATTACAGGAAAGTAAACACATGCACACAAACATGTAAGTAAACACAACATACACACACACACACTACAAAAATACCTTCTGAAAATCAGCCTGGTCTGGAGAAATGGGAGTTAAAAGCCCTCCCTTTAAGAGTCCAGTAGAAGAGAAAACACAGGAACTGACTGAGCTTGCCAAATCTGGCCCTATGTCTCTGGTCTGTGGCAGAATACTTTTTCAAGAGCATTTCCAATTTCTTCTACAACTTCAAAGAGGATTTTCTGGGCAAAAATGGACAGAACTCTACCTTGTTTTCTGTGAAATCTGGAAAGGGAAGGTATTTTCAGATGACTTCCAGGGGTGTGACATGTTTAGCTCAGTCCTGCCCAGGAGACCTTTATATGGTTATGACCGAATTCTTCCCCAAACAGGAAAAGAAGAAACAGGACCAGGGTCTAAAGAAGTGGAAAGGATGGCACAATATGGCTGTGGACAGAAAGGGCTTGGTCAGGCTGGGTATGAGGAAAAGGCAGAGAGGCAAGGTAGGTCTCCATGCCAGTGAGGAGGGATGGCAGAAAAGAAGGAGACAGAGAAACCTGGTGGATGAAGGGAAGGCAGTGCACGTAGTTTTTCTGGATTTTAATATAGCTTTTAATTAAGCCCCACAGCACCCTTCTGGACAAGCAGTCCAGCTGTGGGATGAGTGGCTTCATGGTGGTCCAGCTGTGGGATAGTGGGTTCTGAGTGAAGAACCGGCTGAAGAGCAGAGCTCCACGTGTTGTACTGAATGGGCTACATCTGGCTGGCCACTGGTCACCATCATTGTCCCTTCAGGGCTCAGTTCTAGAGTGACTTCTGGTCAATGTATTTGTTAATGATCTGGATGTAGGAGGTGAATACACCATTAGCAAGTTTGATGATAATACCAAACTGAGAGGTGCTGCTGACTCTCTTGGGGGACAGGAAGCCCTGCAGAGGGATCTAGATAGATTGGAGCATTGGGTTATGATTAATGAGATGAAATTTAACAAGTCCAAATGCTGGTTCCTTCACCTATGACAGAGACACATGTACACATGCCAGACACATGTATAAACTGGAAGAGGAGTGGCTGGAGAGCCTTTGGAGAGGGCCCTGGGGGTGCTGGGGGGCAGCACCTTGGTGTGAGCCAGCAGTGAGTCCTGGCAGCCAGGAAGGCAAAGCCCATCCTAGGGCAAAGCCCATCCTGGGGTGCATCAGGCACAACATGTCCAGCCATGGGACAATCCCAGAAGATGGGGTTGTCCCCCTGTGCTCAGCACTGCTACGGCCTCACCGCAAGGACCTTGTGCAGCTCCCTGCCCACAGTTTAAGAAGGATGTGAAAGCACTTGAATGCTTCTGAAGGAGACCAACAAAGCAGGTGAAAGGGCTGCAAGGAATGGCCTGTGAGGAACAGCTCAGGACTTGGGGCTTGTCTAGTTGGAGAAAAGGGAGCTGAGAGGAAACATCATTGCTCTCCACAGATTCCTGAGGAGGAGACTTGGAGAGGGAGGTGCTGAGCTCCTCTCCCTGTTATCCAGTGGTGGGGTGTTTGTGAATGGTTCAAAGCTGCACCAGAAGAGCTTTGTACTGAAGATTAGGAAGTATGTCTTTACCAAGTGTAAATGCTGGTTCCTTCACCTATGACAGAGACACATGTACACATGCCAGACACATGTATAAACTGGAAGAGGAGTGGCTGGAGAGCCTTTGGAGAGGGCCCTGGGGGTGCTGGGGGGCAGCACCTTGGTGTGAGCCAGCAGTGAGTCCTGGCAGCCAGGAAGGCAAAGCCCATCCTAGGGCAAAGCCCATCCTGGGGTGCATCAGGCACAACATGTCCAGCCATGGGACAATCCCAGAAGATGGGGTTGTCCCCCTGTGCTCAGCACTGCTACGGCCTCACCGCAAGGACCTTGTGCAGCTCCCTGCCCACAGTTTAAGAAGGATGTGAAAGCACTTGAATGCTTCTGAAGGAGACCAACAAAGCAGGTGAAAGGGCTGCAAGGAATGGCCTGTGAGGAACAGCTCAGGACTTGGGGCTTGTCTAGTTGGAGAAAAGGGAGCTGAGAGGAAACATCATTGCTCTCCACAGATTCCTGAGGAGGAGACTTGGAGAGGGAGGTGCTGAGCTCCTCTCCCTGTTATCCAGTGGTGGGGTGTTTGTGAATGGTTCAAAGCTGCACCAGAAGAGCTTTGTACTGAAGATTAGGAAGTATGTCTTTACCAAGTGTGTGGTCAAACACTGGAGCAGGCTTCCTGGAGAGGTGGTGGGTGCTCCAAACCTGTCAGTGTTTAAGAGGAATTTGGATAATGCCCTTAATAACATACTTTAACTTTTGGTCAGCCCTGAAGTGGTCAGGGAGTTGAACTGGGTGATCATTGTAGGTCCTTTCCAACTGAAGCAGTCTCTCCTGTCCTGTCCTGTTTTGGTGGGATGACAGTGTGGGATTCCATAGTGGAGATATGTAGTGTAGTGAAGATGCACACACACATTCGGTGCCTGTGTCTGAGCTCAGGGTGGGCCTTTGTCACTGGTGTGATCTAGGACAGCACCCACTTTTCACAGGAGGGATGTGAGAGCAGAGGAATCCTCATTTCTAGGAGAGGGGTAGAGTGCTGGTGGCCCATGTGACCTATGAGGAGGTGGTGTGCACAAAGCTGTGCACACTGTGGGATTAGAGCTTTGGGGGATTAGATACAAAGTCTATTTTGAATTTTGTAGGTGGTTATTAATATTTCATAGCCATCTAGTGCTGTGGTTTATCTGTTATATTACTGATATTGATCCTGCATGTGCAGTTCACTGATTGCCAGTTAATTATACATCATTAAAAATAATCTCAAAATTGCTTTGATCCTGATTTGTTTAAAACCCCTTGAGCTAAGCAGTTTTTCCTCTGTGACAGAGGACATAGTAGCTCTTACAGGAAAAGAAAGAGTACTGGCTGCCATGGTGCTGCCTCAGCTCTCTCACAGGACTAGGCAGAAGCAGCAAAGCTGAGCTCCTCGAGCCACAGGCAGTCCTTAAGCAGCATGAAGGCAGGTCCCAGGCTGGAGGGATGTTTCACACCTTGGAGTGAGGCTGCAAGAGGGAGAGAGCCATCATGTCTTGCCAAGGATGGATGGATGGATTCCTTCTCATGAAGGAAGAGGCACTCACAAGGTGCTCAAACTGGCTTCATGGTAGGTTTTAGTCAGAGCATGAAGTAAACCAGAGCATGCTGAGGTAAAAAGACAGGTGCTACTCCAGGGGTTGTGCTTACAGCCCACTTTGCAGGCATTCATCACAAAAGGCATTGCCAGAGAAGTTGTCTCCTTTCTTTGGCTGAGATTAGTGAATGTGATGGGCAATTTTCCCCATGCTGTGCCTGAAAGACTCATTTCACCAAACTCTACCCTGTGCAGACAGTACACGACTGAAGAGTTCACTGGTGAGCTGCCAAGGTTCATCCTGTGCACCTACTACAAGCAGCTACAGGGATCACCATGAAGTGAGCAGTCATTTAAAAAGGAGGTAAGAAACATGGTTTCCCCTTCTTCCTGTAGGTTCCTGAGTCCTCAGGCTGGGAGCACCATACCTATAAAAGGTATCTATTAAGATAATTTTATAAGCTCAAGGCTTTCCCTGCTGTCTTTCCTTACTTTTGAGCCATGAGAGGGAGCAGAATTTGGTGTGACTATCCGTATGTCACCTTGTACAGGATGCTGTGAAGAAGCATCTACCCAAATCTCCCGACACCTTGACTGCCTGGATAAGGAGGAGGAACAGTTCTGGGACCTGACCACAGAGCTGCCCTGTGGAAGATTGGTACTGGTAGTTTCAGGCCAGGGCCCTCTTGACCAGACCCCATACTCTACCCCAGAAATGGCACGTGGCTCTCAGGTCTTTTCCCACCCTTCAGCAGGTACAGACAGGGCATGCACTGTCTCAAGTATCTTCCTGGTTGCAAACATGTGAAGCCCATAGACACTTCCACAAGCGACTGCAGAGTGCAGCCTTCTAGTCTTCCTTCATCAGACAGGATGAAGAATTCAGCTTTAATGTCAATAACTGCAAATAGTCCGATTTTTAAGCCTTGAGCTTATAAAATTATCTTAATAGATACCATTTATAAGAGAGCACAGCTTTCAGTACTGTCACAACAAATTTGGAAAAGCACTGCCCCTCTCCTCCATGACACCTTCAGAGAAGCAACAAGAGCATAGTTTAGCTGCAGACATGAAGCAGAAGCTGCTGCTGCCACTCCATCCTTGGGGAGTGACAAGAAGGGCCACCTTGGACACAATCTGACTCTGAAGAAAGTGTATTGGTTTAAATATTCAGAATGTGATTGAGTTGTCTATGCCTATCTAGTGTCATTTTGCACTTTTGTGCAGAAATATTTTTCTGGGTCCCACACATAAAATTCAATGAAGAAGCCATGCACACTGTGTGTTGGGTGTTCACCATTCATGCACCTGGGTCATACAGGACAGCTGCAGCATCTCTAGCTTGGATCAACAGCTGCAGCTGCACCTGTTCCTCCTTATGGGTAGTCATCTGTGAATCCCTGGGGAGAGGGAGGACGAGTGAGGGGGAAGAAAGATAAGAATAGTTGAATAATCTATTCAATGAGATTCATGGAATTTGGAGACTAATAAATTCTATGAATAATATTTTCATTATTTTTCCAACTCCAGTGCTAACAGAAGTTATGAATAGTGATTGAAGCAAACCCTTGTATTAGATGACAATGCTGTTGAATTTTGGAAGCATATATTACATAAAGTGAGGGGACTCTAGTTCTGCCCATCATCAGCTTGATGTAGATGTTCTTGAAAATGGTGAGATGTGTATTTGACACTTTGGCCTTTCCTCACAGAAAGTCTGTGCTCAGATTACCTGACAGTAAGAATCAATCAATAACTCACATGCTGTTTCTCCCAGAAAATTGTTAGCAATTGCTTTCTTTCAGCACTTCAGAGATTACATCCCTGGAGATGGCAGATCTCTCATCTCTACAGTCCACTCTCACTGCAGGGCAGCATGCCCTCGTCTCCAGAGGGGAAACTTGTTCCTCAGGGGAACAGCAACCTGCCACTGCTCCTCAGCAGCATGTGCTGACAGCCCCTGATGCTGTGTCAGCACTGCCTGCAGCAGCTGCAGATGCATTGGAGGGAGATGCTGTCAAGGCTCTTCCCATATCACATCTTTCTCAATATCTCCTCACAACTGGAGGTGACTGCTGAATGTGGTCTCTAGACACAAGGGCAAAAGGAGGATTAACTTGTCCCTGTGAAGTTTGGCCAGGAAATCCAAGCTGCTGTGATGTGCAGAAGTCAGAGGCTTTCAGTTTCTACAGCGTTTCTGCTGCAGTTCCCCCATCCCTGGCAGGCAGAGGCACTGACTTCAGCATGCAGTAGCTGAGAGTTTGTTTCCAGCCTGCGTGCGGAGGTACTTCCTGATAAAATCAGAACAATCTAAGACTTTATTACTTGGGTAATAAGATTTTAGCCCTTAATTATTTATGATGTCATCTTACCTTTGTTTTAACAGAGAAGCTGGAGAGTCAGTGGATATTTCATATCCAGCCTGAGAAGTTGTGGTTGAACAATAACATCTGTTCTATTGCCAGCTCGAGCAGATGTAATGATTCCAAACAACATGGGTCCTAACGCATCTCCTGCCATGCCATGAATAAGGTTCATTATTGAAGCTAAAAGATAACATGCATTCCTGGTATCCATTCACTGACACCAGATGTACCCTTTGACATCAGTGATGAAAGATCACAATAAAGAAACACAGCCAATAATTTCCCCCCTCCAAAATTCATAATCTAACTGATAACTGAGCTTGCTGCAAGGGACTGACTGTCATTCATCAGCTAAATGTTGAATTCATCAGTTCCTGGAGGGCCTCTACTCAGTCAGAAATGAACATGGTTCATACACATATTTAATTCTAGCTTTGAAAGTAGAGAGGAATTTAACAGAACATTAAAGAGTGATGAATAAATTATGAAGGCATTAACGAGGCTGATGCTTATATCTAAAGGAAAAAGTCCCAGAGGGTTCTGGGAGCTCCAAAATTACTAATAACTTATTAATTTTGGAGTTGATAGTAGATAAAAAATTAAACATGCTAAGTATGAGTATGTACTGTGATTTCTGCTGCAGAAGACAAAGTCTTTCAGCTTATTATACTATGGGGTATCATTTATAAGGCCAGAGAAATAATTATTCTTCTTTATATGTCTCTAGGAAAGATTGCAGTTGGATAGCTGTATGTACTCCTAAGCACCTGACTACAGGAGTGCATTGATAAACTTTGAGAGATTCCAACTATGAGCAAAGGAAATGAAAAAGTCTCTGATAAAAAGAGTAGGGAACAAATCCTCTTCAGAAAGTTGGAAAGAACTACATATGAACAGAAAAGAAAGCTGGTGAGAAATTATATGACTGAAGAAAAAAATGGTAGCAAACAAGTCAAAGGTCATAAGAAAAAATAATTCTTCACCAAATAAATGTGCAAAATGGCCATAATTTTTACACGAAGTACAAAAGCACAAAGTCATGAATCAAAACAAAGCTACCAAAGAGAGAGGACATTTCTGAATCTGTATGTCTTCAGTTTCCTGAGTTATGTCCTGAGGCTTCCTGCCTTTTCTTCCTGACCTAGGACCATAATTGGCAAATACTTACATAAGCAAGTACCTTCATGCTTATGAGGTTTTCAGATCAGTTCAAAAATGTTTGTGCACATGAATGACCCAATTCATTCTCTCAGGACTGACAGAACCACTTTGCCCTTCACTGCCAGCATGCCGGCGAAATCAGCCCTGTCCCAGCATCGCTCTGGCACAACCATATCAATGTCAAAATGAACACACGGAGCAGCAGAACTGGGATAAATTCACACATATCAAATAATATCTGAGAGGCTGTTGCTGAAAAGAGGCAAATGTATAGAAAAGAGAGGATGTTGAAGGAAAAGGAGCATAGATGGACGCCAATCTGCCTAATTGAAAGAAGATGTAACTTAGGTTGGAGAGAGCAGAGGCCAGGATAGGCAGCACACTGTGAACTGCCTTGCACAGCACGGCCTCACACATGTGGGGTAAAAAAAAATTAATTGTAATCTGCCTTTGTCCTTCTAAGCCCCTGAGTGTGCTATGGGCACTTTGACTTTAGTGAGGATTGGAGTCCACATAACAACAAAAAAAAAAGTCCTTGAAAATGGAGCATGTATGTGGGATTTTACATCAAGAATGAAAACATTAAGTAAGTCTGGTTAATTTCAACAGGAGCTTTCACGAACACAGATTCACAAATAGTGTGGTTTATTGGAGCAACAGATTATAGATTCTTTTAGATTGCTAGTGATAAATTCACTAGACCTGCAAAATATAAAATATATAGCACTATGTACATCTGTTCCCAGGTATACTCTGATACAGTCAAAGGTGCAAATCTTACCAAAAGAGGTACTCCTGTTTTGGGGAGAAGAGGTAAACAAGTTTGTTGACTTGTTTGCAAAGTGATCATGTTTTCATCCTCTACTGTGGAGGATTTCAAATGCCAATTTATACATTTATAAGAGGATGTGAGAATGTAGTCAAATATTCTATTACTACCATCATAAATGGAGTCTGTGTGTGGGGCAGCAATTTACATGTAAATGAAGAATATAGAGAATAAGAAAGAGAGAGATTGCAGAGATTTGTGCAGGGATGGAACAGGACCCTCACACCTTAGCATAACTCCCTCTCCCACCTGGCTGATTGCAGTGATAGGGGTCATCCAGCCTCTGCCCAACAACCCTCAGCATGTCATCATGCCCATGGAAATCCCTTAGCCATGCATGCCATGGCACAGCTCATGGAAATACCTCAGTAAATATGTCATGGCATAGCTCATGACTGTAGGTCTCATTCTACGAAAGTCATAGGACCATGGGATAGCTCAAGAGGCCACTGGTTTGGCCTTCTGCTTACAGCAGATCAACTCTGTGATCCTCCAGTTGGGTCTGGAGAATCTCCAAAGACTGCATAATCTGCACAATCTGCACATCTGACTGTACTCATGGGAAAGATTTTTCTCCTTATAGCCAAGCTGAAACTCTGCTCTTTCAGCTTCTCTTTGTTTCTTACCCTCCCTCCCTGCATGGCAGTAAAAAGCCCATCTCCATCCCTCAAGGAGTTCTCCACAGGCATTGGGGGCTGCTGTTAGGTGCCCCCAAAGCTGTTGCTGCTCCAGGCTTAACAAGCCCAGGCTCCTCAACACCCTGGGGCCCTCACCTGAACTAATTCATTTATCAATGTCCTTTTTCCATAGGTGGGAACACTAAACTGGGTGCAGTAATGTGCTCTGAGAGGACTTGCTGCACAGCATTTCCAGGGACCAAAGAGAATCTGACTGGCTTGTGCTTCCTTGGTTGTCCTCTGGCCTTTTCTGAAGGTGCTGTTTTGAAGAAGTTTCAGAACAAATGAGAAGGAAGACCTTATTTAGGCCTCTAAATTTACACCTAGTATTAAAAAACATTTCCCAAATTATCTTTATTCCTAATCATACCCAAAGATGTCTCATACCCATTTAACAGTGCTGGAGAGTTTGCTCAGTTTTGATCACAATTTTATGATATCACAATGAATGTGGAATGTTTTATGATATCACAATGAATGTTTATGTGAAAAAGCATTTTATCTTCCAACTCCATCAGGTGTTGTGAGAGAAGATGAAGGTGTTTGATACACCACGGTATAAAGTACCCCATATAAAATCTGTTAATCTGGGAAATTACAGCAAAGATCTATTTGTCTGTTTGCTGTAAGCCTGTATTTTCAGACAGATGATAAGGCTGTTCTTAAGAAGCTGTCAGCTTTGAGCTTTTTAACATCTTCTTAGTGGGTAGATTTATTATAGTCCTTTAATCACTGACAGAGAACATCAAAAGGTTTACAGAAGTTCATGAGTCTCCATGCCCAAACTGGAAGGCATCTGAGACTAATTTACAACTTCACACTGAAAAAACAAAATGCAAATGTCAAGTGCAGCTTCTCATACACAGTTAGAGAGAAAATAAAAACACAGTAAAACCATGCAATTTATTCTGGAACAAATTATCCTGGAATTCCTGGAGACCATATTGAAATACACGACTCCATGCACAAGTCCTCAGAAACCCAAATGAAAGAACATTCGTTGGCATTACAAGACTGGCCAGGATGTTATAAACGCTGTTATAAACACTGCAACGCCATTCATTTTACATAAATCGCTCATAAAGGGGAACATCTATATACATCCTGTGTAAACCAAAGAGAGATGAAGGCCTTCCCTACACCTCAGGATTCAGATTTTGAACTGCAGCCAGCAGCTGCAAGTAAATACTTTATTAAACAGCTACTGTTAGATGCAAAATACATGTTGCTCAATTGAGACCCACTGGTGGGTGAGGAGAAAAGATTGAAATTAGGATGATTAAACTGAGAAAAAGTGCTATACTTGTGGCACCATAAAAATTACAGTAGCAGTTAACTTACATGAAGCTACTAATAAATTATTAGTGTCCTGAAAAAAAGAATCTGAGGTGGAGGTTGATGCTTCAGTGTATTTCTTGCAGTAATTTTTAGTATTTATTAGTTCCAGTCTGCAAACTACTTGGAAAAAAAATTACTATTAATTTCATCTGTTTGCTCCCATCTAACTGAACATGGATTCAGATAGTTGATTTTACAGTATATTTAAGATATGGGTAATAAAATGAGGCTATACATACATATTTGCCAAACAGCAACAAGAGTTTGTACCCAAAAGCCTGTGTGATTAATTTAAGAAATAGCTTTTCAGAAAAAATCAAATACTGCTTCTAGTCACTTCATAAGCTATTTTATGACTCCACTATGCTGCTACTTAGTCATATTTTTCTCTATCTCAAACTTTTATATGTACTACTTGTCAGTAAAAAGCTTAAAAATTAGTAGTGATAATTTTACTCTTTTTAGGTGAATAAGTAGTTTTGGGTTAAAATAGAAAAAGTATTATGACTATCCAGTCAGTTTTCTCCTGTGCTGAGGGATCCAAAGAAAGGCTCATGTAAAATGAAAAAAAATATACCGAAGAGTTAGTTTGTCCTATAAAAATCAACCGAGCTCTCTCTACTGTTACTATTTTGTCTTGTCCACCAGGCCGTTATTTTCTGAAATAACATTCATTTGTGAGACAGGAGGGAATTTCTTCTGCTTGCTTTCATCCTGAAAATGCTGGCAGCCTAGTCTAAGCCATACAGCCATTTCCTAAGGGAGGCTTTGCTTGAAACCTCAGAATGGTTTGTCATTTAGACAGGCATCTCTCTTTTCTCTGATAGAAGCCCTGGTCAGCTCAGTTGAACTGCATACTTAGCTTTTAGACACCTTGAATTGCCTTTGTGAGGGTGTAAGAAATCCTACTTATACACAGGAAGCTTAATTCACAAGAAGCGTGAAGAGTCATTAATAAAATGGTAAAATGACACAGTAACAAATATAATCTATGGCTGAGATTTTACAAATGCTTCTTAAGGTGCATAGCCAAATCCATGGGAGCAGTTCTACACATGCCAGGGGAACTAACTCCATGAGCAGAGGTACGAGTGGAAGTGTATGCTGGGGTATTCGAGGTACATGTAGTCAACAGCAGGAAATTTTTTAGAATTTGCCTTTTGCATCAGAGACACCTTGGTATGACAAAATGGTTTAAAAGTATAAAACTTAATTTTATATTATCAAGATCAGGAAATCCAAGTTGGAAAAGAAAAGATGAATCCAAGTTCAAGTTTTATACACAAGATATTCTCTTCCAGTTAACCAAATGGCAGAGTATGTCACCATGTGATTAATAGCTAAATATAATATGCTGCTGCTTAAACAACCAGTGTAAATATAGCTATCTTCACAGCAGGGGAAGCCTGAGCACACACAGCAGCAGGCTAGCTGACAGCCAGAGAGATTACAGTATTTAATTTTCAGGCACAAGTCTCAGTCAGATTGGCTGTGGTCAGCAAGAAACTGTTTCTAATATGTTTGGCTGTACCTTGAATTTAATCTGTTGACTGCTGCCAGATTTACCGGGCAGGCTTTAGTGGTTCATTGATTTTAATGGACTCTTAATCAACATGGCAAATTATAACTCGTAAGGCCACCAGGAGCAGAGAAACACGAGAGTATAGGCAGCACTGGTTTGATGCAGGTAGCAGCGACTGGAAAGAGGTATCTCAGTTATATGTACAATATTACTATTTTCTTTCCATATCCTCTGAGCATATGGCAAGCATAAAACCAAAATATTGTATAGTTGCATGCAGTGGCAATGTTCAGCCCCCCTGCCCACATCAGAAATAAAGCTTTCTTCATGGACTTAGGTTGGCCAGAAAATTACATGTTAAAAACCAGAGTTACATACCATTGTCTTAAAAATATAAAAGTAGATCACAGAAGACAGCAAGTTCAAGCTTGTCTGCTCAGACTGCTCTGTTTTTCTTCTGCACAGGAAGACTACAGCTGGCCAACTCCTCCAAAGTTAAGCACATCATTTACACCAGTCTCCAGGCTTTGTCCTCAGCTAATTCCTTCCTCAGAAGAAATCATACTGTCTATCTTCAATACCTCATCTCCAGGTAAACGTACTTTTCCCTGAGGACTGGTTAGGTAAGATCTCCAGATGCTTGAGCCCCTTTGGCTTTTGAACAGAACCATAGAGTCTTTTAGACTGGAAATCACCTTTAAGATCCCTTAAGTCTAAGCTTTACTCCACCACTGCCCAGTTTACCACTAAACCATCTCCTCAAATGCCACATCTACATGTCTTTTAAACACCTCTGAAGGGGAATTAGAAAACTTGGGCATGTAGACCTAGTGCACTGTATCTGCACATTAAACTCTGACAGCAAGGAAATAAAGGTAAACCCAGGCATGTGGTTAATTTCAACTCCTCGTCATGTTCACAACTGTGTCAGTGTAACAAATGCTATTCCTGTAGAAGAAGATCAACTTTGTAGTGCTAGAACATTGTCCAGAGGGGCAATATAGTATAATTGCAAATGACAAATAGTTGCAGCATTGTAAAAGCCAAATGCACTTTGTTTCTTATATGCATATTGGTTTTCATGTTCCAGAAAGATAAATTTAGCCTGGCACATGTCCAGGTTATAATACACCTAGGAGAAGTGAGGAATGTAGAAATGATCAGACAAGAGATGACTGGAAAAATTTGGCTTGTTTAAAACAGGAAAGCAAAGACTGTGAAGAGAAACAGTTTTGGTTTATATGTAACATCAGGCGGTAGTTGTCTACCAAGAAAGAAGCTGCAGGGCAGTTCCAGCAAAAGAATAAAAGAGTACAGCCATGAATAGATTTCAGAAAAAAACCTGAACTGTTTGCACCAATAAGAATTATGTCCTAGCAACAGTTTTTCAACAGGAACAATGTGAGCAAAAACCAAAGATACTTTTAAGATGCAATTCAGTATTTTAAGAAAAGGATTATATAACATTATAATTATGTTGGCGTGTGACATCAAGGAATGGAGCCTGATAAATCTGAAAGTCCCTTCCCATCCTGCATTTCCTGTAAGCCAGCATGCTGTGATGCTGGTTTGACAGTGCAAAAGGTTACAGGTGTTTTTCATAATCCTTCTTAGAGCCAGGTTACATGATGCAAAGAACAGAGACAATGAGTCCAAGATGTCCTTGGGAAAGCTGGAGAAACTGCTAAGTTATTTTTTTTCAGTTAAAGACAGGTCTCCAAAGAATCCATGTTTTTTGAAAGCTGATACATGATACATAAATCCAGTAGTTATAAATTGCAGTGAATAGTGTTCAGCTGGAGATAGAAGCAAAGACAGTCATTTTGGGAAGCTGGTGAACAAAACACAATACGCACTTAGACCAAGGAAGCCTTTTTTTTAAGATGCCAATGGACAAAACTAAAAAGTTGAACATGTGGGGTCGTAAAACTTCTCAGTATCCTTAGTGCAGTTTGCAAAACCCCTGGCTTCACAACATTTGAAAACTTGTGGGAACAAGCTCTAGCCTAGATCCTAGCCCCTGTGGATTGCCAGTGTTGGGTGGGTAGAAAGAGGAGGCAAAAATGCTCTGTTAAAGTCTTTTGGCTCTTCATTTTTTAATGGTGACCAGGACTCAAAAACCTGTATAAAGCTTGAGAAGATTTTGAAAACTGGGAAAACATTCTCAAAACTATGAAGAGTCCTGCTTTCTCTGAAAGGCTTTGCACTTTCCTACACAATACTCTTTTTCCATAGGAATTCCAAAGAAATCTGCAAATGCTGAACCAGTGAATGAAATGAATGAATGAGTAGTCAGGATAAAATGTTGAGAATGGATGGTAGCTCCTCAGACAGACAAACAGATTTACTCAGGTCAGTGTTTCCCGTGGCCAGGTCGTGGCAGGCTCCCAAGCCACCTGCTGTCACCTGGGAGCAGGATTTGACACAACACCTCTGACAGCAGCTCCAATAAACAGCCCTTGGGGCTTTTACAGCTGAACCAAACTCTGACACTTTTGAAGCTCTCAGTTTACAAAACAAACTTGTGTAAGTGTTTAATTCATCAAAAACCACAGTGGGTTATGGCAGCTGCTTTACAATCCTGAGGGACCCTGGAGCAGACCTTTCGGCAGCCCTGCATCCTGGCACTCACTATCCAGCAGTCCGTCTTCTGTGGCATCTAAGTGGAAGTGACAGTCTGTCATGACCTAGAGGGGAGCCAGCCACCCTCTCAGTCACAGAGGAAATGAAGAACATCCTTCTCGAATATGAGGGCTTCAGAAATGCAGAAGCCCTTGAGATTCAGGGTGTTATTTACGAGAATCCAGTGAATGAGAGGCCCAGAGACTTCAGCTGGGAATTGGGGCTGAGATGGGAACTCTGCTCCTCTAGAAACAGCGGCTGCTAACCTTAGAGAGGCCCAAGGGCTGGCCTCAGCACAGGGCTGAGCACCGTCTAAGCTGTTTCAGACTGGGGTTAGAGTGACCAGCTGGTACAGCCAGGGGAAATCCCTATGCTTTCTGCAGGCCAGATGTAAGGCATTTGGTTGGATCCTGCACTTAATACTTTACCTAATTCCTTCCAGGTGTTCCAGTCTCTTTGCACCATAGGAACAATCTGGGCTGATGAGGCAGCCTGGAGGACTTACAAGAGAGTCTCAGGATTATAAAAGTCAGTGACAAAGAGGATTTTCACAGAGGCATAGGTTTGGCACATACCAAATTTCAGGGTACTCCTCTGCAGAGAGCAGAGTATAAACGTGTTTGTACACGTGTAGACTCTTCTGTCTGAAGGATGTGTCCAGAAGCCCTGTGTTTGCTGCCCAAAGGCACTGTCCTGGCTGGGTTGTGGGGGTCAGGAGGAGTTGGGTGCTTTTTCTGAACAGCAAGGGGATGGACAGAAGGGACAAACAGACCCTGGCATTGCCATGGCAGTGCTCATTTCATTCCCAATGACACTGGAAACTTCCCACAGCTTCGTAATAAAAACTGCTATGTGGGTAAAATAAATATCTTGTATTAGACAGATCAATATAGTTTTTCCAAGCCTGAGTAGCTCATTTAATAAAAGGATGCAATCTCTAGCCTTAAGTCTTACGATACGTTCAATGGGCCTTATAAACATTTAATGCAGTAAACAAATTGAATCTGTGGGGTCTTTAACCTTGGACAGCCTGGAGTTTGGACTCACCCACAGCTATTTCTCCACTCTAGAGTGGTCTTAGAAAATTGAATAAAGCTTCAAAATTTTTATTTGGTCTTCACAAGGTAGTAAAGTATGTAGAGGATATTATAACAGCATAAATAATGAAAACTGTGACCAGGTGTAAAGGATGACAGACACAAATAACAGACAGCATCTTGTAGAGCATCAGTCAAATTATGTATGAGTTGGATGTGATGGGTCTGTCCCTACTAGGAGAAATAACAGTGGTTCAGATATCACCAGTAACAGCACTCCCTAGAATCATAGCTGAATCTTAGGAAGGTTCAGTTTTTACTTTAAATTCAACACAAGATATATCCTTCAGCAATCCTTGCATTTATCCAGGGTCTATTCCCTACTGATAAGAAACTCAGATAATTTTTTCTGTAAAGTGCAAGATCTCTTAAGAAACACGAAGGAGACATAGCTGAAGCTCTGATTCTTGTCTGCAATTCCACATGACATTTATCACAAAGAACAGCTCTGATCAGGTACTGCATTCATCTGGGGTCTCTAGATTTTGAATGATGAAAGAGACTAGATTTTCCAGTTAGTTTAGTAATCTTTGGTATCATCGTTTTTTGATGACTGCCACTGTTCCACAGTAGTTTGTTTCCCTTTTGCAACTCTTGTACATGAGCAAGAAAAAACTTTTTGTAAATAGCAGTAAACTTCAAAGTCATAATTGGCAGAAGGGAAAGAGCAACAGCTTTTAAATATTTTTTTTAAAGGTTTGAATTTCAAGTTCAAAGCATCACTTCAAACTAACAAGACAAAGTAAGAGGTGGAAAACATGCAAATACACTAGGAGAAAGGTTGGCACTATTGACAATTAACTAACGATTATTAATTCCCCTGATACTCATTGTAATAATGATAATTACAATTTACTTATTTTGTGTCATTATGGAAGCTGTTAACATTTGATTTCCTGGGCTCTTCCTTGCAATTTCCATTAATTACTGTCCACCTTCTCTCTAGTTCTTCTATTGAAACTAAAAAAAAATTAACAGCCTTTAAATTCTGCTGGAGAGCTCTTTTTCAATTGACTTTCAAACTAATTGGAATTGAAGTATTTCTGCCTGTCATCACACCTCTCAAAATTTGAGCTTTGTTGAAAGAAACTTCCTCTTCTTTCTATCTTGACTTGCAGACATGCTTTTTCCCTTTGCTGACTCCAGGAACTGACTTATTTTCCAGCCCAGATCCTTACCTTTGTATATGGCTCCGCTCAGTCTCAGCTTTTCTTGAGTCCAGCATCTAAGCTACCAACTCATTTGCTGGCCCTTTCTGCTGAGGGTCATTTGCTGCCACTTCACCCATGCCCCTCTGCTCAATCCCCCAGATCCTTGCACAAGTAACCTTCCTCATTAAGTCCTCTTAATAAAGTCAGTGAAGACCACTCAGTTGGAGCTCTAGACCATCATCACAAATTATGGGTAATCTACATAATGCAGAGGTAGGAAGAATAAGCTTGACATTATTAATTTGATACAATAGATAAAACAGTTTTCTTTCTAAAATCTAGCAACAGCTACCTCTTATGAAGCTCATACCCAATCCGACCTACACTTATTCTGGACAACTAATACCATGCATGAATTTCCAGATTTTTTCTGTTACCAGAAAAATCCCCTCAGAGCCCTCATATTGCTAATAGTGGTAAAGCCTGGGAAAGCTTTGGTGATCCCTGTTACTGTGACTCCAGACTTTAGAAGTCTGTTAAGTACATTTTAGAGAATTTTTAAACTGTAGTTTAAAACAAAAATCTACATCTTCTAGAAGCTGAAGGAAATCTATGATTCATAATAATATCTAGATCTGTAATTTTTGCTCTCACCTCCTCCAGCAAGTGCTGAATTAAGTTGTCTCAGTCTTCTAGCTGTTGCCTGGCTGGTGCTTCACTGCAGCTCAGCTCCCCATGAACCTTGGCAATTACGATGAAGCACCCAGCGCCACCCTGACCACTGGGAGATAAAGGCAAATTATTCTGTGAAATTCCTTTCGGAAGGCTGACTCGACCTGGTTGCTTCCCACCGGTGCAGCTGTGGCTCGCGAGCATGTGCACAGCGGTGAGGTAGCAGAGCAGACAGTGGCTGAGACGCAAACTGCTTTGGGGCTGCCAGCTTGGTGGGACACAAGCCCTCAGGTCTGCAGGGCAGAAGAGAACAGAGCTCTGGGCCAAGTACTGTGTTCCCTTTTGGCCCCACTGCTGGACAGTCAAACTGAGTCAGTCTGGGAGGTGCAAGAGGGCTCTCTAGGACCAATGTGCCAACAAAGCTTCTTTGCAGAGCTCCTATGCATTGATTTTAGTCACTTCATCAGATTTTCCTTGTTCTTTACTGGCAGATCAGCTGTCCCTGTCTTCAGCATCCTTCCACAAAGAGGCCCAAGGACTAAACCTGTGATAATGCAAGCACATAAATATATTTGCGTACCACATGGTGACTTTAGCAGAAAACAAGTTTTTTCCAGGCCTTATGTAGATGAAAAGAGCAATTATTGATGCAACAGTACTCCGACAGTGTTTGCAGAAGTTTTCGCATCCAGCTGCTACTTCATCATTGGAAACAAATCCACAAACCACAATTTGTACTTACTTGCAATCGGAGTTCCTTTCATCTGTTTGTACCTAAAGCAAAAAATAAAAAATTGAAAAAAAAGGTTTTTGCCAGTATCATATCTCTAAGGCTTCAGGTTTCCTTCTTCACTGTATCCCTGAAGTGCTTGGGGATGCAGGAGCATTCCACAAATACTGGGAAATTCCGAGGGACATTGCTTTACCCTACCTAACAGCAGATACACAGTGATAGGTAGCTACGCAGCAGAGGGAGGCACATTCCTGGATGCCCATTTGGCTGCTCTAGCCACTCAAACTACGTTCCCAAGATGTAGGTGCAGAGCTGGGCTGTTGGGAAGGGACTCAGGAGCTGGAATAGCTGAGAATAAGGTGGAGACCAACAAAATTGTAATGAGTATCATGGGAATGCAGGTCTAATACAAACAAGGACATTTCTCCCTTCTAGATTTTCCATGACATAAGACCAGGAAATCTGTACTTGTAGAGGACACTCATCAGGATTGATGGTAAATTCTCACCCCTTAAAAAGGGTGATTTAATCAGGACAAACATCACCTTTTCTTTGAGGAAAAACATCACCTTTCAGCCCACTGAGACAACTAAGGTGCTGACTTTGCCTTCAAAGCTCAGGAAAACAACATGTCAGATGCCCATACTCCAGGAGCCCCTGGTTCACTACGCAGAGAAGCACTTGGATGCTGAGATGTTGCTGAAGGAGTTGGTGCTGGGAGGCAGCCTGACCTTTTGCAAAATAATGAAAAGAGACTGAGAGATGTTCCTGTTAGATATGGGGATAATAACTGCCCCATGGCATGCCCAGAAGGATCTGAAAGTGTAGGTCAGGTGGATCATTGTTAGAGAGGACTCTTGGCAAGGAGGGGCTTTTCAGGTTTGTTAGAAGAAGAGAAACAACAATTATTCATCAAACATTAAGAACTTCGGGGAACAGGAGAGGAACAGCTATGTTGTGTTATCTGGAGAAATTCAGAAAAGAAATGGGAAAAGGGAGGTGAAATATTAATATAAAATGGATGTGCAAAAAGGGCTTTCTCTTGTGGGAATGGAAGTGAAGAATTTGCTAATATCATCCAGTGCAGTTCATCTGTTTTTCTTGTTACTCTCTCTGAAAATAAAAATGTACCAGATGGATATGGTTAACCAAATCACTTGAGGAGAAAGGTTTTAATTTCCTTCTTTTGCTTCTCTTCACCTTCATCGACACTAAGGAAGGGATGGCACCAAAACAAATCCACAGAACCATTCTTCTACAGCCCAGGGGAAGTCAAACCCCTGTGGAAATGTTTCACTGGCAGAAGGACAAATATATGCTACATGCCAATGGCAGCCCATTGTCTGGACTTCCTGCGTATTAATTCTCCTGCCTGATATTTTATGTTGCAAATATGGCAATAGGAGAGTGGCATCCTCATGGTGCAATATGATATCAACATACCATAAATAGCAGCAAGACAATGTCTGAAAGCAATTAAGGGCTACTGTATATGGCCCAGTCAGTGCATTTAAGGTGATTTGAAATAGTCTAGTTTGGCCCCCACAGATATGAATAAGGGTTTGTCTATTTAAACTCCCAGGAAAGCTCATCTGAATTTCCTTCTGAATGGAGCAGCATAACCCCTTGCATGCAGGATTATAGCTGCCTTTGATGATACAATTTAGTTCACTCCCAAAGGAGCAGTGGATCAAAAACTCTCACTAAGGACAGGTTGTCTGTTTAAGATTAACACAGATCTTCATTTCCTGTTCCTGTGGAGCTGTGGCACTCAGGGATGACTGGGCAGCCGGTGTCATGTCTCACCCTTTGGTCTTAGTTTCTTGTGGTCTCTGGGTGAAAGGACAGATCTTGGGTTTGGATGACTTTGCTGACATACAGTGCTTCTTCTAGGGCAGCTTGAGTTGGATAAAGAATAGGTTTTGGGGAAACTCAGGTGTGTTCTCTGGTGGTCACATGTCCAGGGCTTGCTTTGATATGGGGAAGGAAAGGATGTCCCCCTAACTCAGTCATCTGGAAGCAGAAGTCTGTCCCCTGGTTAGACATTTTGTGCTGAGCAGCTGCTGTGGGGCTGTTCTGCCTGTCCCTGTACAGGCTGAAAAGTCCCAAGCACAGAACAAATGTGGAAGGAGGAAGATCCCTGTGAAATGTGACAATTTCTCACATTTTTGAAGTTATTCTACTAAACATAAATATAACTGTTTAGCTGCCTGTACAATGGAGACATTGATCTTTGTTAATTAATTAATACTGTATTTAATTTAGAACTTATTAATTTATTTTTTGTAAGTAGGTGTTTTATCTGTGGGAAATTATGACAGGCACTGAATCGATCTGACCTTTACCAGTGGGAATATGCTCCTGCATCTGTTCACACTGCAAGGAGCTCCAGCAATGTCATTGATTTTACTCTCTCTGTAACAACACCCCACTTGCTCTCTTAGACCAAACACCTGCCCCACTAATGTGGAATCGTTCATGTCTCAGCTGCTTCATTAATCACACTGATGTTTGGGTATTTTGCATTTCTAATCAAACCCTTACCTGACATACCAATACCCAATTGATTGATTATGTTTACAGACCTAGTGAATGCTTTGCAAGAATACTGATAAACTTTTCACTTAAAAAGCAAGACTACATCATCTGGATTTAAAGAAAAGATAAAATCCAGATTCTTGGTATTAGAATAAACAGAACACCAACCACTTAATTTCACTGAGTTATCTCTGTGCTGAGTCTCATAATTTCTGTTTGACTTAGGCAAACTTCAGAAAGGCATTAGGACACATGGGGAGATGCAGAACAAACCATTTTCTTCCGTATTTTACTTCAATAGTTTATAACCTCCCTAAAACATATTTGCACCTAATTTCTCATGTAAATTTGTCTAGCCTTGCTTTGAATAATTATTTCTTGTTACCCCATTGTCCATAATTAAAAAGTAAATTAAAGAACGCTTCTATTTCCAGTCAATATTCCTTTTGAGGTCACCTTAAACTTTTCTGAGCTAAAGTGGTGGTGCTCTTTACATCTCTCATACAATTTTACTTCCTTTAGTCTCAACAATTTTTAGGGTATTTTTGCACTCTCAGCAGCATGTCATTGTTCTTTTAATATAAGTATGCCAGAACGTAACATTATTCTAGACCTATTCTAGCCAATTTTCTACATAAAGGTAAAAGCTATCTTTCCACCCTTAATCATTACTTCCCTCTTTACACTGTCAAGAACGTTTTTAACTCTTTCTATCACAAAATACTGAGCAGTTTATGCATTCTGACTTCCCTGAATGCTTTCTAGAATTACTTTCCAGAACCTTCAACCCCCATCTGGGTGCCAAAAACCAATTCTCTTTTGGCCAAAGCAAATACTGCAGGCTGTACTCAGACACAAGAGACACAAATGCCACCTGTATGCATATTAGGTCTTCCAGATAAATATAAATTTAGCCATGCCAGTTCACAGGCAGCACAGGAATAGACAGATATGAGCATTGCAATGACCTTCTTGTCCATACGGAGCTAAGTCTTCTTGATTTCAAAAATGCCCAAAAACTTGTATGGACTCTACCATATAGAAACCTGACTCCCTTGCAAGGTCTTCTTTATTTATGCAGAAAACACACCTGGATACATTCAGATCTTAATACTTGTGTCTGAAGAAGAAAAATAAGTCAGTGATGCATAAAAAAAGCTCTTACGTTAAATACTCCAGAACTTTTCTCATCCTTCGCATGGAGAGCACCCAAGTCCCTGGGTTACTGGCTGGCCAGTGGGAGGCCACCCTCCAGTTCTTCAGATAAACTTATTCTGTGCTTTGTAAAGGAATGAGGGATTTGCTAATCCAATATCTAATGTTTTAGCTAAGGATTTGGCACTTGCTTGTTACAGGGAAAGAACCAAGGTCTAGTCCCTAGTCTGAGGGCAGCACACACATTAGACTGGAAGGGATTTGTTAAAGTGATAAACTGCTTCTTAGGTCAGGAACAGAAATCCTAACAAGTAAAAGGTCTTCTCTAAACTGATCCCTGGACTGTGCTTAGATTGAATAACGACAACAAAGTTTCTGCTCTGTGCAGGATTCACCCAATTTAAATGAATGACAATCAAAATGTTTTTAAATGTAGCTTTATCTATGGTTGAATTTTTACCATAAATACTTTGTATTAAGTTTTGATTAAGTTTTCATAAAGTCTCATTGATTTTGACACATACATTTCATTGTCTGTGTACAGAAGTATGTCAAGTAAGCTATTATACGAGCTATAGAACAATTTTTATGGTAATAATTTGGTTACACACTGTATCACTTTTCTCCACTGTAGCCATACTTTTCCCAAATGCTTTATCTCCAGCAGCAGCCTCAAAGATTTTTTTGTCTGTGCACTGGGTGCTGGTTAATTATGACCTCTAACAAGCCTGCTGAATTACACCAATCAAGAAATACATTTACTGGGACTTTCCACGGATGCAGCTATATTGGTGTACTGAATACATACCCTCAAAAAACCCCACAGGCTTCCTAACTGCTCTGTGCTAGTGATTAGACAAGATTAACATTTTGTGGGAACTGTGTCAGCATGATTGTGAATGTGGTAAAATTAAGCACAGTGATAATACTTCGTGGTGAACAAGTTTTCAATCAATGATTCAAAATTACAGCATGTTATCTTCCTGCAGCTAAAATTGCAGAGGCTGCAGATAAAATGTTGACTTTATTTCCATATTTGACTGGAGATTATGTATTTTCCTGTACTGACAGCTTGGAATTCTCATTAAAGATTAGTCCTATTCACATCACTTTCATAGCAAACACCGAGAAAAGTATTTAACAATATACTCCAAGTCAATTTTTGTATCTCCAGCCACAGGCGAAGGACGTAGCTTTCCACTTTGCCCATTGCTACTGTTTTGGGGTGATGATAGGGATGAGCAGTGCAGAGGAGTGGTTGTGGTTATCAGGGAACAACACACCTGCCTGTGCCTGGTTGTAAAAAGGATGGTAGAATCTGGTCCCCAGCCTTTCCCTCCATTAACCAGTCATGTCTACACCTCTTCCCTCAAGTCCTGGTCTCAATGCCACCATGTTCCTAAACTTTCCTGAGTTCTTGTAATCCTCTCTTCAAGCAACAATGCCCTTTGTGCTGTGGAGTACAGGACACCGGATGGATGAGGTTGCCTCATTCACAGGGAAGATGATGTGGGGGAAGTGATGAGGCCTCTGCAATCCTGCCCTGTGTCCAGGGGAGTCCTGACCAAGGGCTGATATGACATAGGGCAAAAATATGCAGTTTCTTCCATAAGGACCACCCTTTCTGGAGACATTTGCTATAATTTGATACTATTTGTTTTGTCTCTGGTTGCAAGGCATCAGCTGAAGACATGATTTCTATGACACATATCAGATAGGAGAATCTCATCTAAATCAGATGTGGCTCAGCTTTTAAAGCTGACATGGCTGAATGCAACCCACAGGGGCTCAGCAGTACATCCATCTTCCTTCTGCCTGCAAAAAGGCCTGATAACCTGGGATCTCCTTCCTTGCTTTTGCTGGGAACACCTTGCTCAAAGGATTTTAGAGACCTGCCAGAGAGCTGCAGAAAAATGCTTGATGCTCATTTTGTATGAATAGAATGACTGAAATAATATCAAGAGTAGCAGAGGCTCCTATTTCTGAAGTGAGCACTGAGGATAGTTCAGATCACCTAAGGGAAGTGGTGGTGCTGGAGGATATGAGGATGGAGGCGTCACATGTCCCCAGCTCTCCTTTTGCAAGCAGTGCTTGCTGCCACTCACAGCTGCAGCATCTGCTGCTAGAAAGGCTGGAAGCACCTACAAAATCTTAAGGCCCTTTCACGATGGAACTTTATGGGAAATATCCCCTGGCGCTCATCTCAGCTGGCTCCAGCTGACACCAAGCAAAGTGAGGCACTGCTCTGCAGCTCTGTGCGCAGGTGAGGGAAACTGATGTCCTCAGCCCCCCTATCACTCTCAGGTATGTTTTTAATCAGGCAGCTTCAGGAAGCAGGTTCATGGCCACAATCTGGCACTTGCTGTGCCTTCACTAACGTCACGAAGGTTTCTAATACTACTATAAAGCATAAATTAAACATATAAATAAACAATTTCTGTCAGAAATGAAGCATTTTAACTGATGCGTGGGAATCTAATTTCTGTCTTTTCTGCCTTTGAACATTGCCTACAGTTCTGCTTTTCATTCTACCTGGGCAGGAATATTTACAAAAACTGAAAAATACCTTGTTTTCATTTTTTGAATCTAGCCATAAGTTCAGATAAAACATACCTGCTACAGGATGCAGTGCCCTGTGTTGTGGCAGAGGATTGCTATGAAAGAGTAAAGTGAAGCATAACTTCTGATAATGCGATGCATTGGACTCAGGAGTTGACAGGACTGCTACTAGAAATAAATTAAGCTTTTGGCACATGACAAGAACATGGGTTCTTCTCTCTGAAGCTAAGGATGTTTCCTCCCTATTTGGGCAGACTCTATTTCTCTGTGATGCTTGTACTGCAATGTGCTGATTACAATGACCTTCTTCAGGATTTATTACAGCTTTGGATGGCACAAGGAAAGCTAAA
Source organism: Irena cyanogastra (assembly GCA_013397155.1). NCBI lineage: Eukaryota > Metazoa > Chordata > Aves > Passeriformes > Irenidae > Irena > Irena cyanogastra. Next base: position 232,357 of record VWZV01001883.1, on the reverse strand, counting down.
CAATAATGACAGATTCATGCCCCTAGGGAGCATCCAGTGTAAGAAAAGCACACTAAAAGAGATGGCAAGGCACAAAAGATGTAGGAAGAAGAACAAGATAGCAAGAGAAGAAGATGCTTCCATCCAGCTTTATGCTTTCCCTTGTTGCTGTCAGAATCAGGGACAGCATCTCTGATGATGAGTTGGTAGAAGCCAAAGTGATGTAGCCCTAAGCCAGAGGTCTGAGCTCCTGCTCCCAGGGCACATGGCAACATGCAGATGTGTCAGTGTTCCTGACAGAGATGCAGGCAGAGTATTGTCACAAATGGATGAGTGCCTGTTGCTGGTGTGACAGATGAGCAATGGATCTAATTAAATAACTGGAAGAGGAGAGTCGTCTTGCACTCTTCTGTGATCTAGGGAAGTTATTGCAAAGCTGCTGTGTAGTACAAGGAGGGGTGTAACATTGGCTGCTCTACAGCACTGCAGTACATCACGCATGTACCCATTTCATGGCCACCCTAATACATGTCACTGCCTTTGCTTGCCAGTCCATCACTTGAAAAAGGGACAGCAGGTGTAAAAAGCCCCTGTCACATAACTGCACTGAGAGCGTAAGTTTCACACCACTCATGCAGAGAGCAGTGAACAGCAGCAAGGGCTTATATTCACTTTCCATTGACTGCCCAGCTGGTATTCATAAAAGAGCATGGAAAAACAATTCTAGATGACTGCATGTCCTAATGCATTTATGTTCCTGTAATCATTCTGTTTTATCTTGATTATAACCAGAATATGTATAGCAATGAGAGAGGGAGAAAGGCAGCAAAAAGGAAGAGGTATAGCTATACAATAGTTACTTATACGATATATACTGAGGCACATGAAAAATGATGTGATTGGTGACAGTCAACATGGTTTCATTAAGAGCAGGATGCCTTACAAATTTGGTGGCCTTCTACAGTGGGATTGCAGTATTGGTGGATGAGGGAAGAGCAACAGACATAACCTAGTGCTAGGTATTTGACAATGTCCTGCACAATATTCTTGTCTCTAATCTGCAGAGACATGGATTTAACAGATGGAGCAGTTGGTGGATAGCAATTAATTGGACACTGAAATAGCTTCAGTCAACAACTCAACGTCCAAATGTCGAGCAGCACGAATGGCATTCCTCAGGGACTGGTGGTGTGACTGGTGCTGTTTAACAACTTTATCAGAGATATGGACAGTGGCATTGAGTGTACCCTCAGCAAGTTTGCCAGGGACACCTAGCTGTGTAGTCTGATTGACACACAGGAGGGAGGGGATGCCATCCAGAGAGACCTTGACAGGCTTGAGAGGTGGCAATTCACAAAACACAATACACAGTGGAGTGATGGACATGCAGAAGTATGTACTCTCCTGGTTTTCAATGTGTATGAAAAAGCTGCTAATGAAATTGAATTATCCAATACAGTCAGTGAAGTATGTTACCCTTGGGCTGCAGAGGCGTTTGAGGTTTTGCAAACTACAGTTTTTTCTTTTATTAAAAATGGCTATATGGAACAGGCAGAAAACCAGATTATTTGTAATCCTCATAAAAAGTGTTTTAAAGAAGCTATCTAAAGATACTAAAAGAGAGAATTTTTACTGATGCCTTCTCTAGCTTAGCTAACAGACTTCCTGCAGCTTCAGTAGTGGATCCACATGCTCTAGGACATATGTCACTGCATTGTTAGTCAGTGCTTAATGACTTTCTGACCTGAATGACTTTTATATTTCCACCTGAATTCTCCAAGCATAACCCTGCCATTTGCTGCAGGGTGTAAACAGATCATATGAGAAGTGTGTGAAGGAGCAGTTGAGTAAAGACACAGATGTGGCTGCAAATATCAAAAGCAGCCTACATTATGGAGCGGGGCCCAGGGTGCTGGGAATGTGTCTGGCACCTCCAGGTGTGGTAGGCATTGCAGGGCTACACAGAGTTTACTCACCAAATCAGTGTAGTCACCCAATGTCACATTGCTGAGTCCAAGAAAGCAAGAAACTCATCGCTGCAGACTTCCTGAGGCTCTCACTGCTGCTCTGTTGTTTGAACTGTCTGTACAGGTGTATTTATATATGTCAGATGTCTCAGCAGGGCAAAACAGAGGCATAAACACAGCCTGCTTGTGGAGTGTATAAGGTAATTGTCATGGGTCACATGTACTTTTTTTCTCAGATCTCACACTACTTTCTTCCTCTTCATCTGCTGATAACAGTTTTTAGGAGGTTGAAGCTCTTGGACGGCTGGTGTGATCAGGAAGGAATCATGTATCCCTAGTGATTTTTGTTGGAGTTGTTGATAATTACTACCTGCAGCATCTTCTCAAGTCTGCTGGCTTTTTGTGCCCTGCAGAATTTTTGAGAAAAAAGCTTCATAAAAGTTTTGGAAACCGGACTCTAGGCAAAATTGAATGTACAAATAGGCTTCATGTATATTTTATGCATTGTGACAACTCTCAAATTCTTAATCTTGGGCTAGTACAGTTTTTTATGTGCTAGATACCTCACAAATGCAGAAAAATACCCAAATGTTCTTTTTTGATATATTTGCCAACGAGGCACATAGATTTTGCTTCTTCATTTTTTTATATCACTTTAATAAAGAATTTTAAAGAATGAATAAAGGATACACCTTTGAAATTGGTGCACAGACTGGAATGATGTTCATGTAACCAGTGCAAATCTGGTGGTACCAACATACCTCAGTAGATAACTGCCTTGGTTTAGAGCTATTCATTTTTAATAGACTTTCTCTGATTATACTTGCTACAAATCTTGCCCTTGAAATGAATCTAACTTGTGCATGATGGCTGGGATTTAAAAGGAGCCTACACATATTATTTTCCAAAATCCCATTACATTTTAATAACATTTCTGCTTCTAACAGACTGCGGTTTCTTGAAAAGCTCAGCTTGAAATTCCAGTTTCCAGTGGTGTCACTAAGTCAGTGCTATCACTAAATCAACTCTATGGTGATTCCTTCCAGAAAGTTGAGTGTTAATTTTTATTTTTGTTAGCAGCTCCTCTCCTGCACTTCAGCGGTCTAGGACTTTCCTCTTGCTTGACTTGCTTTTGTGCTTCATGGGTTTTTTTTATCATCCTTGCTAAGGATATCTCTGAATATAGAGTGACACTCATACCTGACACCATGAACAGGAAAATTGATGACTCACAGCAGCTCCAATTTCCCACCTGCATCAGCAATGGAGAAATATCCAGCTAGGAATAACCATGTACTTTATAGTCAGCTTTTTCCATTCCTATCACCCTGAGTTACAGGTACTTTCTAAACTGCACATTTGCAAATGTGCAAAATAAAAAAAAAGCTTCAGATTTTAAATTTTGAAGAGATAGTCAAGACACACTGTCCATCAGCCATCACTAGAACTGTCTCTCTACCTGGCCTCTTTCAATCAGCCTAAATCCTATTTCTCTTTGGTCACCACCCCTAGGATGGTGTGGAGGAGGATGCTGGAAAGTCTGATAAGGTTATTGTACCTCATAGGCACTTCAGGGAGTAATATTACCAAGGTAAAAAATCTTATACCTCCTTTACATTCCCCTGATATCTCTGCCAGGCTTCCAGGAAAGCTGTTTACAGATGTTTTGAGCCAACAGACTCAAAACATATAATATATATACATACTATCATGTATTTCCAATGAGAAATACATTATAGTCAGCCTATAGTGTATTTCTCACAGGCTGTCCAAGGTCTTACACAGCCAGACTTGCAACGAAAGCCCAGTGTGAGACTGGGGGGAGCTGGAGAAGCTTGTCACCAAGGCTTCTGGTGGCCCATGCCAATAAATTCACTGGTACTTTTCAGGCTTTAATGCCTGGGAGATAGAGGGTGGGATTAAGTGGCTCCTACTGCAGAAGGGGCGTGAGGTTGGACTTCACAGTACATAGGACAGCAGATCTGTCCATCTCTTTGGAAGCAAATTCTACCTGTGAGAATTTAGAGGGGGGTTAAAATCCTCCCTAGTTATATAGTCATCATCAATCTCTTCCAGGGAATCCCTTTTCTCTCTAGAATTTGTCTTTAACAATTATTCCTATCTAACTGCTAGAGAGCATTTGCATGCATTCCTACTTTTAAATAATATTATAAACTATATGGGCATCTGGTGAATACAGATATATGCTTACAGAATAAATTCAGAAATACTTCAGAGGCATTGTCATAGTGGGAGACACTGATTTCCTCAGAAACACTCTCCTGAGCACTTCTCATTGGAATGCTCGACTTAGGATCCTTGGCTCAGAGCTGTGCTCAGCATTGTGTGATCCCTCATTGACAAGAGCTCCATTCCTATTTCACCAACATTTCTTTTGCACTAAGTGCCTTGCAAGATGCAGGGAACAATTCAAAGCCCTTGCCCTCTGATGGGTCAGTAAGGGACAGCTTTGGAAGGATGTGCAACCTGGTCCCAGGGGCTACCCTTTTGGCCATTAGCTTTCACAGGCTGTGCTAGGGCAGGACACTGTCACACCTGCACACATGAGGCCACCTCTGTGAGGGTATGCCTCACTGCCAGAGGAACATGGCTTGTGTCATTCCACAAGTAATGTATTGCAGATTTTGAACCCACAGTGTCATGGAGTGGTCCCTGTGTCCAGAACCCTTTCTAGGCTCAAGGACTGCCCCTGACCCCTGCTGAAGCCTGAGGACTGGCATGGCAATTGTGTCCTTCTGCTTTTGCTGCTTGAGCCCACATGTCAGGGCATGAAGGTGCTTGCCCAGGCTAATGTTATTCCAAGGGACTAACTAGTGAGGTGGCCTTCTGCACATCCAGGCAAATAGGGGGCTGGAGCCAGCCACACTCCAATGGACACTTGTGTAGAAACCCTCCTCCATCACCCACTCAGTTCACCAAACTGCGGCACTGGCTCCACACCATGCTCCCTCCCACCACTGAAGAAATTACTACAACAGCTCTATGCCATCAAGTTAAATTAGTATCTTTCACATCTAGGACATCACACTTCTTGGAGGTGGGGAGGTCACTAAGTGACTCGCTCACAAGGACTCATCCATCGTGTCCCACCTTCCCACCTCCCACCTTCTCCCTGTGAAACTGAGGGAAAGCCCACGGTGTCAGATTGGGAGGCTGGGGACAATCACCTCCAGGGGAGCCAACAGCCATCTCATAATGACACAAGAATGGACCAGCCACTCTGTCTTCCAATTAAGGACATAAGTAGGGCCCTACACTTCCAGCCTACTACTTCCAAACATTTTGCTGTCTGACTGACTCACAGCTGATAGCAGACTTAGGATGGCAAATTCTGATTGGAGCCATCCTCAGTGTGCACTAAAGAGAGTCAAAATTGTGAAGGGTGACCAGAGCCATGTTTGTAGCAAGTAGAGCTAGAAATGTCGCTTCAGTGCAGAGTTGTTATAAACCAGAATAGTTTCTATCTTGTGGTAAGCTGTGTGGTGTGCTCTCAGTGTACAATGAGCTGCATTGACTTGTCAGTGGTCTTCCTGCTCTTCTCCCTTACTGTGATATCTTCCTGCAGCAAGGGAAGACTCTCCAGGTACATGTTTTAGAGGGTTCTTTGCACTTCTGCACATGTGTTCAGTCCTGCAGTGGGGATAATAAAAAGTGAATATTAACGTGAAAATTAATATGATTGTGTATGTTTTGTCAAAAACAAACAGCAAGATGCAAAAGCCAGCTTTTACACACAGATTTAACTCAGATCCTATGGAGTTGAAAGAAGTTGAAAGACTAACCCAGAACTAGAAAGTAAAATCTACTATATTTTATTTGATTTTTGTTCCTGACTGGATAAGCTTTTGAAAATCAATTCTTAAAAAAAATTAAAAAAAATCTGACATGCTGCTTCTTTTTGAATAATGATCTCTGCATTCACTGGGTTGATCATGCCAGAATTACTTGCAAATTATCCAAACATACCTGAGACTGAATAAAAGTTGCTGGAAAATATGAATTGTGTTTTTAATATGAAATTCAAGAGGGGAGAAGAGAAACAAGAATTTAAATATGGGAAAAATACATGTTGGCTTCTAAAAAAAAAAGTCAAAGTATAATATTTAGAAGAAATTGTGGGTGTTTTTTCCCCTGCAGATAATATCTCTGAGGCAGAAGCTGTTGATCAGCTCCTGCAAGCTTTCATGGCTGTGGTGATAAAAGAATGGTGTAACAGCCAGGTTCTTTTGAGTCTGATCTGTAACACTGTCATCATCTCTAGCTCTCTGCTTTCCTCTTTGTGGTTTTTCTGCCACCTTGCTTTAAACACAAGCTCTAAATTGGAGTTGTTTGGTTACTGTCAGACATTGTGCCCAAAGAAAAAAGTTTTACTTTTTTAGCTTTATTTCAAGCAGCTGTATTCTTTTAAAGTACATTCCTTATACCATCAGCTATTGCTGCAGACAGCCAGCTGATCGTCAACAATTTTCTGATTCATCTCTTGGTGTCTTTTCAGTTTTCCATCAAAAAGTATTTGTAAGTAAAAATGTTGACCAGTTCTATTGTACTCTCTGAAACACTAAAATAACAGTGGTTATGAAGTCTTACAATGGGCTGTCATGTCTTCCTTTCTTCAGCTTTTGACCATACCTGAGCTCACTGATTAGGATGCAGGATTTGTGCTGTTGGATGAATATAGAAAAAAAAATCAGAATTCCTGATGCCACAAGCAATTATAGTGGGACAAAGAGTGAAAGAAAGAGTGAGGAAAAATATTTAGGTTATTAAATGTTGCTGTCTTTGCAAGAAGCCCCTCAAAATAATAACAATGCTTATGTCCTGCTGCAAGAGAATTGCGATGTTATTTCACTGGCAGTGGCATTTCAGATCAAATCAACTCAGGAGTACTATTTAAAACTGAGCCAGTAGTTCGCCTTCACTGCGTTCAGATCACCTTATGGAGAGGTTTTCAAGTGTACAAACAAACTTCCTTCTGGGCGAAACAGAACCAGGAGATATTTCTCATGAATTCACCCGTGTCTCTGATGGGTGCTCATCCTTGGGGCCAGACCAGATCTAGTCTGAGGGAAACCGCCTTGAAATGAGAGAAACATGAGTTCCCACAGCTCAGCACCAATGCTTCTGCACAGACCCATTCCAAGGTGTTGCAGATGCAGCCTATGACTGAAGGAAGGTGGCAGAGTACTCCCTGAAATCAGCCAACATTGCTATGTTCAGAAATCAGATACCTACAATACAATAGCTATAGCTACAATACAATAGCTATTTTGTTCTATTCTATTCTATTCTATTCTATTCTACTCTATTCTGCAGTGGCTCATGATCATCCCTGCAAAATCTCACTGTCTTCCAGGAGCACATTAGTCAATATGAGTAAAATTTGTCAACATTTACACAGGGGATAATCAAGAGCTCATTGTTCTCCAGCTCTCCAGAACTGAACAAGAAGCTGCAATGATGAAATTCTCTTATTGATTCAACCGATCAAATTGTATTTGCATCAGTAGCTCAGGATAATTGGAGCACATTATAACAAAAAAACTGATTGGTAGTGTAATGCTGTTCAGAAAATAAATACAAAATCCTTTCATGCATTTAATATTTCCGTTAATCACTAGCTTGGTGCCATCTTCGATTTTGCTGAGCAGCCGCCAAGCTGCGAAGCCTGAAGCTCTAAATCTGTTCTTGTATTTACAGACCCCCTTAGAATGCCTGACAATGTGAACTTTTAACTTTGAATCAGACTGAAAATCAGTGTGAGATAATGTTTACACTCGTGTTCTTCTTCCCTGTTGTCTGTTATGGCATTGCTTCCTATTTGTTTCCTTAGCAGAGAAACAGAAGGACTTGACAAATGTAGAGCTGCAGCCCTTTCCCTCCACAATGTGCTAGTATGGCCTCATTTCCAGACTTAGCTCGGTTGCATCATGAAGATTTCTAGTGCAGGGAGCCCCACACTTCTCCAGGCAGCAAACACAGAAGACAAGGTGGAAAAAGCTGCTTCTCTGTCCCAAAATTCCCAGATCTCAGCTGCTATTAACTAGTAAAAGGAAGCCATCTATTTTCTTTTTGCAGTACGTGATCTCCAAGTAGACATACTTTTAAGAAACAAGACAAAAATAAAATGTGACAATAAGATACTCCTAGTTTGATATTTTGTAGTTAGGCACACTTGTACCACTGGAAGAGCAGATGTTGACAGCAGGTCAGATAGACATATGCAGCATATAAAATGTGGTGTGCAACCAACAGATACCAGCAAGGTTAATAGGAGTGAAAATGCAAATATGCAGCCCTTCAAGGACCAGCATAGTTCTCTCAAGTGTTTTAAGTGCTTAAGTCTTGCTGAAGGTAATTAGAGTTGAAGGTCCTCTGAATTTTTCAGGAGATCTAAAACATTTATCTTTGGACCAGACTCTTTTTTTGCTAAGGGGAACTGTTCCTCTTTTCTGTTCTTGGTAACTTCTCTGGTTTTGTCACAGATTTCCTCCCTTCTCACCTTAATCTCTTGAAGACAGGTTTGCACATTTTGCCAAATCAGTGAGCAAGATCAGAAGAATGACAGATCAGACCATATGTCAAGAATCTGTCCAATAGTCACTACTATAAAAATACACCTATAGCTTTTTGGATGATATTTCATAATCTTTCCTTCAAGATTGCAATTTAGTTTTTGACAGGAGCCATCACATATTATATCTTAAAATCCCACTCAAGTATTCACAGATACAGTGAGATTCCAAATTATATCAGTCCATTGAATTAATAACTAACGTAAGTGTCTGTTGACATTTTTGGAATGCGTTGTAAATTCCTTCAATATCAGAAACATCATGAATAAACACAGCTCTAACCCTAGGAAAGTGCTGAAAATGCTGTGAAAGCAAATTGATTTTGTCTCTTCTCTGGAATGGGTCCCTAGTGCACCCATTAGAGCAGAAGTAAGCCTTGCCGAATAAGCACGGAATGCCTCAAAGAGCCATCCGTGATGTCCAGTCCAGCTTCCTCTGGTATTTGTTGGCACAGCAATTATGATCAAACTAGGCAATTTAACTCAGATTATACACAGCATGGAATAAGATCTTATATTTGTGCAAATTTACTTGTTTGTAGAAGTGGTACTGAGGTGAATAGAGAATTTTCCATGTGGAAGTTGGAGAGCACTGTGTTAAGAAATTATGTTTCTCTGATTTGCTGAGTTTTGTTTCTGCTTTGTGTTCAGTTCATTGAGCTCTTGATAGTCTTCTTGCATCCATACTCAAAATTCTTACCTGTTTTTGCTACCTTCATGCAGACTTTGCTACCAACTGTAAAATCACAAAGTGCATATGTATGTCAGAGGAACCTCCCACATCATCTCTTCTTTTTGTGGGAAGCACCACAGCTTTTACCCATGAGAAAGTCAACACGTCTCTGTTCTCCTCAGTATGTGACAATAATGCAAATTGAGACTTTGCAAATAAACAGAGAAGAAAACTGTTTTGCTGTTGTAGAGTTCATTTATGTCATCTACAAATGGGCAAAAATGTGTCATCTGTGCTCCCTTATGTTGTTCAGATGAGACACAGAGTCTCTTTTTTTCTTCTGTTGCTTGTTTTTGCCTTAGTAATATGAAAAAAAATGTCAAGGTGAGGCTGGCCTTGATTGTTTGAAATATTTTAAGTTCTCAGGGGTGAATTAGCACTGCTTGCCTGTCTTGCAACTCCCATGGATTGTCTTTTCTGTGTTTAGTCAGACTGTGGTCCCTATCCCACAGTGAGTTGCCTGTGAGCAGATGACTAATCCTGTATGCAATGCAGGTGGGGAAAGAGCCTGAGCATTGTCTGCTTCCTATCGTGTCCCGGAAGATTTGATGTGTTCCTGTTCCCTCGTCTAGAAGAAAGCAATGACACGGTGACTGCTGATGTGTTTGCTGTATCTTATCTACAAGTATTCACCAGTTCTGTAACAGAAAGCATTCAAACCGATGCCTCAGATTTTAGCTTTTATATTTTTCAGATTCTGTACCGCTTCAGTGTGTAGTTCTGAGCTTCATATTAAGGGATGGTGAGCTCTCTTCACAGAGTAGGTAGACAAAACAATTCCTTCTCTAGCTGAGGACCAAGACAAATGATCCAAATTTCAGGCCCAAGAGCATAAACAGTGTGGACTGAAGAGAGAAAAACAAGAGGGATAACCTTAAACTACATTTGGACAACTAGCTCCAATATGCTAATGGACCAGAACTTACAAAAATGTGAGACCCCATGACCAGTCATCCATTTTGTGACCATTTTGGGGTCATCTTGGGTGTAGCCCTGGCTGGGCTCTTGTGCTGCCCAAGCTGCAGCCATTGAGACCTTCTAATAAATACCTACTTTATTCTTTAACTCCATCTAGCCTCTGTTCTAGGTCAGTCTTCTCAAGGCATCAAAACAAGCAGCTTTTCCAGGAATCAAACCCAGAGCAACAAAACTGCTTCCAAGACCAGCTCTGGTAAGAGCAAGTAAAAGCTTGGCTAAATCCATGGCAAAGAAAAGGTCTCCAGATGTGTAATATCAGTATATGATGATGTTAGCCCTGATAATATGTCATTTTGCATTTCTGTTAGAAAAGGCTTTGGAGGTGCAACTCTGAATGCATCTGAAAATGAAATAATCTATTGCATGATGCCACCCACAAGCACCTGGCATTTCAAACTGAAGTGAAACAGAGGAAATGCAAGTTGTTAACAAAGACTTCTCCCTCAATACAGTTAATGATTACAGTTAAATACATGTCAACAAGGGTAAAACAAAAGACTGTCTTAAATGATCTAATAAAGATTTAATTCTGTCTGAATCAGGTTTTATTTAATGGAGTATTATTTGTTATAATATTATTATATTTGTTATAATATTATAATAGTATTATACTATCATATAGTATTATTTGTTTTGTTTTGTTTCCAGCCATCAGAGTCATTCACAAAGCATAGGGCAAACAAATTTTGATCTGAGCAGAAAACAAAACAAAACAACCAACAACAACAACAAAAAGTAAACAGAGACAAAATCTCTGTACTTTTTCACATATCACAGATTAACAGGCTGTACTATCCACTTTGCCTTTTAACACCTCTTCGGCTGTGTCAACACTTGTGGACACAAGGTTCCATATCCCGAATTCCTGCAAGCTTCAGGTTAGCCAAATGCAGACCCACAGTTTCAGTCAGGTGGGCAGGCAGCTGGACCAACAGGGTCCCAATCTGAGCCAAGTTTGTTCAGCTGCCAGCTCTAAGTAAAGCAGTTACAAAGCTGTGTTACACAACTGGTAATAATGACTTTTCAATCTCTGTGGTAGGTGCTTACCATCTGGCCTCTTGCCTTTGCGATGCCTAACTCAGAAGAGAAAAGCAAAAAGAACAGCTTTGTGAAGGAGGAGACTGTGGCCAAAATTTAGTGAAGCATTTCTGAACACACCTAAATTGAAGAGCACAACTTATCCCAGTTGGTTCAGGGAAGCTTGCTCCCTTCACTGAATTGCACTTTTGTGTTCTGCAGGAAAAAATTAAGTATTTTGTGCTTCAGAAGCTTATGGTATAGAAGGATGATGATGTACTTAAAGAAACACAATTCTGCTTACAAAGAAGAGAAATGACAAGACAATCTCTTGCTCCAGTGTGTGTACTTCAATCTGTTCAAATTTTGGAAGAAAAGGACAACCTGTTTCCAGAGTGAAGTTCTAGTGAAATCCTCCTCCAATATTTTGACACCTTGTTATTTTCATTTCTCTGGTCTTTTAAAAAATCCCACAACTGTGTACTGAAGCACACACACTTCTCACAGCTTTTGGCAGCTTGTATTCCAGATGGCCTGGACAAAACCATAAGATATTACATAAAAGACCCAATTCTAGAAGTCAATGCATGGAAGATATTTCAGGTGATGGCATGAAGTTTTTTACCAGGGCATGTGTAATGTCTCCCTGGGCTGATATCATCAGTTGCTAAACTCTTGGTACCTTTAAGCCACATTCATCAACTTTATTGTTACACTTAGAGCAGCTGTCTTGCTCTCCTAAGACATGCTGCTAAACAGATGGCCTCAGAAAACACAACCATGTGAAGTCTGATCCCACTTAATTCTTACACTCTTCATGCTTTGGACTTTTCTGGGTTTGCATTAAAACAAGGCATAATCAAGTACCAGGAGAGTAGAGGTTGATTCAGTCCACAATTTTGCCCTTGATGTATGTGATTGAGAAAAGACAATGGTGTCTCTAATACACAACTTTAAAAAACTGTTTGAATGGGAGTACAGCTGTGCCAAATAATATTTTCAAATACTACAAGGTTTTATCTCTTATTATAGCATGAGAATCCATGATGGAGTGTCACGATCTGCAAGGCGGGATTCGTGGTGGTTCGTTTATTGATCTAAGAGTGCGAAAGGCAATGCAAGGGGACTCTCAGTGAAATCACAGCAATGCACTTTATTGAAAACGATCATCAATGTTATGCGATAGAGGGGAGAGGAAAGGAAACAAAGAACAGAGAGAAAATAGAGGGTAAGGGAGGAATTTATAGCTACCAACGTGGAAGTCCTCGCAGCCATCCACTGAGGTAGAGTCTTCTGTCCGTTGGGGAGATCTCGAAGGAAGGTGAGTTTGGGGGGGACCTTTATAGTCCTTTGGAAAGCGAGAGGCATGGGGCCAGAATCAGAGGAGATTTTTGATTATTCTGGTGGAATGGTCACAGTGGCTAGTATCGATTTCTTTGTCAGTACTATCAGTACCAGTTCTGAGCAGGTAGCTATTGTTTTCTTCAGTCCAGTCAACACACCTGCTGGAAACATCTCGCTTCAGTCCGGCCAGTGCCTCCTCCTCCTCGCCCCATGTTAGCTCAGTCTCAGTCCTCGGGAGGGGGGCTTCAATCGCCGTCCGTCACGGTGGTTGTGAGGAAGCCTCACGGTGGTTGTGAGGAAGACGAGGGATTTTCTATGGGAGACCACCAAAATTACCCCAGAAAGTTCCTTTGGCCAAGAGGTGGGGTCAAGCTGTACCCCTTGCTGGGCCCTGCTCAAGGTAGCGTATCTGATGGAGGCAGCGTACCATGGCAGCACAGCAAACAGAGCTGCAAACAGTCACTTGGCAAGCATCCACCTCAACAGGTCAGAACTTCGGCGCAAAGTCCTTTTGAGAGTTTCAGGGTTTTGAGGGTCTTTGCAACGATCGTGAGGCAAAAATGAGGGAAACCTCAGACCGACTCTTACATGGAGGCTTCTGAGGATTAGAGGACATAAAAGTATTGTTAAGCTTTTCATATAAATGTAATATGATCCTTTTCAAAGGGACTTTCACGTGGTTAAAGCCATCTAGTCATTGCCATTGCCCTCTGTAGGAGAAAATTATTCTTTTTCTTACCTTTCTTTTGTGAGGGATATTCTATATCTGGGTAAGGAGGGGTTATGAAAATAAGTGTATGGCTTTTCTACCTTCAATTCCCATGCACTTCTTTATACTAAGACCCTATTAAAAAAGACAATCTGTTCAATACTTAGAGCACAAACCCAATGTCAGGCCAAGGTACAGCTTGGTGTCAGGACTGAGAGCAACCCTTGATTGGGATGATTTGCTATTCTGCAATTGATTGGACAGGACACATGCTTGCCTGCAATTTGTCAAACAGCCTTTACAGATAAATGTATTGTTAGAGGGGATGGCAATCAGCAATTGGAAATTCTGCCCTACCTCAGGTCGTCATTCCGCAGCCCCTAAGTCCAAGAGGCAGCTCCTGGCGGTTTGCAGGTGGATGTCACCTACAGACATAAAAGTAATCAGGCTTAGGAAATACTCCTAGGGTGTGCTTATTTTTCCTCACCTTGGAGAACCTGAGAAATATTTAAAAATGAAAATGTGACTTGACACCTGGCAGAGGGAAATAGGCCCTGTTTGGATTTTTTCTCCTGCTGATCCACGATGTGTGCAGTGATTCATGCAGGCTTAGAAATGTCAAGAGCTCTTCCAGAGATGTCTGCTCCTACAGCAAACATTGCCTATTGCGATTGGCACCCAGCACACCATCTCCTTATCCTACTTTTAAAAAATGCAATCAGGGATGGCATTGGTCTTGCCCCTACAAGATTTGTTGTGGAGTAACTTCATTTGCACCAATGACTCCTGATTTATGCCAGCAAATGTGACTACATGAGTCACATGTGAGGCCCTGTTGCTCTAATTTAGCGTCCTTCCTGCTGTGATGTTTTACCCATCCTGGCTCCGACGTGCAGTCATCAAGTGTCCTGCTAGTGTTGTAGCAAGCAGTTAAGGTGGAAATCAACCTCTCCCACAACACCTATGCTGAAGACTGCCAAGATGAGCCTGAACTCTTGGAGTTCAATTCACCAGCTTTTTCTGAGGGGATGCTGTGGTGCAGGGTCATACAAAGCAGCTATTGGAAATGGTTGTCCCCAAGGTACCTGGAATTTACCTTCAGAGCATGGCATTTAGGAGGAGCAGCTCACATATATTTCCTTCAGTCTCCTATGTGTATTCAGTCATTATTTAGGACTTCTTTGTGAAAAGATCTGCATCTGTCCTGTGAAACCAGATTCACTTTTGGACATGCTGTAATTGTGAAACATCTGCACCTCACAGCCATTTTGTTGAACATCTTTCTGCTTCTATAGCACAAACATCAGAAAGCCTCATCTGCCTGCTTCCCCACTGGGGAAAGTGAGGACACCTATGAGCATTTGACATTTCAGTAGAATCCAATCTACATAAAGATCTTCATCCCCTGTCACAGGGCAGCAAATTCACTAGAGACACTCTTGCACGACTACAGGGCCATGCTTTGTGCAGTGAGAAGTGTGTGGGCAGCCTTGGGGGGAAACAACTACCACAAATCTCCTGTGCAGAGCTGAGGCTTGGTCCTCCCTCAGACTTGTGTGGCTTGCACCAGGATAGCTCTCTAAGAAATTATGGAAGATCATTGCAAAGTGGGTCCATCCTTTTTGCCTCATTGCTACTCATTAAAATCACTGAGCTGTATGTACAGAGGCCAGTGAAAGGACACACACAGCCCTTAACAACATCTTACCCTGCACTCTCACTTCCTTACCAGTGTCTGACTCTGACCATGATGTTACAAAATGTGTCCAACCTTGGGCAGCTCTCCCTCTCCTAAGAACCTCGATGTCCAGGGACCAAGCTGTGTCCCAGGGGCCAGCTGGTGCAGCACAACTCGTGTCCGTGCAGATGACTTCTCTTACCAGCACCCATGATGGCCACATCCAAAGTCTGTTCCAAGAGGCCTCCCTGGTCCCTGCTAACCCTAGGCTGCGCCTAAGGTGGAACCCCACGGGGAATATGGGACATGGGCTCATCAATGACCAGAGCTGGCAGAGAGCCGCAGGGGAACATCCACTGCCTGGATGGATCACATGCAAAAACACAGCCTATGGAGAAATGCTCTGGGTTCCAGTTGTTTGTTGTTCTCTGTGGGTTTGTACAGATAAATGGTGTTCAATACTGAAGTAGATTTTCAGGGGATTTAGACAAAATGGAAATTCTCTGTTAGCATTACCAACCTACATTTATTCAGCTAACAAACACTGTTCCTGAAAAAACTGTCAGATAGGGCTGTCATCTGAATCAAAGTAAATAAAGAGGCTGCCAAATTTGCCTAAAAATCCTAATAATTGCCTATGTATTCTTTATTTGTGTCAGGTGACGGGGAAAGCAGGAAAAATGAGAGCATTAAAAGACAGCAACAGAGAGACATTAAAATAGTTAAGAAAAACTATAATTAATGTCAGTGCTGAATAATTACCTATTTGAAGGAAAATAGATATTTTAATTCACAGAATGATTTGATCTCAGTACCATTATGAAGAAGCTCTCACCTGCTAGTAATATTCTTCCACATTTAAAAGATTATTAATGATATGAAAGTGTAAAAGAAAATGTATGAATCAGATGGCTTAATGCTGTGGTTTAACCCCAGATGTTAACTAAGCACCACACAGTCCCTTGTTCATTGTCCACTCAGTGGGATGGCAGAAGACAACTGGATGGGTAAAAGTGAGAAAACTCACGGGCTGAGATGAGAACATTTTAATAATTGTAATAAAAGGAACGGCAGTAGTAATAATAATAATAATAATTATTATTATTATTACTATTACTATTATTATTGCTATTACTATTATTATTACTATTACTACTATTATGTATTGAAAAGGAAGCTAACAAAGTGAAATAAATCCAAAAAAAGATTATGCAAATGAAAACAATTTTTCACCACCAACTCACCAATGGCCTGCCAGTCCTTGAGAAGCAGCTGCCCCCTGGCCAACCTTGCCCCCTAACTTTATTGCTGAGCATGACACCACATGGTCTGGGACATCCTTTTGGGCAGTTGGAGTGACCTGTCCTGGCTGTGCCCTCTCTCAACTCCTTGCACACTCCCAGCCCACTCGCTGGTAGAGTGGGGTGAGGAACAGAAAAGGCCTTGGCTCTGGTAAGCCCTGCTCAGCAATAACAAAAACATCTCTGTGTTATCAAC
>VWZV01001883.1:58065-215570 GCA_013397155.1 Irena cyanogastra | reverse complement strand
AAACTATAATTAATGTCAGTGCTGAATAATTACCTATTTGAAGGAAAATAGATATTTTAATTCACAGAATGATTTGATCTCAGTACCATTATGAAGAAGCTCTCACCTGCTAGTAATATTCTTCCACATTTAAAAGATTATTAATGATATGAAAGTGTAAAAGAAAATGTATGAATCAGATGGCTTAATGCTGTGGTTTAACCCCAGATGTTAACTAAGCACCACACAGTCCCTTGTTCATTGTCCACTCAGTGGGATGGCAGAAGACAACTGGATGGGTAAAAGTGAGAAAACTCACGGGCTGAGATGAGAACATTTTAATAATTGTAATAAAAGGAACGGCAGTAGTAATAATAATAATAATAATTATTATTATTATTACTATTACTATTATTATTGCTATTACTATTATTATTACTATTACTACTATTATGTATTGAAAAGGAAGCTAACAAAGTGAAATAAATCCAAAAAAAGATTATGCAAATGAAAACAATTTTTCACCACCAACTCACCAATGGCCTGCCAGTCCTTGAGAAGCAGCTGCCCCCTGGCCAACCTTGCCCCCTAACTTTATTGCTGAGCATGACACCACATGGTCTGGGACATCCTTTTGGGCAGTTGGAGTGACCTGTCCTGGCTGTGCCTTCTCTCAACTCCTTGCACACTCCCAGCCCACTCGCTGGTAGAGTGGGGTGAGGAACAGAAAAGGCCTTGGCTCTGGTAAGCCCTGCTCAGTAGTAACAAAAACATCTCTGTGTTATCAACGCTGTGTCCAGCATAAATCCAAAACACAGCCCCGTACCAGATACTGTGAAGAAATTTAACTCTATTCCAACCCTATCTCAACTTAAATACAACTTGCACAGAAAATAGAAGGCTACATTCAGATTTTAATGAGCAAATGAGCTTTGATCAGTGTGTGGTGATGATTTCTGGAAGACAGCAGCACATCTGCCAACAGCAGATGCAGGGCTGCCAAAAGCAAATGCAGACACCCTCGGTCTTCAGGTCTACTTTTAGGGAACTTGCTTTTACGGAACATACTTTTCCCAGAATATTTATTTCTTACACATCCTTGTCCAGGTACACATTCTCAAAGTCAAGCCCAGACTATTTCTCATAGGAAAATACAAACAACAGAGATGGATCACAGGATAACAACAACATCTGAATGGACTTCTGAGATCTCTGCACCTTTTAATGACAACTGAAATGCTCTCAGGGCCCAGGACAGCATGGCTTGTAAGATAACTTTTTGCTTCTACACTGAGACTGCAGAGAGATGGAGGTCCTGAAGAGGAGGGATGAGCATGTGAGGCTGGTAGCCTCCTCAGCTAACACTACCAATGCCAGGAAAAGAACACATATAGAGGATGAATATGGGATAGATCAGAAAATCACTTCCACTGTTGGACTCTAGGAAAAGAGTATTTTTTGGCAGGTGCCACATAGTTATTCCTGGTACTAATGGCATCTGTTGTGATGTCTGGAGAAACACAGGGTAGCCTCAAGTGCTGGCTTTCTGGCACAACTTACCTACTGCTTAGTCTGCTTACTGCAGACTGAGTACAGTAGAGCACAGATCATTTCCACCTACCTACATCTGTTTGATCTTTTTATTGTTAATCAAATATCTGCCTGATAATCCTGCCCTAGTGTCTTGGCCTAGTAGACTAAACATTTGGTCTCCAGTAGATGTGAGAAATGGAAAACAGATCTGAGTGGGCTCTGGGAATGCTACTCCAGCTCTCTGCCCCTGCAGCACTCACTGCTGCATGGGGTCTGCTCTCAGGTTCACGTCTCAGGGTCGCTCAGGTGACTCAGGCCAAGACTTCCTAAGGCTTCTCTAATAATGAGAAATACAATATTTGCCACGTATAAGTTTTAATTTTAAAATATTTTTAGATCCTATTGGTCTAAAAGAAGTGAAATTCTAGTTCTTCAGTCAGCATCAACAAGGGGACGAGTCACTGGATGCTTTGTTCTGCTTTTCTTAAAATGAGCTACTGTCAGCTCCTCAAAATATTTATATAGCTGGATTTCTTAGCATTCTCCTGTCTTTCCAGATTATTCCAAGTTTCTCTTTGTGGAGAGAAATAACAACATAACAGCATTTCTTGTGTAGTGCTGAGATGCCTAAATTGACAGAAGATTGGAGAACCTGAAGGACTACAGGAAGGAGTCACTGTAGCATACAATTGATTACCCAGGCTGAGGAGCCAACATCTCTGAAGAGCCAAGCAGTGTCTGGATCTGGTGAAACACTGCACAAACTGACTTCTGGAAGATTTTCTTTGCTGAAGTCCAAGCATCTTGTGCTCTTCAGAGATGTTAATCTTAGCTGCTTCCTGCCTGCTCTAAGGTTTCGGAGATGCTGTTCCTCACAGGAATGCCCTCACTGACAGAGGAGCAAGGTACTTTTTCTTTTCACAGTAGGGCTTGCTCCTGTTGCTATTTAGAGAATTGTCTTCAATGGAAGATCAGGATCCCTGCTGAGTCAGTCTGTCAGGTCACCAGCTGCCCACCAGAGCTGTCAGTGAGGACTATCTCAGCTAAAAATTCTGTAGATACTTACTGGGAGGAAAAGTGATCATCCAAGCTGCTCCCGTGGTAGCATGAACCCTTCACAACAACAATCCATAAACCAAAACAGACTACTTATATTGCACAGTGTTTTGAACTTTGTCTGTGCTAGTCAATTCCTTAAAATGCAGGACTTACCCTCTAGGGGTGCCCACCTTTTCCACTGACTGCAGAAGAGTTCAGTAAAACAAGTTTTGACCTAACATTTAGATAGCTGAAGTTCTGCAAAATTAATTTTCATTCTCAATGATTGCTGGGTAATTTCAGTCAAAACTTTCCCATCATATTTCCCCGAAGTTTTTCCTTCAGAAGGCATTTATCAGGCAGGAATCTGGCATTGCTCATTTGCATTGTGCTGGTGGACAATATGATACAGCCATCACATAGCCAACCCAGGACAAAAGTCTATTGCTTTTCTGCAACAGTTCAGTCAATCTTCCCACTTCAAGTTTGCCTGCATCATCACATTAATTTCAAAGGTGGATCTCACAGGGGCTGTCCAGATGATGATCAGGCAAAAGTCCATGATAGGATATCAATATAACACTGCAAACAGTGTCATTTTCTCTACTGTACTGCTATGAAATACCTCGTTCTTAGACTTTCATGAGGAATGGTCTCAGATATTCCACTGCTTTGTTACTTGCTTCTTTTGTTGTTTAATGGTGCCTGTTTCCTGCTGTAGCCACTTTCTGTAAAATGCAATAATACAGACATTCATTCAGACCCTCACAGGTTTTGGTAGGGGATTCTCACACTGTACCTAGCACAGAGGCTGTGCTGTCTTTCCATCAGGCTGTAAGTGCCACGTATCATCCCTTTCTGTAGCATCTGTCTGATTCAGTCTTGTACTAGTAGACTGCCATGTATTTCTTTTTCTATACTTGTAATGAAGATTTCCACTGTGCCTGGGAAGTGGATGAATCTTACCCTAAATTCTGAATTGATAGAAAAGGCCTTTAGAGCTTAGTGATCCATTTCATTCATATCTCCTGAATAACTCCTGGTTATTCCATTACCTGTCCCTGCACAGACTCATTCCTGTGTCCTCCTGAACGCTTTGTGAAACTGAAATAATTTCTATAAGCTCAGAGGTTTAACAAATGCAAGCCATGACTGTCACCAGCTTTTCCAGGAAGCTGGCCAACACCCAGTGATTAGGAGCTGTGGTAGCAGAAATACCTGGTCTTGTTTTAGGATGCAAGGAAATATCAGAAGGTGAGAGACAAGCTAATGAACAGTAGATACAATAGAAGCTTGTTTGGGGTCATAGGTCATATATTTTCCTCTGGGCACTTGACATTTGCTGATACTTCTTTGTTCACTAAATTGGATTAGGTTTTTGTAGCACCTTGTCACTCAAATCTGCTAAATACTGGTTTTGAAGGAAAAGAAGAAAAAAATTTTCTCAGCCCGCCTCAGTTCTTAATAGTTATCTTCTTGTGTTAAACCTTCCTGAGATCATCTTGGCCTACAAAACTGGCAAGAATGGGTTATGAGTAAATTCAGGATGTGCAGTGAAGAGGTGGAGGGAAGTCCCTGGGGATTTGAGAGGAGCTTCCCATCCAGCCTGCTACTCAGACAGTTTGGGCAGTTTCTTTTTGCCTGCAATAGTTCTGCTTCTTGTCTGCCTAAAATAAATTATAAATCATTCAAAAGAGCAACTCCATTGCTTTTGGAATAGAACAGACTGTTCTGAATAAATAACAGATATTACAGAAATGTCCTGGTCTGGGAAAAATTCTTCCCCTGCCTAGCAAAGCTGTCTTAACTACAACCCTCTTCAAAATATAAAGCCAAGCACTGAATTGTTGTTCTATCCATACACTCAACTGGCCAAATTCCCCATGGAAAAAAAAGTCGAGTTCAGCTCTGCTGGAGTAATTGGAGCTAGTGATTTACACCTGCCCAGCACCATTGGCAGTATACAACTGGGGGAGAGACCTGAATACATTTGTAGTCACTCAAACATATGCATAACATCCTTCCTTCCCTGGCTCTCCATGGGTACAAGTCTGCATTCTTGTTTAAAGGAGTGAACAGTAATCAGGTCTTGTGTATGGGAAAATAAACAACATAGGAACCTGAGTCAGCAGCTCGCTTACCTTGGTGTTGCCTGGAAACTGACTGAGGATACACTTTATCTCCTCACGCAGATCATTGATAAGGATATTAATCAGGGCTGGCCCAAATACCTCAGAGCCCTGGGGAACACCACTAGTGACCAGCCCCCAGCTGGATGCAGCTCCATTCCCCACCACTCTCTGGGCTCGCCCATCCATCCATCCATCCATCCATCCATCCATCCATCCATCCATCCGTCCATTCATCCATCCAGTTTTATCTATTTTTTGCCCAGTGAAAAGTACACCCATCCAAGCCATGAGCAGCCAGTTTCTCCAGGAAAATGCTGTGGGAAGTGGTGTTAAAGGTTTCACTAAAGTCCAGGTAGACATCATACATGTGCATTCCTCATTCCAGGGCTGAGGATCCTAAGATTTCTCTTAGCTGCTTACAGAATACTTGGTCCGTTTCTTCATCCTGGTTGGGTGGTCTATATCAGATTTCCACCTGGATATCTGCCCTGTTGGCCTTCCTCCTGATTCTTACCCATAAATGATTGCTTGGTTTTTCAACAACACTAGCGCCAGTCTCTTCTAGAATGTATTTTAAAATGAAGATTGTAAGGTATGCATTCAAACTGTCAAATAATTTACGGATCAACAGATGGTTGCTGAATACACATCACAGTCAATCCATGTTAGTGTCAGAACCCAAAACTTCAAGCACCTGTGCCTTCCCCAGTGACTGGGACAGCATGGGACCATGGATTCATGGGAGGTTGCAGCAGTGGTTAAAGAAGTTACTAACCTCCAGATAACTATTATTCCCTCCCTCCTTGCCTTCTCTCTGTCCCCGCAGGGCACAATTGCCTTCACACATCAAGTGTGTGCCCTTCTAGCCTGTTTTAGTAGAGCTTGTTCTTGAAGCTTAAATTATAGGAGCATCATCTCCAGACCTGCAAACTGGGTCACAGTTGGGAGGAGGGAATAGATGAGAGAAATTTTTATATGACTACACCTACAAAAGCCTGTCAGACTGCAGTATTGCATGTTAGCATCATAGAGTACAGTAACATTGAATTTTTAGATAGCAAAATGAATTTGTACCTCCAGTCACCATTAAGTACACTCATTTAAATACTTCTCACTATCCTTACCCAAAAGCATTTCCTTGTAATGGAAATAATTGACCGAAGACACTTCATTTCATCTGTCAGGTTATCCTTGCGCGCAGAATACAAGTTTCCACTGATTGAGAGTTGACACTTTGACTAATATAAAACCTTTCCCTTATTCCCACAAATTAAGTGTGTGCTTTGAAACTATTGTAATTTTCTCACTCTCCTGAAAATTTCACCCCTTGGAAATGAGGTGTTTGAGAAATAATGTGATGCACATCAGAGCAAATTCTTCCACTTTTTGATGATTTCAGTATGTCTGCAAATTTAGTATAATCAGGGTAGATATGGTTAACACTTCTACCTAACAAGTGTTACTTTGGCTGGAATCTAAGCTAGAAACTTACTCAGGTTTCACAACTCCCAGATTTGTCTGAATCTAAGCAGATTCCAAATGAAACTCTGCAATCCATGTGAGTTTTTAAGTCATTCTCTCTCTCTACTTACATCTCTGCAGCTAAGCACGAAGTCAGGGCCCACCCTGTTGGCCTGAGGCCAAGTGGCAGGGAGCATCCTGTGCCCAGCTGGTGGCCTGTCTGTAGCAGATTTCTCTGAGGGAGAGCAGGTGAGAGCATGGAGGACACAGCCAGGGGAAGTATTCTCAACTAAGCAGTGCAGTTGGTGCTCAGGGCTCCACCTGAGCTTCTGGAGCCCCTTTGCTTGTCAATTCAGCCTTGGTGGCACCAGTCTGAAGTTGGGATGGGCTGTGAAGGGTTGGGTCCCCTGGTCCATCTGCACAAGACTGGTGGCCTCATGTGGAAGCTGGTCCACACATTCTCCCCCTCAAGCTCACGGTGCTTTTGTCCTCTGCCAAGAGTGTCAGCAACACTTTTGAGAGCCCAGCATGGGAAGCAGAGCCATGACAGCCAACACAAGTGGCAGTCTGACGTGAGGCTGGCACAGAGCCGTGTGAGGTAGGAGGCACCTCTCTGGAGAAAAAGACAGAAAACTGCTGTTGTTATGATAATAGTCTGGGAATTAGTTACTGTTGACTTATTTATTGGTCTAATTAATTTCTTGTCTTTAATAAACTGTTGCTTATTAGCCATTTAATTAACGTTTGTGAGTGGAAAGAGTAACTAATTCAGTATAATATAAGGCTTAGCACGCTTTCCCAGGTTTCTGGCTTGGGTTTGGAGAGCAGTTTTTCAAACAATCTGCTTATATTTAAATCTGATTGTTGTCTCTGCCTCTTTAAATCGGGAGGGCTTTTCAGTGAATAGTTACCCTTTCTCCATTCATCCTTACTCAATGAGCAAAATCTGCTTACAGCCAAGAGCCACGGAGCTCATCCTAGGGTGAGAATAAGTCCCACTTGCTCCCATCTTACCTATCAGCCTCTTCCTCAGGGAGCTAAGGAGCAGAGGAGAGCTGGCAGGTGGCAGCAGTCTGACGGCATCCCACTGCTCTGTGTCACAGCAAGGATGTGAGGGAGGATGATGGAGAGACAATTCCAAGGCAATGAACTGGCATCTTCTCTGCTTTGGCAGAGAACTGCTCTGCTCAGATAAATCTCTCATGGTTCAGTCATCCAGGCTCTTTTTACCTCCTCTGTTGTTTCACTTTTTCACAGGCAATGCACCAGCACTACATTTTCACTCAATCTCTCAAATTCTTCCCATGTGCCCTGCAATACTGCTTCCTGCCACAGCTGGGAACTTGCCGGGTTAGCTTTGGCTCATCAAGGGGATATCAACTGGTCCTTCATGTTCAGTCTGAGCAAAGAGGAAGTTTAGCCCATCAGCTCTTCAACAAGACCTTCAAGCAGCTGTTTCCAGTGTCTGGCAATCCAATTTCATGAGAAATCTGGAAATGTGCCAGTGCTGCAAGTCCAATTAAAATCTCACAGTACATGACCAGAATGTCCTGCTCATATAACCAAAGACATACTGATGCATGGGTGTGGGATTGAAGAGAGATAGACCTCCATGGACCTGAAAGTTTAGTGGTGAATTCAGCCTCTTCCTCTCTGTTGTAACACACTGGGGCAGATCCTGTGTCCAGAGCTCACAGGTACTGGATGGCTACGCATGCCCAGCAGTTCTATGTCCTGGCACAGTGCATCACCTAGTCCCTGATGGGGCTTCCTGCCCTTCTCAGGCCTCCCAGCACTCCTGCATGTGCATTCACTCCATGCTTTTATTTTTTCCCCCCAAATGTTCAGATTAAGGAAAAGCTAGACTGGTGTTTTCTACAGTTAGTCACGTATGAAAAGTTATTTTGTCAAAATGTCTCAGATTCCTACTGATTTTCTTCCAGTGGGGTTGATTTTGAATGTGGAAGAGAATAAAACCTGGCATGTCCTCCTGCAAAAGTTACCAGCCCCACTCTGCTCTGCACTGCGTAACTAAGGACCACAAAGCGGTTTGTCAGCCATTGAGGATCTGCCCCTATTGCAAGAGGTCTCTGCCCGTGATTCTGCATCACAGCACACCTCCACACTGCAGTGATGTTCAGCAGTCCATATCCTGATTTTTTTCTCACTCTACAGATGCTTTGCAGCACAGCATGCTGCCTTGCTAAGGATAAATTGTGTTTTTAGGTCATTGTTTTTTCAGGCACCAAAATGTTTTTGCACACATAACACATAAATTAAACATTATTGATGCTATTACTATGATTGCATGTTCCAGTTCCCAGGCTTATTTTAATGATGTACATTATAAAAAGACATGTTGGCATAACAGTGAAAAATATGCTGCTCTCCATGGCATTTCATTTTATAGATTGACACGAGAAGTCTACGATGATGACTAATTTCACAATAAGATCATGTCACTTGTCGCCTGTCATAAAAGAAATGTCACATGCAGTCATCTATTCTACATTCTTGAATTCATTCTAATTACTGTCCTTACACAGTTGACTGTGGCTGAGATACCCTGTAGCCAACAAGACTGTCTTTACCTTTGTCCTTTCATACATGTCAAATCTATGGAGCACAGGCCAAGACTTGACCTTAAATAAATATAAATTCTGGTTTGGCTGTCAGTTACCACCATTCTTTTAATGTATGAAACTCTGTGTATCAGGGAGCTTTGTGCATACAGCCTAGTGTCTCCTATCTGGTTCATTTCATAACGCCTTGTAATGACAGAGCTTTCAATTTAGTCCCGACATTTTTTCCAGTTGATTTACTATAGTTTCATTTCTGCACAGAGATGATTGAATAAAGTAACATAAATCTTGGAATGATTAGAAAATGTGATCGTTTATTACATGGACAATCAGTTTATTTAAAAACATAATTAGTTTGTACCTCAGGAAACCTTTCCCCAGTTGTGATAAACTATAAATAATTACTGCCTCTCCTTCAGTGAAATTAAAAGCCACACAATTCTACTACTAGGAATGTGTAATTTGTTGGAGAAAAGGGTTTCTGTTTTCCCCTCTGTATTTTCAGTAGATTGATTTTTCTTTCTTCTCATCCCTTAAGAGGGAGAGAAATAGAACAGATAGATAAGATAGCATAATATAAGTAGAATTACCAGTGATGGTGGAAATCTACTTCACAGTTGTCCTGCTAATCATATAGGAGACAAAATCTTTAGTGGTGATAGCAGGTGTTAGTGCTCTGCCAGAAGCAGACTGACCACTCTTCCTGATCCTACAAGCTGCATCCTAAAAGCTTCACTGGCTGAGAGCCACAAGACATATTAAACACTTTGAAGATCTGGGATAGCAGGAACATTTCACATGTGAGAGCTGGCAATGTGCACTTTAGAAGGAGAAGAGGTTTTTCTGTGTTGATGGGTTGCAGAGGGACTCGGTGTCATTGGACTCAGGATTCTCTGATAACTTACGCTCTTGGCATATTCCAAAAGCCAAGGATCTGCACAGGATCATATAATAGTTGGGTTGGAAGGCACCTATAAAGGTCATCTAGTCAAACCTCCCCCACGATGAGCAGGAGCATCTTCAGCTAGCTCAAGCTGCTCAGAGCCCTGTCCAGCCTGACCATCCATCAAGGGATGGGGAATCTGCAACCTCTCTGGGCATCCTGTTTATAGAGATGCATGGCATAACACCCAAATGCAGCTCAGGAGCACACACTGGTAACTGAGTCCCTGTTCTCACAGGTCTGCATGGCTAATAGAGATGTATGGATGAATTTGTGGAGTCTGACCTCAGATGGGGTAAAATCAATACCAGTTAGCTGGAACAACGGTTCCACATGCTGGCTCTGTCACCTGCTTTTTCCGCACCCTTCCCTATGTGAGAACTTGCTTCTCTGGAAGGCTGTTCCCAACCCTGTCACAAAGATGCCATCTCCTTGGCTTTTTACTCTGGTTCACTCATTTGTGAAATGAGTGTAACAATTACTTACTTGACAAGGAAATCAGAAGCATTCATGCGTTCATGCCTCTAAAGCCTTTCAGGATCCTTACCAAAGAGCAATGTCAGGCATCATTATTCACACAAACTGTTGTGAGCCAGATATCTAATTCTAAAGGAATTTCATGCTTTGTCTTGCTGCAGTGGCAATGAGAGTGAAATTCACTTTCCAGACACAAAATAATATGGAGGTTCTGAATTTGCCAACCAATTTATCTATGTGCAAATAATAAGCTTCTCTTGATGGTCACCCATTTGTTGGAAGATACTGTCAAAGCTAGACTATACATGGCAAATGAACAGCACAGGTAATATATCTGCACTGATGAAGACATGATTAATTTGTATTTGTTTCTGGCATCTCCATTCAGCTCTTAAATACTGTGGGTTCTGTTACCCACAGAGCCATTTCCTTATCAGAAATAATCAGTCATTCACTGCAATCTCCTCTCACTCTTAGCATTTATTTTATTCTTAATTACCATGCTGTCAGCTTCATCCCTGTATGGTAAATTGCTTTTTCCGTCAATACACTTATAAAACACTGAAATATTAAACTTGTGATAAACAAAGTCATGTACAAGAAGAAGAAGAAGAAAGCGAGGAGTAAGAGAGGGAAGGCAAGAGCCCAGACCAGCAAGCTCTCCAGACTTTCAGCCATCTCTGGGAGCTAATGTTCAGTGCTTGCCTGATAGGCAGTGAGGAGGAGGGCAGAAGAGCAAAATGAGGCACAGCAAAGAAGACTTGTTCGGTTGATGTGAAATATTCAAGATCTGAACCCAGGTCCACTGAATCAACTAAAAGGCTTCTCTGGAAACCCATAAGTTTTGATTAAGCTCTTGGTTTCCTAGAAAAGCAGCTTTTTATCAGCTCTTACAACTGGTCTGATTCAGGAACAAGAAGGTCAAGTGACTTTCCAGAGATGACATGGTGATGGAGTGTCTCATTTCAGGTTAAACCTAAAACTATTCTCGTTGTCATATCTATCTACCTACCTAGGCATTTATAAAACATCCCATCATTGTGGTATCTCAAAATTTACACAGGCACTTAAGCAGTCTGAAAAGCTATTCTCCACCACAGACTCATACTTGCTGACTGGAGAGGGAGCTATTCTTTTTCATTCCCCTCCTGTCTCCAAGGTACTGAGAGCAAAGCAAACTTTTTTTTTGCCATTGCTATGGAGAAGAGAATTACACTATCCAGGCTTGTTAACTACTAGCTATGCAAGACAAACATAGCTAATTAAAATATGTCTTATTTAAAAATAAGTTGCTTTCCTAAATAGAAATGCTGAATAACAGCAAAGCACCTCCCTCTTCTTGCTATTAGATTGGACCTCTTACGTCTTATTTTCTATTTGTCCCTGGCTGAATACAGTAAAATAAAAGAATATGTTATTTGTCTGTACAAGTATGTTCTTTATTTGCAGCCACCTCAAATAACATTTTATTTGTCTCCTACTCCCAGATGTTGTGTCTCAAACCTGTATCATCAGCTTTGGCAAGGAAAAGATATCTTGTCTAGTCTCTGGCAATATCTAGCTTTATAACCTGACATAACCTTGCAGAAGCTTATTCTACAGAAGGGCAATACATATCTTGAAAAACTTATTAGAAATAAGCATGCCAAAATGTTAGGGAAAACAGATAATAACTAAAATACAGAAGATTACATGTGAAACTCAAATAGCTCAGTGCAGAACCAGCTTGAGAAGAAAATTGTATGGTGGAGGTGGAAATCAGGAGGAATTTTTCTTCTAAATATGACAACCCACCTACAATCATTCACCACCTTATTATTAAAAAGATAATAGAGATAAAGCACAGAATACATGCTCTGTAGTCATTTGACTGCAGTCAGATCAAGAACCAAAAATAGATTACTGCCCTTTAGGTCTGTTGTATGTTTTAGTAAGCTACATGCTCTGAATGTGACTAAGTGGGTTGTCTTTTAATTATTTCCAACTTTTTCTGTATTTTTTCACATCTCTTCTTCTGCTTGAATATCCTGATTTGGTCCTGGATATACCTAAGGGATCTAATTTATGCAAACTACCCAATTATCCTTCAACTGCTGTCTATCCCATCTGCAATTTACAAATGAATATGAGTCCAGGGTGTGTAATTATATGAATAATCACAAAATGAAATTGAAGAAGACCCACAATATTTCTTTGATTATTATCATATCATAGAATCACATCCAAGAATGATTTAGGTTTGAAGGGACCTCAAAGACCACCTTGTGACAACTCCCCTGCCATGGGCAGGGACATCTTTCACTAGACCAGGTTGCTCAGAGCCCCATCCAACCTGGACTTGGACAATGCCAGGGATGGGAATGCTTGGACAATGCCAGGGATGCTTCTCTGGGCAACCTGCTCCAGTGTCTTATTATCCTCACAAGTTAACTTTGCTACAAGCAAAGCCACTCAAAACTAGAATATATCCTTGCTCCTCCCGCCTCAGTCATGCGTTGATTTCAAAGGCACACTCCCTGGATTTAAGGGCACCAGTGCCCTTTCAAGCTTATGCTTGGTAATGCTCATAAACCGAGTCCTTCAACAAGTGGGGCATCACACTGTAGAGCTTTAGAGTGAAGTGAAAAGGCAGGTCTCATAATTGGAATGTCAGGATATTTATACTGTTCATGTCAGAAAAAGGGATACTGGAGAGCAAGGAAATTTGTGGATCATCAAAGGCTCAAAACTTTAGATTGGGCTGTCTCAGGAAATTTTTAGATGACCCAGTCATCATCACAGCTGATGCAAAACAAAGCAAGTTTCTCATGTACATCCAGGGAAAGAGACTATGCTGGTGACTCATGCTCCATCGCTGCTAGACAGTCCTAATCCTCTCATGTCCTCAACAAGCAGTACAAATAACAATTGACTAATGAGTGTCTCAGAAGGTTGTGGCCAGGCTGTGGAACTGTGCAAAACAGACATTGTCTTGTAAGGCTGAACCTGAGGTCCATGGGCTGTACTCCATCTCTGAAAGACAAGAAGTTTTACAGCAAGACATTAGGATACTGGAGCAAGTAATGTACCAGATCATCTGTTTTTCCTCTCCTCTTCTCTCCTCCCCTCTACCCTCTTCTCATTTGGGGTACAAGGGTTGACAATCAGCTCTGAAACCCTTCAGAATGTGCATAATTAGTTATGGTAATTCTGGCACCCAGAAAAACGTCCTGGTTAGTTCTTGGTCTCAAAAACATCCTTTGGTGAGAAGTTCCACAGCTGACCTATTGGTTCTGTGAATTATTTCCTTTAAGTGATCTTGGGAGTCCCACTTTTTGATTTTATTGAAAGTTCCTTTTTTTCCAACCTATTCTTTCTATAGCAATAATTATCCCATTATCCTTTTCTTTTCTTTTTGACTTCTTCTCCACCTCCTTATAAGGGCATTATTAATGTCCATATAAATTGTATGGATTGCTTATTTTCAGGCTATTGACTATCTGGGAAATGTTAACCTCTACTCAGAGATTCATACCTCTCTTTGTATTCAAGATTTACTGGAAAATGCTTAGTTTGCACGAGTTCTCAGGTCATTAATGTCACATCTGTCTAAAGTGTGACCTTCTATGATGGAGAAGGTGTCACATCTGTTCTAGTGGCCTTCTATGATGGAGAAACTGCATCAGTGAGGAAGAGAAGAGCTACAGGTGCTGTCAACGTGGTATTCCATAAGGCCTTTCAACATTCTTACCTTTAAAGTTGTGGGTTTGATGGATAGACTGTTGGGTGGATAAGGAATTGGCTGGATGGCCATGCCCAAACAGTTACAGTCCACAGATTAATGTCCAAGAGGACACCAGTAACAAGTGGTGTGCCTCAAGGATCCATTCTGGAACCAGTATTCCTAAAAATCTTCATCCCTGAGGTAGACAGCGGGATTGATTAAAGTCTAAGGAAGTCTGCAGATGACACCAATTTGAGTGGTGCAGTTGATGTGCTAGAGGGAAGACGTCATCCAGACAGATCTTGATAGGCTTGAGGAGTGGGCCCATGGAAATCTTATGAAATTCCGCAAAGCCAAGTGCAAGGTCCTGCCCATAGGTCAGGGCAGTCCCCACTATCAATACAGATTAGAGGATTAATGGACTGAGAGCAACCCTGCTGAGAAGGACTTGGGGGTGCTGGTGGGTGAGAGGCTGAGCATGAGCTGTCAGTGCATGCTCACATCCCAGAAAGCCAGTGATGTCCTGGGCTGCATCCAAAGCAGTGTGGGCAGCAGGGCCAGGGAGGGGATTCTGCCCCTCTGCTCAGACCCCATCTGCAGGGCTGCATCAGCTCTGGGGTCCCAGCACAGGGAAGGCATGGACTTGTTGGAGCAAGTATGCAGGAGGGGCACAAAAATGATCAGAGAGATGGAAAACTTCTATGAAGGAGGACTGAGACAGCTGGGATTGTTCTCTTAAATCTGTGTACTGGATCAGCACTCTCCCTCCCCTGTGCTCCCTCAAAGATTTCTGGGATGGGCAGCTAAAAAACCTGTAGGTCTCTCAGTTGATCAGAGCTTATTTAGTTGTGTGATGCCCAACCTGGGTGCAACATTTCAGAAGAGACTGACTGCAGAACAAGCCAGATCCTGTCACCTGCAGGACTGGTGTCCAAAAGAGTTTGTAAAGGACCATGTTGTGAATCTGTTGTAGGGGCATAAAAAAGCTTCAGCTAAACAGATCAAATGAGCCCAGCAGCTTTGATCTGGTACTGCACAAACCACCATCACTGCAGATTGGTAGCTAGGAAGAGATGACACAGACAGGCTGCTGAACATTCCATGGATTGTTTTGGTGACCTTCAGTCATGTGATAAATTATTGGATGGTTGCAGCTTCTGACGGCTAAAAGCCACCATGGTTGGTGGCTTCCCAAAACAGTTCTAGGTTGTCAAAAGTGATGTGTCAAAATCCATGAAACTATGCAAATTCACAAAAACTTTTCCAGTTATATGATGGAAAGAGAGGGTTGATTTAAAAAAAAAAAAAAAAAAAAAAAAGGAATACATGCCAGACTAAACCGAACTTTTTGAATCAGTATATCCAAGGATTGAGGAGAGCTGCATCCTATTTCTCAGAGATACCACACTGGAGCTGGGTATATCTGGCCATGGAGCTCCTTCAACTGAGCTTTATGATGAGGCAGTACAGGCAGACAATTACGATTCTGGCAGCAGCAGATAGCACTGTTTGGATTTACAAAGAATGTCCTTATTCTTACCCTCAACTTGTCTGTTGTAGTTTTATTTTTTTCTAGGTGTTGTGTATTCCATAAGTACATACATTAATGGGTATGCTTATGACTCATATATATGAACATTCAATGCTGCACCACACTATATAGATGAATGATTGGAAGATATGACACCCAACACAGCATTTATGTGTTCTGCTGCTTGTTTTCCTGTTCACAGAGGTTTATTTATTTTCTTTCTCTCTCTGAAGTTCCAAGTATGCTACTCGAATAACCCAGAAAAGAAGAGACATGTCACTGAATATGTGCTTTGTTCAGCTTTGTGAATATCTGATTTCTCTCTTCCACAATTCATGTTAGTTAAGCCAAAAAACCACCTATTGTACCTTGACAGCGGGATCATCTGGAGTTCATGCTCGTGATTGTTTTCAAACACACACAGTCTTTCTCTGGCAAATACGTATTTTAAAGCATCACAGGGCATGTTTATCAGTTTATTGGGAAACAAATGTTGAGTTTCATGTAATTCTGAAAAAGATATTTTCAACATCATAACTAATAATCCTGATATACAGAAAGTGGGAATGTGTGTGTGTGTGTGTGTGTTTAGTATGGATATATAATTCCATAGTGGCCCACCTGCAAGCTGGGAATTGGAGATGACAGTCAGAGACAATTAATTTCCCCCTCTAATTGCTTGGAGAATGTCTTTTTCATTGCAACTCTTTTGTCAATTCTTTGCAGGAATTGCATCTGGGAAATTAAAGACATACAAACTTGAAAGGAATTGCAGTGCAAATGCATTAGCATCAAGAGTTATTTCCATCCAGATACATATTCTGATTGCATCTTTTATAGGTGAGTAGAGAACACAATGTTTGTGCATTTTATGGGCATGCACCATGAGCTGATATTGCCCAGACAGAATTTGGAAATTGATGTACCTAGTATAATCATATGCTTTCTATCCGATGCTCAAGAAATGTAGGCTTGCTGAGTCTGATTTCCAAAAGTAACCAAGCAACTTAGAAGTCCATGATCAAAAGAGCATTAAAAACCAGATTTGCAAAGGAACTGAAATAGCTAGGGAGGTTTACAAAGCCTGGAGACAAGTTAGGAATCCAGGTCATTACTGCTTTTCAATAACTTGCCCAATTGTCCCTTCAGCTGATCTGCAGTGAGTGTTTACCTGTACATTTAGACGCTTGGATATCTTTGAAAATCTGTCCTTACACACAGAAAACATCATCAAGACTTCACATTGGAATGATAAAATATTTATTTTCTCCCTAGGAGCTTTTGATAATTACATGTCCTCTGTCATCCTTATTTACTAGTTAATGAAGCACTGCTGCTAGGGACCGAAGAGGCGGCATTCATTTTTCTCAGTGTTAGGCATTTCCGCTATATGTTTCATCAGCACAGTTATTCCCTGTTCTGATGGAAAGTAAAAAGCACTACCAGTACATGATTTATTTGACCTGTGTTAGACAGCTACATAAATATGAGGTGAATCATGCCTAGAGATGCTTCTTTCTCTCCAGTTCTCTATCAACAAAATCAGGAGAAGCAGCTCAGGAGTATATGTCTAGATTAAAGATACAACATCAGGAGAAATACAATCAGCAGATCCTGGGAAATTACTGTTATTTCCAACTACTTGGCAATAAAACACTGAGTCCTGTTCAAGAGGGGTGGGGAGATGAGAAGGATCCAGAAAGGCGCTACTGAAATGGTCAATGGTCAAGGACCTAAAGTGGACAGACTGCAAGGAGATATTGTGGAGATATTTAGTGTGGAGAAGACTAAAGAAAGATACCATGACACCCGACAATTACTCAAAATGCAGTTGTAAAGATGGCTGTACAAATCTTGTCTCTCTAGTAGCTGATGAGGTAAGAAGGGACAACAGCCACAAACTGAAGTGGGGAAGGTTCAGACTGGATTTTAGCAAAAGAGTTCTCTGTGGAGGATTGTTTAGAAGAACAAGATGTCCAGAGGTGTGATAAGCATCTCCATTTTGGGAGGTAGTCAAGACTCAGTTAGATAGAGCCCTGGCTGATCTGGCCTGGTGACAAGTTAGTCCCACGTTGGTGGAAGATTGGCTTAGAGATGTCTTTAGCTGACAAAGTCTCACCCTCTGTAAGTCTGAGAAACTGTCTGAATTTGGTGCTGTTTGCAATTTTTCTGAAATACTTACACTACCCATCTCCGGGTCTTTTCTCATTCTTGATGAGCACACATAATCATTTGCATTTTCAAATCCCTTGGCACCCAGGGGAATATTCTTCTTTCAAACTACCAATGATGTAAGACTGATGTGAAGAAATTAAACAGATATTCAACAAGAAATTGAAATTCAGAATTTCTTGCAATTACCAGAATTTCAGAGGGTAGTTCTTACTGTAGCGACACTTCGACCCATCCCCACCAGAACTTTAAAATCCTGACTGGCATTTTTGTTTATCTTTTTTATTCTAGTATGCAGAGGCAGCATAATGCATTGGGAACCCTTTTTTGGTCAGCTGGAACTGCCCTATGGAAACTTGTTAAAACATATAACTATTTTCCTTTTTTTTCTTTTTAAAGTTTTTTATTTGTGGGTTGGGCTTTTTTTAATTAGCACTAAGAGGTGAGAAGTAGCTCTTACTTATTCACTTATTTGTATTGTAGATCTCTAGGGATTTTGCCGTCTGTCCCCAAGCTTACAGAGATAGGAGTGTGTCATCTTGGGCTGAGAGTGATAAGCAATGTATAGGAGAAAGCTTAAAAGCTCATTTACAAGGTAACGGAAATTTCTCCACTAATATAATAACTAAATATTTTAACCTTGTTACTACTGACTTGATAATGAATAACCTGCACCTTTCTTGTTATGTATAACCTGCTCCATTCTAGTTATGTATTAGTGTTTTCTTAAAACCCCCTTGTGTTATATACATGCATGCACACATAAAAGCCTACTACAAAAATTTATGTGGAGATTCCCACTAGTCGAAATGCATTAGAGCTACCACCAGAGAATTGTGAAAACCAGATTCCTTTTCCCACAGATCAAGATTCAGAAATAAAATGTCTTCAAACACTGGGAATATATTTGCAAGGATTGTAGGCTTTGTCACAGATGCTTAGATAAATATAAAACCCTGAAACCTTTAACTTGGCTATTATGAGAAGTTATGCAAAGTCTGACTTCTTCTAAGTCAGTAATTGAAATGAGGTATGTGTGTAGAATCTGGATAGAAATGTCACACTGAAAAGAAGATGAACAGCTAAAATGGAAGCTTCCTCAGATGCTAAATATTTCATTTCTACTCATGAGGATAGCTTTAGTGTACATCATTTTAAATTATTCTTTCTCTGAGGTCATGGTAGTTTCGGAAGCGCAGGAGCTCAGAAGATTTTCTTCTCATGTCTTTATGAAAGAGAAAAATTGAGCCAAAACAAGCTCAAACAAGCCAAAACAGCGAAGGCAGAGTGGAGAACAGAGAGTGGTGTGAAACCACACTAGAAGGGAAAGACTAAGCACAAATGTTTACACCACTGTTTCCTGTTTCTTCCTCTCCTTGGCTCTATTTACCACAATTTTACTGATTCACACAGGCTAAACAAATAGGACGCTCAGAAATTGATTCGCTGTGGCTCTCTAGGTTCTATAGTCCCATTGCAATGAATGCAACTTTGTGCAGCAGCCTGGCAGACACAAGTTGAAGAAGAAGGTGAGCAGCCTTCCCTTCCACAAGTCCCACTGGTCCCCACGACCTTACTTGTGCTGTGCTTTGGGAAATATGAGTGGATACCTACGGGTCTGTGTACTTTGTGCACATGTGAAAGGCTGCAATGTCTCACTGAGCAGTAAAAAATAAGAACCTTTGAACACAGGGCACAAACCACTGCAGCTTGAGAAATGAATTCATAACGCAAATGTCTTGAGACTCCAGCTACAAGCGGAAACAGAAACAAGTTTCCAAGAGGCCATTTGTGGCTTGTTTCTACTAAAATAAGGAGAGTGGAGTAATCTTTCTAATGCTGCCATTCTGTCCCTCTGGTGAAAAGATGTACCAAGTCTCAGGTCAATTAATTTGTCATGCAACATCCCTGTCTACTTTAACTTTGTGTGGGCTGAATTGTGACCAGCAGAGCCACAGTTTTGGAGCACCACACTCACAAGGAAAAGTGCTGTTTTCCATGCTCAAGAGTTCAACGACAGCTTATGTAGGAAACCAGAATCACACAACTTGATGGCTGGAAATGTTTCCTAGATTTGTTTTGCTGCTGTGTTATGACAGCACAGCACCATGAATAAGACAGAGATTCAAATAAGTCTGGGAAAACACCTTCTAGGAGCCAGGACTCACAGCCTGGTATATGGGTAAACATCCAGGTGTATGTGGCACAATGAAATACTGGATGTAAGTTTTAGCTATGGCACCTGAAGTAGTCTTACTTCTCCAGTTCCCTGATGGGAACAGACGTCTGTTCTCTGGAGAAAGAGGCCACAGTCCCCAGTCATGCTGCTTGCCCACCTCACACGGTGCTGCAGAGCCAGTGTGAACCACTCACTCTTGCCACACAGCTTGGAAGCAAGGCAGGCATAAATCCTGGCCCCACTGAAGTCACTGGCAGGCTGAAGGGTAGGATTTATAATTGACCCAGGTACACCCAGAATTCCACACCATCTAATTTTCAAATACTTGGGATTTACAAAGGTGGAACTCAGCCCTGCTGTAAACAGAAACAGGACACATGGATAAGATAGAAATCTGAGAAGTTGTGTTCAACTGCACCACTTCTGAATTTTGCTTTTGGATTTTCCTAGTTCCAAAAATGTATTGACTACAGAGTTTATGCATTTCAACTTTAATTAGGTAGATACTAATATGTAGCATGAATTAATCCATTAAACAATTATACCTTTACTTCTGTAGAACACAATATGCAAGTGTGTGTGAGAGAATGTGAGAGAATATATGAGCATGTACCTCCACCAGCTAGATACTGATACTATGGCCTGGCAGCTTTAGAAATCAATTTGTGTGCAATGATCC
This sequence comes from Irena cyanogastra, assembly GCA_013397155.1. Taxonomy (NCBI): domain Eukaryota; kingdom Metazoa; phylum Chordata; class Aves; order Passeriformes; family Irenidae; genus Irena; species Irena cyanogastra. The sequence continues at coordinate 195,161 of VWZV01001883.1, read as the reverse complement.
CTTTGTATCTTCTAATTTCATGAATATTCTGGGTCTGTGGATTCATATTGATTTCTTTATGCTATTTTAGGCTTTATTCTTAGAAATTGATTTCAGCACTCATTTAGAAATAAATATCAGTAAAACTGAGTAAAATCTACACAAGCAGATCTTCTTCAACACAGATTAGCCCTAATGTTTCTCATTGATTAAGTATGACAAATATGCAGTTCTCCTGTTTGTCATCATGCAAGGGAGAAAGGTATGACAGCCTTCATGAGTCACAAGAAATGAGAAAATACCATAAATTATTGGACTACTGGATGATTAATACATTAATTTTTGCACAGAATCAAATGAAATTATGGGAAGTTTCATTTAATATTACTCTGATAATGGCATTATGGTTGAAAAACGCCTACTGCAGCATGCTGTGTTGCATACGGCCAGCACAATGACCAGCCATGAGCAAATCTTCCCTGTATCAAGGATGTCTCCTAAATCTGTACTCTCTTGTTTACATGGGAGGCTAAAAATGAAGAAATAATGGCAGGCATTCAGAACGAATGAGAAGAGGAACTTAAAATAATGTCAGCAATACCCTTTTTGATAAAAAGTACTGCAACACAGTGGCACTGCTTACTCAAGTTCATCAGGAGGATCCCTCTGAAATTCCAGAGGGATTTAGAATTCAGTGTTAAAATCTGAAGTCCAATGATTGTGGCTCTGATCTAAAGCAAAAATTGAGAAGTAAGGTTTTTTAATGCCTATGAAGAGATCAAAGGGTCTCCTTAGCAGCTGCTTGTGAGTTTCTTGAAATGAGGTGGTTTTAGGGTGTTTCAAGCTACACTATTGCCAAAAGTAAAAGTCTGTAGGACAATATGAACACCTAGGGAGAGCCTAACTGCATTTCTTTATGGAAAATATGTTTTGTTATGTAAAATAACAAAAAAAAATTAAATCCCCTTGGGGGATGCAGGAATCATTAAGTGATATTCAGTGTGTCACAAAGGAAGCCAGACTAGAGAATCATAATGGCTTCACCTGACTTTATTAGTCTCCAAAGTCTATGAGAAGCTCGTGGCTAAGAATCAGGTTAAGATACACAGATGGCTGCAAGTGGAACTTACTCTCTGACCTTCAGCTCTGTGTGAGCCATGCATCAGGGTTATGGCAAAATTCATCATAGTACAAGACTAAAAGATTTGTGTGGTACAAGATTAAACCGGTAGAAAAGCCATAAATTGCCTCCCTCTAGAACAGAAACTGGTTGTTTGGGGTTTATTTGTTTTTTTGTGCCCAGTCTGTTAGTAAATATATTGTAGCAGATGAAAGAACTATTTCCTTTTTTCTTAGTCCCTGTTTCATTACTGGGAGCACTGGAGTCCAAAACCATCTGCCCAGAGGCAACACTTTACTCAGCTCCTGAGTGAAATGTCACCTCATATCAGCTCACTTATCAACTTCAGCTGAAAGAAAACTCCCTCTCTGATTAGGTACTCCTACATTTCCCCAAGTGTCCATTTTTTATTTTTCCTGAGAAAACTATTAGTGGTGCAAAAAGCATTGTATTCAAAAGAGTCAGTCCATGAAATGACGTCAATATGCCAAACTAGTTTCCACATAGCCCAATCCTCCTCCTCATGATTATTCCTGTCAGTCTTGTTGCATTCTGTAAGAGCTCGTAGTGCCAGGTACTGTACAAACATAGAATGCAATGGTGTCTCCAAGGCATTCAGAACCAGCCACAACAGCCAACAGAGGATGCAAAAAAGTACTGATAAATAGGAAGAAGAACTGGTTGTGTCTGTGGCCAGGTGGTTTGAGCACACCGGTAGTCTGTGTGGAGTTATTGTGGGTCTAATGGGAAAGAAGAGTTTATGAAGGGCCTAAGAGAGCGATGCTGGAGGCACACTAATGCACCACGACGGTTCCAAATGCAAAGGACAGCAGACACAAATGTATGAAAACACACACTTGAAAGGTATCCGGGTTAGGAAGGAGTGCTTGTAAAAGGTGAGGGTCTGGTAGTAACTGAGATGGGTCTCAGAACTGACCTTTCAACACAGGGGTGAAAGCAGTCCATTAAAGAAGTCAGATAAGTATAAGTAGGTTGTGTTGCTGTAGTATCAGAAAGGCACCTGTCAAGCATTTTAAAAAGAGAATTACAAAGTCAGTAATAGGAATATCATCTCCTTTTTAACTCCATAGTGACTGGGTGCTGACAGGCCAAGACAGTATTTAGCGGAGTACAGAAAAAGAAAGGTTGATTGTGGAGAAAAGAAGATGAGAATTGCCCAAAGGAGTTTCAGTTACCTGGAAACCTCCAAGCAACTGCCAAAATACTGCTGCATCCAAAAAATTATTATTTTCCATTGATCTGTTCATAAATCCTGGTGTTCCTGTTTCTTCTATTTATAGTTATACTGGCAGCACAAAACAAGCACATAATTTATCTTGAGCAGCCTTGTATCACAGACACAGTCTGAACTCCCACCTGTTACTCTAACTCGTAAATTTTTTGAGAGGGAGAAATTGTGGCTGCTTGTTCAGGGTCCTTCTCCTGAGAGGGGAATCACAGCAAACAGTTTATTTGTGAGCAAAAGTGCTGGGTTAATTCCTGCCATGGATGAGGGGGTTTCCAAAGACAGGGCTTGCCTCTGCCTCTCAAGGCTGGCCCATAGCAGCTGAAAATCTGACTTGTTCTCTTCTGTGATTTCCTACAATTCTCTTAGGATTCAGTCTTTTGCATTCAGCATAGCTTCTTAGTGTCTCCTGCTTTGCTCTCTGGTTTGCTCCTCACTTAATTTTGGATTCATTTTACCAATGGATTTTGACTTTTTGAAGTTTATTTTGTCATAGCAAAATGTCTTCTTTCTTCTGGGCTGTCATTCAAACATCTCTTTTTGAAATTGGCTCCTAAATTTTAATTAAAGGAACCTCTCGTTTGGCCCACAAATGAAAATGTTCTGAATTCTATTTTTTCTGTCCATTTCAAGGCATCAAGCCAAACAAGAAACACTGAAAACTGTCCAAACATATCCTTTTCCCTTCTGTCTTTCTTCTCTGCATTGGAGTTCCTCCTCCAAGAGACAGAGCTACAGCTAGCAGTGTTCTTGCCACAGTCCTGTGACATCCCATTGGAAGTACTCTCTCCAGCATGAGTGACTCATGGCAGGGCAGTGACACCAATGAGAGCACATCAGCACATTAACTGAGTGGCATTAACTGGACTTTGCTGTCCTGCTCCTGAACTGCTGGACAAAGACAGGAGTGGGCATGCAGTGTCACACGCTTTTGTCAGCTAAGTTGAAGTTCTGTTAAGCACTTGATCTCGTTTGTAGGAGATTAGAAATTAGGATAAATATTTTTCCTGGTCTTCAAAATACTTGTAAGAACCCAGTTTTGAAAAAAACATTACAAATAGCAACAATATCACCTCTTATTCTCTTTCCATCCCTCTTTTTTGGGCACCTTTAGCTGTGTGAAAAACGTTCTTCAAGGAGTGTCACCTTTGTGTCCTTTTTTGCCTCTGTTCTGTAGCTGCCCTGTGGCTCCTCCTGATGATTGTGCAGCACTCACATCAGCCTGAGCTGTGGCTACATCACCAGGAGCTGGGCTCTGGGGCCTTGGATGCAGGGGGCTGACCCTGGGGTGTTGTGAGGGGGTGGCTGCCAGGGTTAGACAGGGTAGACAGAGGTTTCCACCTGCAGTTTGTGGGAGTAAACCTCCATCTGCAGTGTGTGACTGAGTCAAAGCCTGAATCTTCCATGTGGAAGTATTCATTTCAGCAAGTAACAGTTTACATCCTGACATAAGGAGGCCAGTGGGACCTGCTAAGGAAATAAGTTTCAAACATCCTCCACCCAATTTTGTATCACACCCATTATTCCTTCTCCTTGCTCTCATTCTCTGTTTCTGAAGTTTTGTTATTTAACACAGAACGTCAGATTCCCAACTAGCACAGTAAACTTCAGTGATGCTGCAATGGAAACCAGTCTGGCCCAGTTGTAGAGTGTGTACACGGCTGAGCAGCCAGTGACAACTGAGAAAATACTGATGGTTTTGGGGATGAGCCACAACACAGACCAGGGAATAACCTGAAGAGAAGGAGAAAAATGTTTACATTGAACAGCTGGCACCATAGTGACTGACTGTGTTGGCCCCACCAGATTTACCTCTGTGCTTCAGTGACAGGTATGACTGAGACAAGAGTGTCTCTGGACATTGATCTCCAAGCCACAAAGGCTGGTGTGCCACCAGAGACACTGCCAGAATTTCATCTTCTGCAAACCCCACAAAAGCAGCCCTAGATTGGATAGGGTTTAAAACCTTTGGGAAACTTTGATGTGTTTGGTCCTACTAAACTTTTTGGAGTGACAATGATGAAGGTGCTTGTTGAGGTGAAGACAGTGTAGCACAATGTGATTTTAATTTTTGAGGAGCTTGAGAAAATAGAACGTAATAAATTACATACATAATTTGTATCTACTGAACAAGGCCAGGTTCCTGCAGCATCACAATGCCTGTGCAGAACATGAGTGAAATAAAGCTACATACTTTAAGTTTGGGAATTTTCACGCTTTCCAGTTACCTGCTTTTTCCATACCTTCATAATATCCTTCCCATGGTTGTGCAGCACTGGGGAGCCTGCTGTCTGCCCTACCATTCATGCTGGCTCCTGCCCAGCACCATGCTTGCGTGACAGGGGCAGAGTGTTCAGATTCTTTAATTGTACAAATTGTTTCCCCACTCAGCTGTAGCTGCTCGAGACTTGAGGAGGAGGAAGGCCTTTGTCCCTCTTGGAGAAGCAAGTGTGCCAGGATGTGCCAGTGGGAGCTCTATGGCTGTTCAAAAGCTGTCCAACAGGATTCACTGAGGTCCACAAGCAGGGATGAGTCACACCTAACCACCTAACCTCAACATCAGACTTTGCAATTAATTCACCCCTTACCAACCTTAGCATGACATTATAACTCAGCAAGCTGGAAATGCTACCTTAAAAAAGTGTTTTGAGCCTATCAGTCACTGCTCTGCCTGAAAGTCAGCAGATAACCGAATTGTGCCCAGCATGCCTCTTCTCCATGCAGTATCCATCCTATCCACAACCCTCAATGGCAGATATTTACTACAGTGCTCACAAGAACTGTATAGCTATTTCTACGTTCCTTTATGAGAAACCCTTTTTTTCCTCCAGGAGACTCTGCTTTACTGGGTTCGGTCTAAGACTTGGTGGAACCAAAGAAAGAACTGACAGCAAAATTACAGTGTTTATACCAACACAATAATGTGAATTGAAAAGAATAGTTTGAATTGCTGTGAAATAAAATGGGAGCAGTAAAATGCTCTGAATGTGTACATACACATACATATTTGGACACATATATAGACACATATATAAAATCACAGAATTGTTGAGGTTGGAAGGGACACTTAGAGTTCATCTGTTCCAACTCCACTTCTCACATTAAGGTACCTACAGAAGGTTGCTCAGGGCATTGTCCATCCAGGTTTTGAGTATCTCCGAAGATGGAGGCTCCACCATCACTCTGGGAAACTTGTTCATGTGTTCAATTACCCTCACAATAAAGAACTCTAAAACTTTCAACAAGTTTTCTTGTATTCCATTTGTTTCCATTGCCTTTTCACCTGTCTCTGGACACTGAGAAATCTGTCTGTGTCATCTTTACTGCCTCCCATCAGACATTTTACACATCTTATAAGGTAACATACTCTTGAGCTTTCTCTTTTCCAGGATGAACACCCCCAGCTCTCTCAGACCCTACTTGCATCAATCCCTTATTTATTTTTGTGGTGCTTTCCTGAACTCACCCCAGTACGTCCAGGTGTCTCTCACAGTGGAAAGCCCAGCACAGAGCCCAGCACTGCAGATGTGCCTCACCAGAGCTGAGGAGAGAAGGATCACCTTCCTTGACTTGGTGGTGATGTTCCTTCAGGTGTAGTCCATTCATATACTTTATCAAACAGTTCTCCCAGGTGTTACCTGCAAATCTGCTGAAGTTGTGCTCTGTCCCATTATACAGATCATTAATGAAGATATTTGACCTGGTTGGCCACAGTATCAGTCCATGGGGTACAGAGCTGGTCTCCAACTGGACTTCACGCTGCTGACTGCAAATCTCTGAGCCCAGCAGTTCAGTCGATTTTCAGTGCCCTTCACTGCTCATTTATCTAGTCCATGCTTCATCAGCTTGTCAATGAGGATGTTATGGGAGAGAGCGTCAAAAGTCTTAGTAAAGCAAAAATAAACAACATCTAGTGCTGTCTCCTCATCCATCGAGCAAGTCATCTCCCTGTAGAGGGCTATCAGGTCAGTCATGCATGATTCCCCCTTTGTAAATCCATGCTATCTACTCCTAATCACCTTATTGTCCTTTACACATATATATAAAAAAATATACAAACACAGGCACACAGACACGTATGCACATATTTACATATATATTAAACATAGCAATTCAAATTATTCCATACATATATATGGTTCAAATAATCCAAAATTTCCTAGGCCTTAGGCATCATTGCAGAAAATTCTTTAGCAAAATTTGCTTACCCTTATATGTATTTAAAAACCCAAAAACAAATCAAACCAGCTTACAAGGGTTTAGCACGAGTAGAAAAAATGGGCCAGACAATGAATCTAAATAAATATAAAGAATACCAGCATCCAGAACAGCATATTCTAGCTGTCCCATCTAAAGGAGACACCACACATGAACTGTGAGCTGCATTCAAAGGTCAGTGCCAGCTGAAGGATTCAGACCCAGGAGATGTGAGCTCTGTGGGATGGGCTTTACTCTGACATCACTGGCAACAGCTTTGCACAAGTAGCAGGCTTCCAGTCTGAGCTGCTATTTGAAATGTTGTTAGTCTTTTCTTGGTGTATACTGGCCTTGGTTGCAAGATTAATTCCCTAGATGGTACCAGGAGATGATGGCAGCACGCCTTTGCTCCAGTACAAATGTGTGCTCTGATTAATATTTGTGCATCACTTTCAAAATTGGGAGGGTTATACAACTGCAAATTAGACTCAGATTCAATCAGAAGATACTGTCACTCTTAATGCTGCAGATCCTCAAATGCCTGAAAGGTGCCTTGACTTTTTAGGTTTCACAGGCTGAGTAATTTCTCCAGGATTTTCCATTGGCATCAGTCTCCAAATGCTCAGAGGAGCACAGACGAGAGCACCTGAGCAGGTCACTCTGCTCAGCTGCACATCTGCTGACACCCTGGAACCCCCCGTTTCCTCTCTTCTAAACTGCATACAAAATGCCATCCAGTTTAGTTATACTTATACCTTTCTTTACAGACCATACCAGGATACGCACACTCAAAACTTTCACGTCTGTCGTCTGTCATTATTGCTACCAGAGCAGGCACTGGAATCTAAGATTGTGCTGCCCACTGTTCTAATCTGACCCTAAACCAGAAAACTGCTCTAAATCAGGTTGCTGGTTTGTGATGATCAAAGACAGCCAAGATGGGGAGCTGCTATGGGGTCCTGAGCCCTGGGCAGGCTGGGGGGAACCCTGGAGAGGGGATCAGGGCCACCAAAATCTACTAGTGCAGTCAGGGTACTGACATACACGTGTCCAGACAATCCTACTGGGTTTTGATTTTGATTTTGCTTTCCAAAATACTGTGATAATAATTTTATGGTAATAATCTAAATTAAGTTAATTAGGCTAAAATTAGAGGAGTACCTTAAATGACAGGAGAAAATTATTTACCTTATTCTACCGCCTGAGGACTCCTAAATGCACAAGTAAGTAAATACATTTAAATGCAGCTGACAGTATTTGCAACAAGTGTAGACGGGAAGAATGCTGATGAATGCATAAATAATTTCATTTCCATTCAGTCATTCCAAGCGAAGTGGAATACTGCAAGTAAACAATTTCTGCTTTGCAGACTTAGACTTTACCCTCATCAAAAACCAACAGAGAAATGAATTGCCCTTTACCAGTCCCTCATTCTGCCTGTGAGGGTGCAGGGGCAGAGCAGAGTTCTGCTCAACACTGGCACTATGTGGCTCTACAACACTCAGAAAACTACTCAAGGAACAGGCTTTGCATCCATTAGCCTCGTTGGTTTGCTTGAGCTTTGCTTCTAAGTTAAATCTGTGCCGAGGTGAAGTTTTGACAGTAACAACTCGACTGCCTATGTCCTTTGGAAAGCTTTATTAATGGCAAAAACATGGAAATGGGAGCCAGAACTCCCCTCTAGCTTCAGAGAACTCAGCATGAAAAAGGTACTTTCCCAAACATCTTGGTGAAAGCCAAAATTCTTCTTTTTGTCAGTAAACACTTTCGGACTGGGCCCAGGATGTCTGCAGCATTATAATCAAGAAATTTGAAAATAATTCAGGTGGTCAAGAGATAAAAGGTACTTTCTGCTTCTATCTTGTCACTCCACACACGAACTAGCAGGGATGATGATGGATCCTCCTTTCCAGAGCATCTCATGGCAGGACTGTGTTTTAAATAGAAGTTTCTTCCCTTCATTTTCTCACCTATACCTGCATCTCACCTGATAAATTAAGTGTCAGTGGGAAATAGAATCATGGAATCATAGCATAATTTTAAGTTGGAAAGGACCTCTAAGATCATTGAGTCCAACCACTAACCTGGCACCACTATGTTTATCACTAAACCATGTCCCTAAATGCAACATCTACACACCCTTTAACAGGGATGGCAACTCAATCCTCTGGCAGCCTGTTTCAGTGCTATCTGAAGATCAGATATGAAATTTTCCCCGATATCCAATCTAAACCACCCCTGGCACAGCCGGAGGCCGTTTCCTCTTATCCTATTGCTTGTTACCTGGAGAAGAGGCCAACACCCACCTCGCTACACCCTCCTTTCAGGCAGTTGTAGAGAGCAATAACATTCCCCCTTGAGCTTCCTTTCCTCCTGGCTAAACGCCCCCAATTCCCTCACCCACTCATCATTCCCAAACCCTTTACCATATTTGTTTCTCTGCTTTGGACATGCTCCAGCAACACTCAGAAATAGTCTGAAAGGTACTGTTTTCTCCAAGTGGAAGCAGGTCATTCTGGTAACAACTGAATTTGAAAGGAGTGTCATTTCCAGAGGTATTTGTCTAGCACTGGTGAGGCTGTACTTGTGTCCAGTTCCAGGCCACCCACTTAAAGATGATTTGGGAGAAGCAGGGCATTCCTAGATTTCAGTGCCTGCCCTGATACTGAAAATGACAAATGACAAGCATGAAGCTTTTGAGACTGCATATCCTTGTATGCTGTGTAAAGAAAGGCATAAATATAACCAAAATGGATGACATTTTGCAACCCTCATCACCACAGAGACAACTGACAATGGAGGAATAATTTTTCTATCAACATAAAAATATAGACATTTGTGTGCCATATAATGTTAGCAAAGCAAGTAAATAAAATTTGCTATTGCAGTATATAAAAAGTGAAGGTTTGAATAGCTGTTATTAGAGTTCATGCACATTCCTTTTAGTCATTTTTGTTTTAAGAAGATACCAATCATGACTGTGTGCTTTAGTTACTGAATGTTAAGGAGAAAAATAAGTAAGTTCCCTGCAATCTCTGAAAAACACAGTGACAACTACAGAAAATGTGTTTTTAGCTAGGGCAATGCTTTTCAAGGTGGGGATAGATGGATCTCATCTAATCTATAACACAGCAATAAGGACCTGGATATCCCAATCTAGTTTTACAGGACTCAAGGAACCCCAAAAAACCTTGGTGATAATCCAAGCATAGCTTGTGATGTACATATGTAGGGCAAGAGCTGAAAGGACACTGCTATGAACAGGAGACAGACAGAACATCGAAGCCCACATCCTCAAAGATCTTTTCATGTGCTCAAAGTCTCCTTTGCATATCACCAGAGTTTTCCCAATCACCACTCTTGTAAACCCATAGGCAGCAAAGATTTGGAGAAGGCTGTCACAAACAGGCCTGAACCCCGACAATGCTCCTGAGCTCTCCGTCCCTAGAACTTTTCAAGACCCAGCTTTATAAAGTCCTGGGCAGCTTAGTCCAACCTTAAGCTGGCCCTGATGTGGGCAAGAGATTGGACTAGAGACGTCCTGAGATACTTTGCAACCTGAATTACTCTGTGATCCTGGGGGTACATGGGGTATGGGAGGCCTGAGCGTCAAACTGGGCACTGCAGCATATTCAGTAATACAGACTAAATACCACAACCTCTCCTTGGGCTTGTTACACTCTAGGTTCTTCACTATCTTTAGGGACCCTCTCAAATTTCTCCCCCACCATCTTGAAGTGGGATCACTCAAGTCTGCACACTGAGGAATTGAGTTTTGTCTTTGTCGCAGTATGTGAAAACCAGCAAAGAAATCCAAAACAAAAGATGGGAGTAAACTGTAAAGGATCAGAGTGCCCAGAGTGCCTCAAAAACAGTGGGTGTTCTGTTTACTTAACTTAAACATCTTTAAATACCTGACTGTATAGGTAGGAAATAACTTATTCACATATGTAAAGGAGTCTGAACTGTGAGGTTAGATGGCCATAATAATAAATATATAAGAGCAGCATTATTAAGTATTCTAGCGGGATTTCAGGAGGTTAGGAATACAAAGAGGAATTAAGGTGAGGTTCAGACCAGAAAAATAAAAGCTAAACACTGAAATTCTGAGCTAAATAAAAGCATAGGAGTTGTTGGGGGGGCTCACTATGTGGTGAAAATAACAGATGAACTAGGAGTATTCAAGTGAGATAAGGACAGTAGGACTACCTGAAGTCTCTCCAACCTGTATATTGCTGTAAAATCCCTTTTTTTCCGCTTCATTCCCCTTCATCCCCTTCTGTGTTATTTCATCTTCCTGCCTTCTCTCTCCAGCTGCTTTGTGTTGGAACAAAAAGCAAGAATGATGCCTTAGTCAGCTACCATTGCACCTTCTGCAAAACTGTTGAAAGCCTAGGACCAGAGAGGAAGTGAAAAGCAGTGGCTAAGCAGTTCAACACTTGAACTTAGCATGAGGTACAAGTAAAAGAGGGTGCAAACCCTCTATTTCTCCAACAGCAAAATTATAGAAACAGCAGGAGGGCAGAAAGTTGCCATACATTGCGACTCTCTTCCCTGCCCTTTTGTGTATGTTTGCCCTCTTTGACTTGAAGGAAGAATTACAGCAAAATCAGCACATTTTAATTAGCCTTTGGACTTTTCTCTGAAAAAGTCTAGTAATTTCTAGGCTTAGTGATGTAAAGAAAGACTGCCAAATAAGAACATTTTTCCTTACAAAATTTCCTTGAGCTGAAGGTAAAAAACTAAAACTGTTTGCAAAACAGGTCCATAAAGCATCAAAGGAATTAATCTTTTTAGTCTTTCCTGCATCTGTAATAAAGGATTTACATTACTTCAGAAGTGTTCAAGGACTGAGCTTCCTGTTCCAAAACCCCAAGCTTTGTTTCACTGTTTAATGCAGTACAATGAGAGTGCTGTGTTTGTAACTCACCTCTTTATTCCATTAAATACAAATGAGCCCAATCCCTGCAGGTAGTCTCTTGCACATTCAAAAACATCTGCTACCAGGCAAGGGGAGCAATGAAAAGGCAGAAGGAACTTTCAAACTTTCGGTAAAGGTAAAAAAGCATCCAAAAAGTTTCAAGTGCAATACATTCAGGTGTGAAAGAAGAGCCATTTTCACGTGTGTGAGGAGACAGTGTGAGGAGGAAAGGTGCTATGAAATTGTGGAAGCTGTCAGGCCTGAAACTAGCACCAACACAGTTATACTGGGATGCTTGATCTGTTTGTCCTTGTCTGTCTGTCCACTCACCAGCCAAGGAAGTACCCACCTGCTCCCACTCCAGTTGCAGCCCAGCCCTCACAGCATGGTCAGGACAGCAGGTTTGGGTGTCTGTATTGCTCCAGCTGCCATCAGCAAACATGGGGCTGCTGGGCACATCCCCCAGGCACCACCCATCATGGGATTTGCACATCTCATCATCCCTCTCATAGAATTATGGAATCGTAGAATCATTTGTGTTGCAACAAACCTTTGATGGGCATAGAATCATGGAACGCTTTCAGTTGCAAGAAACCTTAAAGTCATCTAGCTCCAACCTCCCTGCTGTGAGTAGGGACACTTTTCACTAGATCAGGTGGCTCAGAGCCCCATCCAGCTGGATCCTTCCTGATTCTTGGCACTGCTTTTTCTGCTTGTATCTCTCTTCCCAGACTCCAGCCTCACCCTAGTTACACAACCCTCCTCTAAAGCCTGTTCCTCCTCTGGTGACAGTTCTGTCACAACAATAACCAGATTTGGTATTTTTGACTCATTTACTTAGGTGTTCTTGGCCCCACACAGCATTGCTGACATGGTCACCTACTGGGCGTGCTGGCTGTGCCCAGCCCTACTCCACAAAGTCCCCCAATACTTTGATCTGCAGAGTTTGGGTGTTTCTCACACACCCAGTCTTTGCCGCCTGTGTAGCCTGGACATCCCATCTTGGCACTGACACTGCTGTCACCTTCTTGCTCTGGTTTTGGCTGAGTCCAGCAGTTTGCCCTGCCACATCCACAAGCTACAATTAACCCCTTAGCATGACTTCTGCATACCACTGTATGTGCTAAATGAATTGTTTTTTCCATCTGTGAATGTCAGGGGCAGTTGCTGAAAAAAATCTGTGGAATTGTACTTAAGGAGCAACCTTGGAAGTCTTGTGCAAGGGAAAAATTCAGAGAAGAATATGTTTCAATACAAAGACTTGTCTCTGAAAATGCACTGAATGAAAGATTTTCCCCTGGGTGCATACTACCTTGAAAAGCCTGGGTATTTTTAACTTGGCCTTCACAAATAGGCAAATAGGGTGATGAGGGTTCAGTGAAAAATTATTTTGCCTTATTTTCCACCTCTTTAAGGCTCGGATTAAATATATTCTAGATATTTGATCCAAGCATCAAAATGTAATAATAGGATAGAGAATAGATGATACCTTATGACTAAAGATTTTAAGAGGTTTTAGTGATACTAATAAATTGGAACTTTTGAAATTACTTTATATCTAGAACATCTAGAACAACTATGAAGTTAAATATGTTTGTGCCTGCATTTCACATTGAAAAGGACCCAAGTAGAGAGTCTGCAAATGGCATAACAGAGGTGTCTGAAAAAAGCTGTGTTTTCCTGTGAGTGCCAGAAGACCACGGTGTCCAGCTCTTGAAAAACGTGTAGACTACCAACTTGGACACACCAGATGACACTGAAACCAGCAAGGCTCAGCTAAGGGGATTCCTCTTCAGCTCATTTCTGCAACCACTCTCATTTTATGTGCCTTTGTTTTTTGATATGACAGATGCTAAAGACAGGTACTCACTGAAAATCCTGAGTCTTTAGTCTTTAGAAGCTACAAGGGACTATGAGTTTGAGACTAGATCTGGACAAATGCAATCTGAATGGCTGTGACTAAGAAAATCAAAACAAATGAATTTGCAAAATTATTTTTCCTCAGGTAGTCCAAATGTAACAGACTCATGATTAAGCCTAAAAATTCCCCAGGCAGAATAGTAAAAAAAAAAAAAAAAAAGGTAACAGAGAAAATATAAAATAAAATTAAATATTTCACTGAAAGAAAGACAAGTCATTTGGTTAAACACAGTATGTTATTCACCTACATTAGTTCTAAATTTCAGTGAAGAAAGAAAGAAAGAAAAAAAAAATCACTTGGATTTGACCTAAAACAGTGGTAAAGGGATAGTTTGAATAACACACCATATGGGAAAACACATTAAAGAGGACCAACTCTGAAGTACAAGTCTGGCCAGAAAGTGATGCTGAGACCCTGCTCTAGGCTAGAGACAAGATATGAACCCTAACTTTACAGTTCAATCAACCATTTAACCCAATTTTATCCATAAGCACCAAATCTTGATAAAGACCATAGGAAGAACTAGTTTTAGGGATTAAATAAAATACCCGTAGTAGGTGCCCATAATATATACCTAAGTGTCCAGAAACTGTATAAGTGAAATTTTTCTATTTATAAAGAAGGTATTGCAAACCATGGAGAATGAGAGAGGTGAATAATACAGCACTTTTCAGTGTATTGTAAAGAGGGTTTTTTTAAGATAAAATTATATTAGTTTCCTTAAATACTTTTGCAATTATCAGGTTGCTATAATGCATAATACTCAGCTGAAATCCCAGTTTAATTACCACTTTTAAGTTTAAATTTGATTCTTTATCCATAAAATGCTGTGAGGCCTCCTGACTGCATTTAATATCCTCACTCCGATGCTCTGCATGTACCCTGAGCAACGCTCACATGAAGCAATGCTGAGTTACACTTTACAAGTGCCACCTCATCTCATGCAAAGGAAATTAGATTCCTTTTTTAATTTAATCTCGGTTCTATTTAATTAAAGTCTTAAGAATTGTTTTGTTTTTGAAAAAATTGTTTAATAGACGGTTTCGGATAAATTACTCACTATGAGTTTGAATTTTGGACAAGATATTCTAGGCTATGAATAAATTTCTAAGTGCTGGCAGGACCAAAATGTTAAAGAGCTGGGTGACAGAGATGACAAAGAGCTTCCTTATTTCTGCCTTAGAAGAGCTGTAAAAGGAAAGATTTTGTGATTCTTCTCTGGTATCTTTGCTATTCATCTTGTGTGCATGGGTTTGGGGAGGAAGACTAATGGAAGAACTGTTTATGCTTCTCATTCCTCTTCCATATTTTTTCATTTGCATTATTCCTGAATAATTTTTCTTCCTTCAGACTAGTTAAATAGGAGTATTTGATATAGGAACCTAGCAAAGGATGCAGTGATGCTGAGAAGCTTTATGGAAATGATTCCTGACTGCAGACATCTCTGACCCAGGAGCATTCAACTTGAGAGACTGAGAGCAGCAGGATCTGCAGTGTGCTCCAGCTCTGAGAATCTGCTTCATTACCACCCATTTTTAAAGCATCACAATGGAGCAGCCAGCCACTCTGGAGAAGGTAGCTGGGTGTCGAACACCTCAGCAGGCATTTTCAGGCTGTGATATCTGATCATTCAATAAGCCTGCTCTCAAGAGCTCCTGCTCTGCAGGTTGGAACATCTGGGGAAAAAAATGCAGAGGATCAGTGGGCAAACTCATAGGGAAGGAGGGAGTGGAGAAGAGAGACAAGCTATTTCTCTTTAAAAACATTTCACCAAATAAAACCCAAAGGCATAATTTGCATAATGAATTTCTCCTTAAACAGAAGAGCATTGACACACAGAAAGGTAGGGAAGTACAAAGAGGATTACAAAATCGGATTCACTAGGCTAAGAAAGAGACACAGACTTAAGTCACTGAGAAGTACAGTTAGGTCTGGAAGAAGTAAATGCAGACTTCCCTGCTCTGCAAACAGAATTTGGCTTCCAGAGCAATGCTTACATCCATTTTGAATGGAAAAAGCATCCTAATAATCCTGTATCTGAGGAACTGGAAGGAATATCAAATCAGGACTTGAACTCCAGGACACATTCTGCATATCATATTTGCAGCTCATGCATATTCTACTCAGTCTCTGGGTGCTTCCAGTGGGGGTGTTGCTGTTAACAACCCTTCTCAAACTGTTCTCTGCTTTTGCAGTCTTTGTTTTCAGTATTATTTGGTTTTCATCTCACTACTTTAATTGGCAACATATGAATGCTCTTTAAGTCCACTCAGGAATATTGTATACTTGGTCTCCTTGACCCATCAACCTGGCTTCCCATTTTCTGAATGCCTCCTCCAGCACCTGCCTGCCTTGAGAGACAACCCATGCTCATGGGTGCCAGGCACAGGCCAGACATGCTCTTTGGGCTGCAGGTGTCTGGAAAGAGCACTGCTCTCAGCCAGTCTTGAACTGCTCATCAGCCCTCTCCTCACTTTACAGCAGTATAACTGCATGTACAGCTCCTTCATCAGCTCATCCTGTCAGAAAGATGTGCTTTATAAAAGTACACAGCGGTGTTTAAGGTAAATCAGGTTATTTTGGCAGGAATTACTTCGGGAGCAGTAAAACAAGAAGACACCAACCCCCTGTTGGGAGGCTGGGGAAGGCGATCCGGGGCAGCAGAGGGTTGGCTAAGAAAGGTCATGTCTTCTACTCTGTGTAACTTGCAACTGCTCCTTATATTTGACCTTAAACACATGAAATAAATACACATTGGTCACTGCATGTCCAGGATTTTAAAATACATTTATCTTGTTTCTTTGTTTGCCTCGATTGCCATAAGTAAAAAATAAAAAGTATTTATTTTTTCTCTTTTTAATACATGTTTTAGACTGTAAGATTTTTGAAAGAACAAACTTTCTAGTTTGGCCTTGAAGAAGTCTTCATGCAGTGCCACTCCTTACTGTGCCAGGACCTGTAGGCAATACTGTACTACAAACGATAAACACTATTACAATCTTCAAATTTCTTAGTTGCACTGAAGCATTCTTCAACACTCTAATAGCTTGCTTCAATTGAAAGAGATTTTCCATATGGCATGATCCAAACAGAAGAATTAGATATGGAAAAATCTGTTGAAAGGACCTGCTGAGCCCAAACTCTGTTTAAAATTGAACAATCACACAAGTGAGATTCACATTATAGTGCTCTTTAACTTGGATAAATTATGTGCTCCCTGGAAGAGCTTCCACAGCATGAACACCTTGCATTGCAGCTTAGCAATTAAGTTTACCCCCATGCAACCCATCAAAATCTTGTTATATTGAGTAGCCAGGGTCAGAATTGGAAAACAAACAGAATGAAAGATGTTTATTAAATTATGAACCCCTTTGGAGGAAAAAACAGAAAGCTTATTCTAAACATAATGTCATCCAGTTAGAAAACATTATAAATAAATAAAGCAGCAGCATCAGCTTCCTAGGAGGTTGACTTACTCAAAACCACAATTCCTTCAAAATCCAATTTTGCTTCTTGTTTTTAATGTTATCATTACCTGAGCTTGAAATTAATACATTTTGTATTCTTAGGACATCATACTTAGAGTTATTGCTTTGAGAACCTTCTACAGTTAACCAGAGCATGCCCTGAAAAACCATTGCCAACCACAATGATAAAATCCTTTAATTTCTAGGATGCATCCTTCTTTTTTTAAAATTAATTTTTATTTCAAGCTATGTAAATACAGCTGTTTCAGTGACTTTCTTGCCATCATTTGCTTGTTTATGATACTCTGTTTCACCACCTTGCTGTATATTTTAGATGTAATTTTTTGCTAGGCCTTTGATTTTATTGGGTTAATGGTCTGTGGAGAACCATGCACTAATAATAACATTAAAATATTTGCAAATACTGACACAAAACCTTGTAAAAACTTACTTAATGGCTAGGTATGACCTTAAAATACATTTCGTATTAATTCACTAATACTGAATACCTCTGACATTTCTAACCCTTTACCACTGTAATGGCCAACACACTCAAAATCTTTGGAAAAAATCTTTCTATAGACACTCTCAATGCTTACACAATGCATGGAAGGTGACAAAGTAAGCCCATTTCCTTGTGAAAATAATTCAAAAAGCAGTATTTTCATCAACATTCAAGCATTTGGAAAGTGGATTTGGTCACATGGGTTTTTTCAATAAAATCTTTTTTTTTTCTCATTTTTTAATTCCAAATGTTTTGCAGAAAACAAAACTGAGCTCCCAGTAGTTGTTATGTGCCATGGCAGTTGGAGCTTGGTCCTCTGGAATGGTTTCTAGACCACAGTTCCAGAAGGTTTGCTTGGTGATCACGATCAGAATTGATTCCCCTCAGTTACAACGTATAATAAATTGCACGCAAGACAAAATAAATGCTCCTGTACTGCCACAGTCAGAATGGTTTCTACTCCCTCAGCATGCAAGCCCTTGTGACCACAGTGGGGAGCTCAATGGGTGAACAGCACTTCCCACACCTGAAGGGTCTGCCGGCAGGGAGAGGCTTTGCTCCACTCTCCCCAGCACAAGAACCAATATGTTCTCAGAACAGGAAAGGAAAATTCTACCCCTCCATGCCTGGCAGAGGTTCTGCACAGCCTCCAGAGTGCTCTTCCACTTGCACGCCCACACTGCAGGCCCAGGCTTTGGTCAATCCTTCTGACCATAGGAGGACTAGAAGATGGGGGCTGCCAAACTACATAAATGTGAATGGACGCAGCACTGGTGTCACTGGTGATTAACTGCAGTCAGAATAGCAAATGAAGGTACTAACTGCTTCTCTCTCCAGGCCATAATCTTAAACACAACACTAACCAAAGCTATGGACCAGGTAAGTGGGTGATAAATGCACATAATATACATACAGACTAGAAGCCTGAAGCAGTATTTTTTACACTCAATTTTTCAATTATGTGTTTACATTGCTCTTAGGCCTATTTCTGATCTTTGCTCATATTCTGACCAGTCCAATTTATTTCCATTTCAGCTCATGAAGAGGTTCTTTAGCCTGTGGTAAAATATAGTGCAAAAAAAATCAGTCTACTGAATCTGGAAAAACAAATTCCTTCCCAACAATCTGGCACATACTGATTCAAAAACCTACCCGGCTCCTTAAAACCAGTCTGGTTAATAAAGGGCATAAAGACATGTTTTGAGAGGGTCCGATGACTGTCACATTTCCAGCCACATTCCTTATCAAGATGCAAACTTGTGGAAAAGACTAAGTCTTCTGTTAAACTTTTTCATGCACTTGCAGGGTAGAAGGGAAAGTCAAGGGTCTTTGAATGAAGATTTGTTGTCAAATTTTAACACAGTTTCATTTCAAGGTTTCCAGGGGGTAAAAATGTGCCAGATGGATGCCAAGTGAGTATTTCTTCTAGGCACAATGCAAGAATTAGCACCACAAAATAATTTGTGGAAGAGCTTTTTCTTCCTTTTCTGAGGCTCCCAGAAAAGTGGCTGAAAATGTATTCTGTAGTGTTGTAAGCCACACTCTATTTCCTGTGTGGTCTTCCCATACCTCCATCTCAAACCCTATTGCTCTCATCTTTTCACAGAACTGTAGGGACTGCTGTCAAATATTCTCATTTCAAATGCAAGATTTTGATAATTCAATGTGCATTTCTAAGAAAGTGTTGTACTTTCAGGTTGTGGAGTAGAAACAAAGCTTAGTGATCATTTCCCTGCTACCCAGTCTTGGCACCTCTTACATTCTGAGTCTTCACAGGGATTTCATGGCCTGTGGGGCAGAGCTCTTTGCCCATGACTCCCACAACTTTTCTATCTTGTCTCCTGTTAAAGCTTCTTGGCTGTTTTCTTAGCTTTTTCCCTCACTCACCGAGCACTACTTCTGGTATTAAAAGCACTTGCAGCTGCTTTTTTCATGTTTGTGTTCCTATTCTTCACTGGTCTGCTGCAATCTCCTCTGTGCTGCCAGTATGTAGGTCAGCATCACTTTTGCTCCAGCCGCTGTTAGTGAGTGATCTGGGCCTGAGTGTAAGTTCTGCTGATGAACTGGTAGTCTCTTTTTGCCAAAAATTATTCTGCCTCTTATTAATTCTTCTTTTAACATTCAGTATATGCAATGTTCAGCAAAACTGTGATCTGCAGTAATAAAAGCTTCATCTGCTTGCCCTTGTTCTTGGCACCTCCTAGCAAATTTGGCCTTTTCATGTATTATATTTTGCTTGTCTGTGACATCAACTTCAAAAGTCTCTTATTTTCCTTTTTTTTTTTTTTTAACTTTTTTCTTTCTTTGGTGTGTGACACAGACAAGCAACAGCAGCAGGAGTACCCAGGGCAAATACCAAGGAATCTACATGATATTCTTATACTTTCCTGAATTAACTCCTGAACTTTTCAGCTTCAGCAGTAGCTAAGTTGCCAAAATCAATATTCTGCTTGTTCCTTTGTCTGCCCAGTAACCTGAAGGAAAACCCTCTGAAGGAGTGGCACTACAGCAGAAAGATAAAGCAATGATGAGCTGAGAGGTGATGGCATGGTAATGGGTGGTTGCTTCTAATGATCTCTCTGTGTAGCAGTTTTAATACCCACAACAGATGTGGTAGGTGACAAAGAGAGTTAGACAGCTGTGTGACATTAAGCCCTGTGTCAGCCTCTGCTGACACATTCCCTTTTCACCAACACTTTTTGCCTTTTCTCCATCTTCTTCCCTCGCAAGAAAACTGTTAATGGCAGCTAGAAAAGACAGTCACCTAAATGTGCATGTCATGGTGTGAGTTTTCCATGGCTTCAAACTCCAGCAGGTTTTTTTACTACTGTAAGCATTGCTAATTTTTAGCTGCATATTAACTACGAAAAAATGTTGAAATTTTTCTTTTTCCTTTTTTTAAAAATTTTTTGGGGTTTTTTAATTTGTTTTGTGGGAAGAAAATGCCTCCCATTTCATTAGAACCACAGGAAAAGAAAGCAAAGTGTGACTGTCAACTATTCATAATGGTCAGCTGTGTGGCATCTTTCAGTCAAGCGTCAGAGGCATTAAGAAATTAAGCCTTACAATATAGCTACAAGAAAGGTTTTTTTGGTAAGAATACTTGCTACTTGTACTGCCAGTGTGATAGCATCATAATTTTTATGGCAAATAATAATATCAGCAATCATCATTATCAGAAACACAATAAATCAAAACTGACTTATCTAAAAATGGGATTTCCCACAGGATATGTTATTTCAAGACTGCAACGTTGATTGAAGAGGATTGTTTAGATTTTTTCTGCAAAATCCTCAGGTTTACAGTATTTTGCACAACCTTGTGCTTAGTAAGAATGTGTATAGCCCTCCATCAGCCATTCTGTCTTTCTATTCATTTTTCATGTTGTCTGTATGAAGCTGATAGCAATTTCTGCATTTCTTTCAGTGATCAGAAGCAATGATCAGTAAAAGACAGAACATCATCTGAGCAAGAGACAGCCCAGGAAGCATGAACACATAAAAAAACCTACGTAGTGAGATTGTTTCTGTCTTTTCCTCTCTTTTGTGTACAATATAGCTCTCGGGGTGATTTCCATGTATATTTAGCATAAAACGTGTGGTAGCCCGTTTCTTCTAACATCATGAAATTCAAAGAGATAAGGCTGGAACACTTGAGAGCCTGACATTAAATAAACATGGCCCCTGGATAAATAGTACTTCAGAAAATGAGGCCACCTACTTAAGTGCTAAGTGTGGGTTTACGTGTCTCTTTCTCTAAACAGCCAGGCTTGAACATTTTAACCCAGTGCATAATTCCTCAGATAATTAAACTGGATGATGTATCTCTGGTATCTCTGATGTATCTATCTTCACTGGTACAAGAACAAGGGCAACTGAAAACCCTAGGAGTGATTTGCCATGGGAAAAATATGTCTTCAGATAACCAGTTTGTCTGCAAAGATGCTAGGGGGAAAGTCAAGATTTTTTGAGATTTCTGAAGTCCATCTTAGGTTTCAGTAGGAAGAATATATGAAGATTTAAAATTTCAAGCCAAATTTTTTCTAAAAATGTAGCTTTGAATGAAACAAGCTATTTATTTTGATCAAATTAAAAATTATTGATTTCATTTTTTAATCACAGTATGTGCATAAAATAGAATACAAAAACATTTTAGGCCATTTGGAAACCAGGCAATTCATTTGAAAACTACCTGTTTCTGCAGAGAATTTTCACATTATTGAATCAGAATTTTCAATGGAAAATGTCCCTCAAAAAACTGTTTGACCATGATTACATGAGATCCAGCACCAAGCAGGAAACTGAAGCCCTCGTGTCCAAGATCATGTGAAGGGTGTTGTACTTTCCACTGTGCTACTGAATGGAGACACACAAAACTACAGTCATGAGCCAGCAATGAGCTAGCAAGGACTGTAACCCTGCCATTGTAGTCGAAAGCAATTAGGAGCAGCCCAGACAGAGAAAGATGTTCTTACTTCTGCTACTTGAAACCAAGCACAAAAATAACTTGAAGAGTTAGGCTGTAAATTAAAACTGATAGTAGTTGTATAGGTCTGAAATTAATTATTGCACAACTTTTCCTGTAACATAATCCAAAGTATATTTTAATTGGATTCTAATGTTTTCTTTTTTAAGGAGACAGCTGGAGCTCCATCTGGCCTCATTTCTCACAACACAATCTATTTTGTACTATAATACTTCCAATATGGTAATTACTATTGTTGGTTGTAAAAAACCGCAAAGTTTTGGTCTGGACAGTTTCATCTGGCCTTGCAATAAAGCTGACTCCCCTTTTAGTATGCTGTTGCTCAGCGTATTAAAAATTATATGCCACCGAAAACAACAATGAATAGCCAGACAAAAATATATAATTGTCTGGTATTTGAGCATATCCCTTAAGAACAGACAATTCAAATGCAAAAGCATTCATTAAAAATAGAAAAAAATTGTATGGAAATCCACTATTGGCTTTCTTAGTGGTAAAATCCAAATTCACTGCTTATGATGTTGTTTCCCAAAAGAAACAACTGCATTTAGATCATTAGAAAGACAAAGTACTGAACAAAAGAATGCTGAGTATGTTACCTATTCTAGCAGTATGCACACCAGCTCCAAAGCAGTGCCCTTCACCACAGCCAGGCTACTAAAGGTTTTTAGGACCACTGTTGGTCTGACATACAGAAGCTGTCCAGCCTCAGGAAATCATCAGTCCAAAGGACAGAAGGAAGTTTAATGTCCTGGAAGTTATTTCCTCTCTCTGTTTAATCTACAAAGACTGCATGGTTATTTCTACAGCACACTAAAGTGCTTGGAGACAAAGTCACATCCATTAGGCCTAGCTGGCCAGACAAATTGGATGTAATGGGAATGTTTGAGACCTCCTGTGCTGAGATACATAATGCTGATGATGGACTAAAGGGACAAAGGGGCTGAAGTGATCTGGACCAGCCAGGACATGCAGATAGTGACAACAACAAAACATATTTTAAGCATCACTTGCAAGCTGGAGTAGTTCCCAATGCAAAATGTGTACATGTGCCATGTGACCACAGTGAAACTGGTCCTTTTGCTGTTTTAATAATCAAACACAGAGAATAATTTTTCCAAAATGCAGCTGTGCCGTGTATTCATGTTCTGTACCCAGAGGATGAAGGCTACAGAAAGTGTTAGACTGTTTCCTCCATGTCGCTCTCAAACCATCTCCAACATCAGGCATATGGTGCAAATCAGGGAGTAAAGCTACTGGGAGCAGAACTACGAGACTTGCACTTGTGCTTCAGTGGGGCAGCATCTTTTCGGTGACACTGCAGCTAGTCTGCAGGGAAGAGAGGGCAGTGTCAATCACTTCCTGGTGTAACAGGAGGTCAGGATCTGTCTAGCTCCCTCTGATTCAGCTCGGCTAGTTATTTATTGCCCATTTCAGTAGCAAATGGGTCCATACCCTTTTTTCACATATTTGCAAGGGAATGTCTGGAGAGCTGAGCACCGAAGCTTAACCTGTGTCCTGTGCTTTAAGAGGCCTGCAGATGGATGACCAGTGAAATTCATTGTTTTCTTCATCCCTTTGGTGGCTTCATTTGAGAAAATAGAAATGAGACTGTCTATATCATACTAATGTCCACAAAATTACATTCTCAGATATTACTGTCTCTACAACCTCAGAAACCATGATGGGTTTAAAAAAAAAAGCCAGCTCAATATTTGTATTTATTAATTTTCCTGCCTAAGGCAATTCAGTTTGGGTTTAAGTGTATATATTTTCAGGCTTTATGTGTTTAATGTTTTGTGAGTGCTTTGGGAATTTTTTTTATTAATTTTAGAAATAAGTCTGTTTCCACTTAGGAAAAAAACAGGTGGTGCTTAGTCCATNGGAAGGAAGGAAGGAAGGATTTTGCGATTCATGGGATTCTCCTCTCATTTATAGGAGTTTCACATTCATGTTCATGTTTGATTTCAGTGATTGAACACTGCTGTGAAAAGAGAAGTGTTCAAAACCCAGGAGACCAGTGTTTCCAATCAGAGCAACTGGAACTTGAGTCCAGAGTGCAAACATTAATGAAGATATGTTTGCAGAGCAGCTACAGACACAGATAGATTCTCAATTAAAAGTAAATCAGAGTCAGTATATTTAACAAATTTATGCTCTTTACTGATGCCATTTGGACTAAGTTCTTGTACTGAGTTAAGAGATTAAGGGACAGATTTGGGGGGCACAAAGTGCTGTAGTAGAGTGCTTTCAACAAATAGTTGAGTTTCTGAGCAAATAATTCACTGTGAAGCACTGCCTTCCTGCAGTCCTCACCTCAGGGACTGATACGCTCTAGCCTATAATTACTGAGAGCTGTCTATCCAGTTTGGAAGCATCCTGTTGGAGAGGAAAACATTCAATCCTCCTTAGTATCCTGTTGGTCAGGTCGTCACAAGTGGGCACGTGGTGCAATCTGGCAGGCAACGTTTTGCCTTTCTGGCAAACTGTTTGTGCTTCCTATAGAGGTCCACTAATGGGATACATGTGGGTTTAGTTTCAGCAGGGATTGTTTTCCTATGTGAAGGGTGTTGGTGTTTCTAGAATCAGAACACACTGTCCCTCTCTTCCCTGGAATTAATAACTAGGTCATTTGAAGCAAACAGGGTTATTTTCCATCATGCCAGATGAAGAGGAAATTCATTTCAATAACATAATGGTTTTAAACTGACAGTAGGCTTAGATGGACATTAGGAAGAAATTCTTCACCGTGAGGGTGGTGAGGCATTGCCACAGGTTTGCCCAGAGAAGCTGTGGAGGCCCCATCCCTGGCAGTGTCCAAGGCCAGGTTGAATGGAGCAATGTGGTCCAGTGGAAGTTGTCCCTGCTCGTGGCAGGGGGGTTGGAACTAGATGGCCTTTAAGGTCCACTCCAACCCAAGATATTCTATGATTCTATGATAACATAGGAGCCCTTCTGTGTTAGACTCAAAGGTCCATATAGCCCCCTATCCTGTCCAGTACAGTTACCAGGAGCAAAGAAAGGATGTAAGAAATAAGGCTGATACAGAGTGACATGACTTTGGTCTGACCCTCCTGAGCCAAGACTTCCTAATAGCATAGAATGGAATTTCAGTTATTTCAAATGAGGTTTTATTTCTATTGTTCAGAATAAAATCTGAGTCCAGATTTTAAACCTGCACATCTGTAGATGACTGATTTCTTTCCACTTGGTAAAATACCTGAGGGGGAAAGGGAAAGCAGGCTGGCTATACTTTCTGTTGTCATTTAATTAAGCTCTGGAAACATTTCCCCCCCTTTTTAATTATTGTTTTGTGTCATTATTAACTCCCAGCTTTGGACATGGGACTTCTAAGCTGCAGATACCTTACAGCACTCAGAGGTTTAGCTGCTCACACAGCTTGAATTCAAATTAGGGTGATGTATTTTTCTCTGGTTTTGGGATCTGACCAGAATTGTGATCAGCGCCAGAAAATAATCAGGTCCCTGAATACTTCCCCAGGGAGCATGCAACCCATGGATGTCCCAGGGGAGCATACCACCTGGGTGATTATCCAGACAGGCCCCTGGAAACAGCGAAGGGTGAACCTTAGAGTCAAATGTCAGAAGATCAGCCTACTAGCAAATCTAGAAGAAGCAGAAGTTTCCTGAGAGAAACTCCTTTAATCTAAGCCTGTGAACCTTTTTCCACAGCAATCAGAACCCCAGGAAGAGGCAGGAGGGATTGCTCCTTTACCATGTTGCTCATCAGAGCTTATTTCTTTTGTTGCCAGCTGAGCTGGCAGCTCTCTCTGTTGATGGAACTGGGAGAATAACAAACTCAGAGACTCCCTGTGTAAAAAGCAGGATTTTACCTTTTGTTTTTTGTTAGAATGCTTTGTTGCTCTTTTCTCCTACCCTCTTTCCTGTGCCTTCCTCCTACTTGCTTTAGCAGTGTTTATTTACAGACTGCACAACAACGACCTCTCACCTGCAACCAGATATTCAGGCTCCTTTTTACCAAGCTTTTTGTTATAAACCCCCAAAAGTCTTCACCTCAAAACCTACATGTTGGCTTTACAGTCTTTGTTCTACAACTCCTTTGGAGGTCCAGGGACTATTTCTAGGGGGGCCTAGGAAAAGAGCTAAGAAAAAGCAGCCTATCACCAGCTCACTCTGTGTCCTTGAACAGGGCTCTGATGTTTACCAGAAAATTGTTCATTTATCCACAAATCAAAAAGGCTGAAATTACTGGTTTACTCTACAGCCATGAGATATGAAATGTTAAGAAGAAAGAAAAATTATATAGTCACTCTTTGATGGCAGAGAAACAGTAGCAGACCCTGCAGCATAGAGCAATGACCACAGTCACACAGGTGAGACCAATGCCCCTGCCCAGAGGGAGGAGCTGCCTCCCACTGGTCACCGAGGACTCTGAGGAAGCCATGGTATTTTTCAGTCCTGCCCTTTTAGGGGTCTGAAAAATAGATAACCACACCATGAGGTCCTGCCAGCAGGGTTTTCATTCAGCCTCTGCCATGACATAGAGCAGAGGTCTGTTCTCAGCCCTAACACACCTTGGAGCTTAACAAGTCTTAGCATAGTAAGCTGTTCTCTAGCCCCTGTGTCCTTCCTCAGCTCTTCCACCTTTGCTTCCTCTGTTTCCCTCTTCTTGCTACTTTATTTTATTCCCCCTCACTCTTGTTGGCAGATAATTGATCTCCTGCACTTGCCTAGACATTTCAAAGATGTCTTAGTATTAAAGGTGTGATTTGTAAGAGCAAACTGTCAATTTTTTATCAAAAAAGCAAATTAATCAGGATTTTAAAGCTGCTCAATAAACAAACTGCTCAATGCAATTTGGCAGGTTTCAGGGGAAACTTGACCTTGCTGAAATGAGTTATCACATTTCACATTCAGGATATTCTTCTAAGGTATAAAGAGTGGGAAGACTAAAAAAAAAAAAAAAAAAAGAAAAAGTAATGGGGTAAAGGAAAGAGAAGTTGTTTTCTCTTTCTTCATATAGCATGCTATTTCACCTTTAGCTAACTTGCCACAAATCTGTGACTGAATACTGTGGAGCTCTTGATCATTTCACTAAGGTGTAATGATTTTCCTAGCCATCATTTCCAAGCTGTATATTGCATTCAAAATTCACAATGCACTAAGATGATAAAACAGAGATAGATCTCAGCTTTGAGTCTGTGGGCATAAAAAATCATGGCAAATAATCCATGTTTACTTGGTGTGCTGGTTTTTTTTCTTTAAACTCTCTGTCATCTTCTCCTTCAAATGTCAAAGAAACAAGGATTAGACAGAATTAAAACTTGGAGACAAATAGGATCCCAATTTATTACAATATCCTGGCTATACTGTTCAAGAATAATTTAAAGATCCCAGTCAACATTTATTTAAACTGTAGAAAGCTTTTAAGCAAAACATTTGCAAACTTATTGTTGACTGATTCTTCCTTCCAAACGCAGAGTAGAAAATTAATGTACAACAGTTATATCAGTTGCCTTGCACTTTTAGAAGAACAAATACCAGGCTATATCTAATTCCCAGAGGAATGAATTAGTCATTTGCAGTAGAAAAAGGAATAAAGAAGTCTTTAAATCATTAAATAAATGAATTTCACCCAAATCTTGCTAGGTTGAATGAGAGAATTTAACAATATCCAATAGCTGAGAGATTTGTATTTCACTTTTACTATGGAGGAATAATAACAGATTTAAGTTTGCAGCTGCAATACCCATGGTAAGTCTGATTTTGATATTCTTTGAAATATCAGAAATAGGAAGGAATGCTCTTGTGACTTGACATGTCTAGAGTTGTAGACATGCTATGTGATTGCAGGAGTCTTACGGCACTTGACCAGGTATCCTGCTTCTCACGTGGTGGCAAATCTTCTCTTGGAGACAATGTAGTATATGGGGATCTCAAAAGTGTGAGGGACAACCTGCAAATCCCTTTTCATTCTGTTCAGAGCACTTTTTTTTTCCGCCATTGATGGAATTCCCAAAATTCTTTTACACAATCATGTTGTCCTGTAGCTGTATTTCCCTGTGCTGGCTCTCTACAACTGGATGAAGCTCACCTGAGTTTTTCTGTATAGACTGGCTTCATAGATAATTCTAAACCACACCAGGAATTGAAGTTGTTTCCATTTCTAGCTACACACCTCTCACATAAACAAGTTCAAAATTCTAAGGTCAAAACAAACCACAGGTCTTTGTAGGTTAAGAAATGAGCTTAGTAGGTTAAGAAATGAGCTTAGTGTTTTGCTGTAGAGTTAACCCACTCATTATTTTGGGCTTTGCTGACTTTAGGGCTGATGGAGAATGGGAATAGAAACATGTTTAGAGTTGAGGATCACTTTTTTTAAACAGAGTGTTGATATTAAGCTGTAAAAAAGGAGAAAAGGCTCCGCTGTTCTAGGAAACACTGGCTATGCAAGAGTCACTCATAGAAATGTACCAGGGAAAGAGCATCTTTAAAACAGAATCCCTAATTCTGACTTGAATCGCCTCATTTTCAACTGTGTTTCCAGCCTGTAGGAAGTTGAACCTTAAGCTGTGTTTTCCCCATCTAGCTCGTTCAAAAACACACGTCTTGCTTCAATGAAAAAGCAGTCTGAGAAACTAGCCCAGCACAGATTTTTCTAAAGAACCTTCATGTTGTCTGAGAATTTTTTTCAGTGGTTACTGCTGGAAAAAAAGATTCTCTGTAAATAAAACCACTGTAACAGCTTGGGTCATGTTTGAAAGCAGCAGTGAAATGCTTTCATGAATTGTCTTAGCACACCAACAAAGATATGTGGAAGTAATTGCCACGTCTAAATTTTATCTTGTGTTCCTGTCAATATTCCTGTATTTATTTCTAATTGGCAGGGAGGTTCTTCATGTTTTTTGTATTCTGCCATAAGGACAGGAAACATCTTTCAACCCT
The DNA here is from genome assembly GCA_013397155.1 of Irena cyanogastra. Lineage (NCBI taxonomy): Eukaryota > Metazoa > Chordata > Aves > Passeriformes > Irenidae > Irena > Irena cyanogastra. The sequence goes on along the minus strand of VWZV01001883.1, from coordinate 166,394 downwards.
GTTTAAGGACTTGCTTACCTGACATGACATGAATGGTCATCCATGGAACATAATTGAACTTATTCTGTTTATACTATTTCTTTTTCTCAGAAGCTGTTGCTATAGAAAGAAATACAGTGCCATTAGCTCTGAACAGATTACTTTGGAGGCAGGCAAGACAGCAGAGTGAAGAGAGTTCTGAGGTCCTGAGGAGATTTATTTTGAAACCAATGTATCTTCTACATCTACATACTTGGATTTAATCCTACCAAGAAATCACCTGGAGTTAAATTTTTAAGGTGTTTAACACCTAAATCTTAGAGAGATTTTCTTAGTGTCATTTGTTTGATTCCAATATAATGATCTCATGCTCTACAGGTTTACAGTGACACTGAAAAAATCCTGCATGCTTTTGAAAATGCACATGGTGCCTGTCTGCTGCTCTGGATTCCTACATACCTTGTAGAATTTGTCCTTCATGCAGCAGTATTCAATAGCCATGGGTAGAATTGATAGCTTCTATCAAATTTCCCTAAACAGAAGTTTACATGCAAGAGCCTGCCCTCAACAAAGGCATGAGCTGGCGAGCCAATAGACAGTCCCAGCAATATGACTGGTGGCTCGATGGGATCAGAGGTGATTAACATCCTAGGGAGGAGCTGCCCTTCTGGCCTTTTTCAGGCAGACCTTCCCAGATCACAGCATTTCTGCAGTAAGAATTACTGAAGGTGAAAAAAACACTAAAAATTATTTATTCATTTCACATTTCAGGAAAAAAAAATTCCAAGAAGTATTTTCTGATCCCTTCAAATAACTTAGACTAAGGAAACATTTTGAAGAAAGAAAAAAAAAAAACCAATAAAAGGAGGGGTCAGGGAAAGTGTCAAAGCCAGGCTTCAGCTTTATTCATACATAGAAAGAATAAGAGGTTTACTAGTGCCTGGATTTTTTGAATCTTATTTCCACTGCATTTTGGTGGGATGCCTGCACTTGATAAATAATAAATTATGCAACTGCTGCTTGTGAGAGACCAGGCATCTCTCTTGTGCAGTGTGGTCTTTACCATGGTTTGCTTATAGGGAAAAGAATACAGAGATTGAGGGTCCCTTCAAGCTGCTCTAGAGCACTGACTCATCAGCAATGTGGCTGCACCAGAGTTTGAATTCTCATGGACAACTCTGTGTCACTCTGCTGCCATTGCAGGTAAGCGCCTGTTGGTTGTTGTAGAATCTATTGAGCAGCATCTACTCAGGCTGGTATCCTGCATCTGCTCCTGGCACCAGCAGCACGGCTGCTCTCAAGTGTGCGAATGCTGGAAACAGCTGGAGAAGAGCAGGCAGTGAGGAAGAGCTGCTGGACTGTGCTGCTCTCCACACAGATCTTTAACATGCCATACACTGTCATTGTGAGAAGCAGGAGCTGAAGGGATACTACAGAGCACACTGGTGTTTCTCTTTAACTGGAGTGAGCAGGTGGATAGCAAAATAACATTATAGAAGGAGGAGGTTTCGGTAAGAATCTTCTTAGCTGTTTTTCTAGCCAAGAAAGCAAGCAGCAATTTGACAAGAAACCTAACCTGTGCCAGCTTATGTGATCAATGGTTGATATTCAGCACCTTGGGACTTAATTCCAGTAAATTTGAAATATGGTCTATATAGTGGGGGAAAAAAAGGACTAGGAGAGATTCCTGTCCCTAGTGCAAGACAGTCTCAGCAACACAGCCATATTTTGCACAATAAATTACGCAGTGCTCTCAGCTGGCTGTACATATTGCAGCCAGGGCTGGTGTGATTTGAGGGAGGCACAAACAGTATTGTTCTTTACAAGGATCAAATTCAAAACATAATTATGGGATACAGAAAACTGAAGAGGACAAGAGTGGACAAGGCCTTTGAGTTTGTATCTTACACCTGAGGCCTCCAGTCTGAAGTGAATCAGCTGAACCAATCTATGTGGGCCAGCCTTGGTAACCTTGCTACCTTAAAGCTGCTTGCTTTGGAGGTGGTCGCTGCCCACTGCCCTGTTCTGGACCCAGTTTAGCCCACACTTCATTTTGATTCACCAGTATGCAATCAGCTTGAACAATCCAAGAAACTGAATTCAGAAATGAATTATATTAATAAAAAGTAGATATCCCACTCTCTCTCCAAGTCTACTGGCACTCTGTTTCCAACAGAGCAGCATTACCACTGGGCTGCATTTTATAGCTCTGAATTTCTTCATCCCTTCTGGAATTCATTGCAGTCATGGGTTTCACAGCTGAAAAAGATACCATGTAAAAAACATTCAATTTTTTTCTGGTTAGTATTTTCTTTGCTTGTCTGCAGCCTGAGCAATATTATCGTCTGCTTGCTAGATCTTGCATTATGCAATAGGACTTCCAGGGAGGCCCACTGAGATCAAAGTTACACCAGGAGTGAAGGACAGTACCCTCTGTCTCTTGCCACTAGTTTCTTCCCATCTTATAATGACCTGCTCACTTAGACTGGGGAGATGTGAGCTTGTAGAAAGTTGCACTGATGGAAAAATATCAGGAATATAAGTTTCAGTTTATGGATTAAAATTAAGAAGGAAATAAAGGTTTATCAAAAGTGCAAATGCTGACTTACAAACCCAGTGCTTGTACTAGTACACTGAGTTGCTGTCTAATCTTTTTTCTTGTTTTACAGTCTGCACGTTAAGTGAAATTTCCACAGCCCCAATTCCTGTAATTATTTTCTCTTAATCCAGGAAAAGAAGACAGGTGAGAACTGAATCTGTGAGAAAGCAGTAACCTTTAAACCTGTTATTTGTAGCAGGTATAGGCTGACTCTTGAAATTATGAAAATATATAGATGATGCAGTTCTGGAAATAGTACTGTATTTGTGAACAGCTCTGGGATTTTATGGCATGATTAAATCTAGTGATTAAATTTTCTTATGCAAAACCTGCTATTAGGAATGGCTGAGCAATGCCTATGTTCTGAAGCATAGCTACCAGTTTCTCCCACGACAATCAACACAAGAGATTAACATTTTAGATGCATGATTTGTTAGTTAAAGAAAAAGCAAGGACATTATCTATTATTATTGAATTTGATGGTTTGTCACAGTTTTAAGATAAATGAGGAAAAATACAACTACAACACAGTACACAAACAAAGCTAACTGCAAATGACACAGTTGAGCATTTCTTAAGGGCTGCTCCCACCATTGTTGCAAGTATCATTTCAAGTAGCTAAAAGTTTTGAACAAAAAGAAGCATGAGAAATTGATTAGAGAAAGCATCTGAAGAAATAGGAGGATATTAAGCAAACAAAGCTTTAGGAAGGAAATCAGGAAAAAAATCCTGATTATTATATTTTCCCAACTGAAGAATCATTTCCCAGAGGAAGATCTGTAATCTCTCTTGTTGAAATGATTGAAAGTGAAGTTGAATAAAGTACAGGCAGTCTTATATAAGGACATAATTGGTCTTTCACACTGTATTTTTATTATTCTGTGCTACTGTTTCTGTCATTTTGTGCTCTACAATTACTGTCAATAGCAAGACAGAAATCAACCTTGCAAAAAAGAGCCCAGTGCAAGAATAAACAATTAGCTCTTTCCCTAAAGGTTTGTCTCCTCTACACCATATTTATTTTTAATAGTTTAGTTACAGAAGCCCAGAGGCTGGAGTTCTCCATCTTCTACAAGCTAAGAATTGTGCACTCATTTAGAAACTGAGAAACTCCCAAGGGGACAATGACGACATGCTTCACCTTAATTTCAAACAGACTCTTCCCAGGCAATGTGTTCTTCTGTTCGTGGTGAGACACAGCAGAGCAAAGCTCTGGTCCCTGCCCTCCTATTCTCTAGTCCCCAGCTGCATTTGGATTAGTGAGCCCCTGATAATGATCCAGTGTGTGCCCAGGTGGCCAGGAAGACCAATGGCATCCTGGCCTGGATCAGCACTGGTGTGGCCAGCAGGAGCAGGGCAGTGACCGTCCCCCTGTACTCAGCACTGGTGAGGCCACACCTCAAATCCTGTGTTCAGTTCTGGGCCCCTCACTGCAAGAAAGACATTGAGGGGCTGGAGCGTGTCCAGAGAAGGGCAGCGGAGCTGGGGAAGGGTCTGGAGCACAAGAGCTGTGAGGAGCAGCTGAGGGAGCTGGGGGTGTTCAGCCTGGAGAAAAGGAGGCTCAGGGGGACCTCATCACTTTCTACAACCCCCTGAAAAGAGGGTGTAGCCCGCTGGTGGTTGGTCTCTTCTCCCAGGTAACAAGTGAGAGGGACAAGAGGAAATGGCCTCAAATTGTGCTGGAGAAGGTTTAGATCAGATACTGAGAAACATTTCTTGACTGAAGGGTTTGTTGTCAAGCACTGGGAGAGGCTGCCTAGAGAACTGGTGTAGTCAGCATCCCTGGAAGTATTAAAAAGACGTGTATATGTGGGAGTCAGACATGGCGTAGTGATGGAATGGGCAGTGCTGGGTTAATATTTGGCTTGATGATTTTAGAGGTCCTTTCCAACCTTAAAGATTGTATGATTCTATGCTTATTGTGCAGCAGAACACAAAATTTTTCAGATATTTGCATTTATCTTTGGTGACCTACCTGTGGTTTAGTGGGAATGAAAGGAAACCTTTGTTACTGCACAGGGGAGATGAGCCCATTACACAGTGTTAAAAGCAGTGAAGTACTCAGAGAAGCATTGCCAGTGTTTGCTGGCAGACCCATACAGATTTGCAGGTGTACCTTCCCCACCTCCACACTGGAGAGGCTTCAGGTTCCCCTTTGGACCACAGAAGTAATTTCTTTGGTCATATTTGTGCAGAAGCACAGCTGGGCCATGCAAACCATCCCCTACACCTGTGCATGTCCCCAGCAGAGCCCCAGGCAGGACACACAGCCTTTTGACACTGCTCTGGTTCATGACTACTGCCACAGCCTGCTCAGAGTAAAGATGGCTGCAGGTGCCTTCAATTGCAACCTCTTTCTACTCATACTGCCCACTGTGTCCAAACTAAGATCCAGCACCAAGGGACCCACTCACAGCCACTGCATGCTCAGGAGGTGTGCTAAGCAGAGAGCACATGGGGGACAGAGATCAGACACACCTTCCTCTACTCCTGCTCCATTTCTGCACGCAGGGAAAGGAGAGCTCACTCCTTACCTGCCTGCTTCACCTAGCTTGCTCCAAGAATAGGCCCAGAAGTAGTTTTGGCTCTGTCTAATCTCCCCCCCGTTTGTTAGTAGGGTTTAGTGAGAAACACCAACGCCCATTGCCAGCACCACAAGTACACCTAGCACAAGGAGCAGCACCTGGAGCCTCCAGGGTTGCAGCACCCATCCCACCATCCCCTGCCCCACCTGTTCAGACCTGTGAAAAGGTACAGGCACGTGCCCCTCTACATGCAAGTGAGGGGGATTTGCCTTCCTGTGCTTTGGCTACACATTTACCCAACACTTTCACACACAAACAGCCAGCCCACGAGCACAGATGGTGCATGATTCACTCTGGGGCTCCGATCACTGACTGCTGGTGGCTTTGGAGCGGCCCCACAGCACCAGGAAATTACTGCAGGCTGTTGTATCATTCAGTGATGATTTTGCAGCCAAAGGCTCCAGCTGCCCTTCCTTGAGTGGCAGCTTGGAACAAGGAGACCAGTACAGGACAATAGGATTTCAAACATCTCCTTACTTCTGGCAATACCAAAAGTGAAAGAAAAAAGCTCAAGCTGTGAAGGGCTACACACTGGATCAGCAAGGCTGACTGCTGCAGCCGTCCTTCAGCCCTCCTGGTGCCTGTGGTCCTGCTGGCACTTGTTACATCCCACTGGATCCAGGGACAGCCTGGTAGAAGCAGCCAGGTCAGCAGCTGGAACACTGGCCCTTCTGCTCCTGGAAATGCTCAGCATAATTAATTCAGGGACAGATACAGCTGGATGATTTACTGTACCACAGCAGGCTGGAATTTGTGCCTTAGCACGTAGATGTTTTTCCCTGTTATTATTAACAACTCGAGGAGAAGGTTGCTTTCTTTAAATACCTATAAAATACTGCAAATCCTGAATCATCCTTCCAGATGGGATGCCCAGACTATCACAGGTAAGATTTTGTGAGTGTGTTGTCATGCCCACCCAGTGACAATTATTTAAAGGTGCCTGTAGGAACATTATCCTGACACTGATTTTGAGAACAAACTCTAGACAGCGAAAGGGGTACAAACAAACACCTCTCTTTTGGTGACACATGGCTCTACGGCCTTCTCAGGACTTTGCAGACAGAGCATTTGGCTTAGTTCTGAAGCCCCTCAGCCAAAGGCCATCAGGTGGAGGCACTTCAGGTAGAGGACACCCCTTATCACTCCAAAGGCAAATGTATTACTTCCCTCTGTGCTGCTTAGACAGTAAATGCATCTCCTTGGACCAAGGAAGAACACTGATTTAGGAATGACCAGTCATTCCCTTCGTACATGTTGGCACAGTCCTTCAGACTTTGTTCATGAAACCAAAATAATTAAGCACAAAACCAAAAACAGCTGGGAACTGCAGTGGACATCACTGACCTGAGCGCAACCAGCATATGGGCAGTACTGGGGGACACATTCTCTTAAATTAATGTGGCAGATTGGTGTTGTGAAAAAGCTTCCTTGATACTTGTTTTTTGTTTGTAAATAATTACAAATATTTTGCCCAGATGGTGTTTACATAACTGCCTAAAACACTGAGTATTAACATAGTTTCAAATTTAAAAACAATTGTGACAAATACTAGCAATTTCAAGATAACTACCTCTAAGTACTAATTCAGAGCCTAACTCTATGAAGCATTGTTACAAATAGACCTGTATGGGAACTTTTTAAAATAAAATTTTAAGGTAGACAGCAGTTTAAAAGATTACCCCTTTTTAGTCATACTTGCTTAAAATGGAAATCCTTAACTAACAAAATCAGTGGCTCTTATTCCATGGACCCTGGTGGGATCAGAGTTGTGCCTGCATTGTTATATGAATAGTTAAACTGTTCTATTTAGCCTTTAATTAAAATTTCTACAATAATCTGGAAGTCAAGAAATACTTGTAATTTCCGAACTGTGAGCAGAAGGAAGAATATTTACAGAAAAAGATTTCTTAAATGTTGATTTACAGACTGTAGAGATACTAATTTAATTTTAAAATAAGCTTTTTAGATGTGTTTTTCCATTAAAAAACCCAAATACTTTTTCATCTCATTTGACTGTCTTAACACATCCTTAAAATAATGAATACACATTTATGCCTACACACACAAAATAAACAGTGCATGCAGAATAGCTGTGTGACATGAACCTTGCTGTTTATTAAAGGAAGCACTTGCTTATCATTGTAAAAAAAAAACTTGAGAAAACAAAAAGTTATTCACTCTATAAAAAGTCTGTGTAATAAAAGTCATTGAAGTGCAAGACAGATTTATTCCAATGTAGTTTTATGTTTTGAAGCAAACGGTAAAAATATAAATTTCACATGTAGTTTGATGATGTTTAAAAAGATATCTTCACTGTACTTACTAACAGTCAAACACAGACCACTTGTGGCAAAGCAGCTGCTGATTAAGAGATAGGAGCAGAACTGGGCTTTGTGTTTGTTACAGGCAGAAGCCAAGGCTTTTTGAGAAGGTACTGTTAGCAGTGTCACAGGCTAGGTTGGAGGTGACTGGGCTGGAAGGGACTTCAGGAAGCCATACAGGTCTGTCTCCAGTTCCAAGCAAATGCAGGTCAAGTATGGAATACAACCGGCACGGATTTTCAAGAATTTGACTCAAAGAAAGAAGCAATGCTGACAAGGAGAATAGCCTAATCAAAGACAAGTTTCTGTACTGTCCTGACATGAATCAAGCACTTCTAGATTGTACAGGAGGAAACATGCTTTCTTTAAAGACTAGCATCCATGACCTGATTCATGTTTTGGCCAGGCAGAAGAAGTTTAGAGACACTCCACATGAGTTGCCCCCTCACAGAGATGAGTTGCAATCCCTGACTAACAACTGGATGCTGTTCATAAAGCAGCTGCTGCTGAGGCCATATTATTTGCAGCCAAAGCATTTCATCCCCAATAATCAGCTGCAATGCCATAGCTAGAGATGTCTCCTACAAGGAATAACAGAAGCACGCTGTAGGTTGCACATACAACACTCACCATTTAGGTTTCCATTCTGAGGATTTAATATTTTGTTTGTTTCCTGCCTTCATTGAAGTCTTCTGAAAACCAGAAAAAAATGCATATCTAACTTCACCTTGTGTGCAATGTGCTATATGTAATGTGAGCATTTTCTGTACCCAAATTGAAAAAAAAAACCAGACAGAGATAAGATCTTTTTGAGACAGGCACTACCACTCTCCATTCCAAGAACTTTGCAACAAACTCACTGTTCAGAAAGGAGAATGGATTTTCTTCAAGCCACTGTACCACTTCTCTGTCATACTTGGCCCTACTGCAGGCTAAGAATGATGCAAGAATGACCTTCACTTGCACCCAGCTACTGTGCAAATTTAATACTTAAATTCAACTAGCTGTGGTTACCCAGAGCTCAGTAAAGTTCAAGAAACTGATAAAACCTCAGAAAAACATGCAATTATAATCTGGAATTAAACAGTGAACTCTAGACACAAAAATAAGAAAGGAGCAATTGAGACATTTATTCACTTTAAGAAGATATGCTGAAGACAGCAGCTGTTCATCTATAGACAATAAGGCCAGACTATCTTTTAATTCCTAAAGAGATTAAATAGGGAACTTGAATGTCTGAATATCAAGTGAGCAATTTGCAAGTAGTCACTCATGAAGTCACTGGTTCTGCTAGGTCAGTCTGGTGGGGAGCTCAGCGTGTGAAAAGGTAATTAAATGCTGTTTCGGGATGGACAAGGCTTTCTGACCCAAGAAGTCCTGTTCCTTCATGAGGCTGGGTTATGTTCTCTATCATATTTGTTCTCCTCCTACTCTGTATCTTTTCCTTAAGAGACACAGTGCACTTCAAGATGGAGCTACTGAGTGCCAGAAGGCTTCTCCAGGAAGGTGCAGCATCCATTTGAAGCCTGTACTAACTGCTACTCCCAGGCACCCTTTCCAGATCTGTAAAAGAAGCAAACTCTTCCCACGACAATACTGAGCATTTCACAGTCTCATGCAGTAAAAAAGGGGTATCAGAGAACAGCCGCTGTGTTAAAATAGAAATTCATAGCTTTGTAGGGTCAGTGGTATTTTATGGGACTTTTCATGCCTGGAACAATTTAATGAGAGCTACAGATTGCCACATTTATTCCTTCCATTTCCAAATTTATAATCAATTTCCTCATCTTTTCAGGCCAGCAGTGTTTGCCACGTACACAAAAAAAGATGTGCAGGGGCAGCCAGAACCCTTGATATGTATTTAGAGGCTGAAGGTGGTTCTGTTCTAACTATGTGATGGAATTGTCCATCACATAAAGCGAGTAAAGGTATCTCTGACACATGACCCTGATCTGCAGCCACATTTGTGGAAGGCAGTATAAACACACTGCAGCCATTGTCCTCACAATTTGTATGAATAAGAGAAAATGTAGACTTTAAAAGCAAAGGGAGAATGAACACATCGAGCAATTGCTTTTTGGATATTTGGGCCTGATTCTTGCTGAATTAACTTCACCACTCCACTAGCTCTGCCACTGCCAGCTGTATAAAGTGACTTCAGTGATAGCAAAGAGATTTTAATTTTTGTTGAACTACTGTAATTTCTTGAGCTCACTTTGCAGACAGTGTTTTGGGGCAAACAAAACTCATCTTTGCAAAAACATATCTGGTCAAGTTGGGGGTTTGAGAAGCACAGTCTGAGAGGCTTTCTCCATCCCTGTCTTCCTGCCTCTCTGGGAAGGTTCTGCTTCAATCCCTGCCATGTCTCAGCATGGGTACCCTGGTGTAATGTTTTTGAGAGATAACGATACCAAGGTCGATTTTAGGAAACAGAGAATCAAAAATATAGAATTCTGTGAATCCCGTAACATATTTCATCTCTGATTCAACTATGTGGCTAATCCCAGTGGAGCCTCTGGAAGTCGCTGTATACAGGCAGCTGTGATATACTGAGCACAGAGGTCCTGCGTTTAACACGCCCTCTAACAGCAATGCACAGCTGAAATTTTTGGTGAGTCAAAATCTTGGGACTTCCAGGCAAATAAGCAAATGCTTAGCATTAATCATGCACATTATTCATCTTCATCAATTGAATCAGTTAAAGGTGAGCTTGAAGTAGTCCTAAAATTAGTGGAGAAGGGTAGTAAAGAGAAGAAAATGTATTGGCATTATTCTCCTGGTCATATAAATAAATAAAATAAAAGACTCATGATTTTTTGCTGTTTCTTGCCATTCAGGCTGTACCCAAAATGCAGTTGCATCAAGGGTAGATTACCCTAACATATTTTCCCAGCAGTAACATATGACAGTTGCTAGCAGGGAAAGCAAAAAGAAGCTAGAAGGAATTACAAAATCTTTGAGAGCAGGCTTAGAGGAAGGGCTGACTTTCCCAGACTGCTGATATCCAGACATTCTAGAGCTGCTGACTGCAAATTCCCCTGTTAACCACAGTCCCTTGTGTTGTTACAGACTCTCCTGCTGAGATTAGCTACTGTTATTTATTTATCTTTGCTGAGTTAACTCGTACATTAAAAAAGGAACAGATCAACTAAAGTTAACTAATGAAGGCAGGATTTGCTCTAACTTAACAAATAAAAATTAGGTCAACATGACTTCACAAAAAAAGAAAAAAACTATTTTCCATGGAGATTTGGCATTTAAGATGGTTTATTTGTTACACTCTAGTGTCAGCTGCACAAACATCACAGCATTTTGTGTTGCATCATCCCTCGACATCAAGTGCAGTGTAAGGCTGCCATAAACTAGCAGGCATGACCAGCTATTCATTGTCTTGGATCAATTATTTCCATGGAGAATGTGGGATGTTCTGCTGGCACAGAAGCATTACCTTCAGCACAATTAAGGGTGAACTGGCTGTCCTCTGGGAAAACCCTGCTCCAGTGTTGATAGTAATTTAGAATCACATCAAGCTACCATGGTCATTGTCAGCTTAGCAGAGTGTTTTATAGGTCATTTTCCCAAAATTAAATGGCTTAAAATTGAAAAATAAGAAGTCCAAGGTTGCCCAAATTAGTTGTCTGTACTAGGACGTAGCTCTGATGCCAAGAGTTACTAACAGGGGTCAGTGCCACTGGTGGAAATAAGGCTTTTCCATGACTCTGTTCTAGGATTGTACCAGACATTATCAGTAGGCCACCCACTGCTGAAAGTGGGGTTAATTCTTACTATTGAAAAGGCCTTAGGGAGTCCTTCTTTTATTGATTTCTTCTCTCTGGAAGTAAAGCCCACTGCCTTTTATTCTGTTTATGGAGAGAACATAAAAGACTACACTCTGTCTTCTCCTCTACAACTGTATTTTCCATACTTGAAGACTGCTGTCATATCATCTCTTTGCCTTTTCTTTTCTGGCATAAATTCATTCATTTGTCACTCTTAGGCCACATCATTCAGAAGCCTTTTGCAATTCTTCCACATCCTTCTCAAAATACAGCTTCCCAAACTAAACACTATATCCATTCTGAATAGGAAGTTTATTTCCAGGAATCCCTTTTTATGTCCCAACCATATTCTTGGTTTTCTTATTGTCATAGCCTAAAAATATTTACTTGTGGTTAACTTATAAATCATGCCAAACCCCAAGTCCCTTTTTTTTGGAAACAGTACTTAATCTGTGTTTTCCCCATTCCATTTTTATGCAACAGATTAGTCTGTTCTGAATACGGACACTCCATCAGATTTAAGAACTTTTCTCATTTCCAATTTGCATACACTTTCACAATGTCTTTGTCATATGAGAGTTTAACAAGTACATCTTCCTGTTACCATTTCACCCAGATCTAGAACCCAGGACCAGTCTTCAAAGATACTGCTCTCACCTTGGCAGTAAATCTCAGTAGCTACAGTTTCAGTGCAATTGTCTGTAGCTCAGCTCTCCTTCTAGGTGTTCTCATTTATTTAACCCAAGGGCAAGCCCCCTGGGAAAGGTTCATGACATGAACTTCTCCATTTTGTGCTTCTCCATGGCCATACTGTCTTCTTTTAAGAGAAGACCACACAATCCAAAACATCAGGGCCTACAAATAGTTGCATTTACACCAGATTTATGGAACTATCCTTGCCATTTCTTTGTTGGTCCGAGACATATTTATTCCCACATTAATAGGCTCGCTTGAGCACAAGGCCTTTCATTTCATAAATGAGCATAAGGTCTACAGGACAGAGCCATGGCAAAGAATTGCTCATTGCTGACATGCTCATTTTTCAAACAGCAATTAAATCAGTTGCATGTCTATCAAACCAATGATAAGCCTTGACATTTCCCCACGTGAGTGGCACCCTCACAGAATATTTAAACACAGTTAGAATTATAACATCAGCAATATGTTTGACTCAATATCAAAAACAGAATAAGGACAATCTCTGTGACAGAAAGTGTATAACTATGACATATACCAGACAGGATTCACTAAGAAGTGTCAAATGAGAATAAGGAGATGTTTTTCACTTCACATCATTATCAAAATCACCCCACTCTCATATTTTTCTTCTCTCAGATGCTGCCATGAACATAGGTTGCTGCCCAAAGCCCAGGTGTTACCTAGGTGTCTAGGTGTCAGCTTTCCATAAATCAATCTAGCTTTGGCTGTATATTACTGAAATACCTTGGAGAACAAACCTGCACTAATATGGGTCATTTCCTGGCAGGGGAACTGGAGAACAAGTTCAAGGAGGCCAAGTGATCTGTAAGATAAGACTTTGGGTTTCAGCATACGCTGAACAGAAATTCCCTTGACCATTTCCCAAGATAGACTTCTCACCAAGCCACATGACCATTTTTATTGCTAAGAGTTCAGTGTATTAAACAGGAAATATCAACTTTTTTTTGGTCAAGGTCTGATAAATTCCCTCAGTCTATTGGGGTTATTTTCTGTCCATTGCGTCCATAAGAAATTAAAGAGTCATCTGCTTTGCCACACTGGCTGTGGCACTCCAGCTGGACTTCAAGCTTGTTTATGCTATGTACATTTAAAATAAACTTGGCAGATGGAACAGTGGGTTCTTCCAGCATGCGCCTGCCTCATGTCTCCTGAGCTGTGACAAATGGCTTGTAGGTAATCGACTGCCTCAGAAAATGATCCCATGCAAGCAGCAACTTGGCCTTGAAGTAGGCCCAAATTTTTTACCAGTATTTCAAAAGGCTTTTGTAGGAAAATGACATCTTTCCTATTTCAAAAAAAAAATGCCAGAAACACTTTCATCAGATGCTTTTAAATTTGCCATTGACAGTCAAACCCTGCTGCATTTGGGCAGAGGCTAGTTTTCCATGTCAGGTGGCCATAAATGCTAGGTAGAATTAAGAAAGATAGTGCAGGAACTTTGGCCTTGATTCATCACTTTGTGATCCGTTTAATACCAGACAAATTTCAACAGAGTTCTACAATAACCTGCCAGGAATTAGTGATGGGTGATATTAATACTGCAAAGTGAAAACTGAGACTTGTAAAATTAATTAGCAATTCATTTGTGTGTTGCCAGAGCAGGAGGGAACCATAAAAATTTTAATAATAAGCCTAAATTTCAAAGATGCCCCATTTTTATAATGCTTATGCAAGCACCAATTTTCCAGGTCCCCTTGGATTATTACAATTCCACCAGCTGATGGCCAGGACAAAATCTGGTGGCAGTTACAGCTCTGTTGGCTGTTCCTACTGATGCATGTGCTGTGCAGTGGGCGTGCTCTCAAGGATCAGAATAGGGCCAGAAAGGCAACCCAGCATAGCCCTCACTCAGAAGCAGAAGTAATGTCCTGGCATGGCATGGCTGACCAGCCACTGTGCAGCTTTTGCAGCACGCTCAGCATAAGGTGCTGTGGGACATCACCCTGCGGCTCCACAGACCTAAGCTGCACCTTTGCTCTACACAGTTTGTTGCAAAACAAATATTTTCTAACAGCTCAGTGCTAGGATTTGGTGTGTGACTTTGGGGTGCTCTTCTCTAAGGCTATCCTTTTCTAACAGGAATCAGCTCATCTGCGTCAGCTTCATAACAAGTCTCATTCTTATTTTCAGAAGGTCTTGTGTTATTACTGTATGTACTATATGGACTGTGGCAATACGCAGATATTCTAAAGGGGATATAAATTGAGGGCTTTGCTTAATAAACAAACCTTTACCCATAGCACAGAACTGGCATGAAATGTTCTAGTCCTTTTTTTCCTGGAACTATTTCATGTCAGTCTCCACAGCACCAGCTGACACAGTGATGGGGAATGACCCTTCTTTACTCACCACATCAATTTACTGTCACCATTTCTGTTGCTTTGTTGTTTTCCCCTTAGCTGTTTGTCTTTTCTAGTCCTTTAGTTCACTCATGTGAAAGTACTGGGGCAGTCATTCCAAAAGAGAAATGGAAAGCTGTAATCAAAATGAGTGGGATGTAATTTATCTATCACATAGATTGTCATCAGTGGCTTTGTGCAAGGAATCCACAAAAAAAGAGCTTGTACCAATACACATGGGTTTCTCAACTCCAAGACAGTAATGATTATTGGGTTTTGACCTCAATTTGGATTTTCATTTTCCTCTTGAGAAAAAAAGCCCTCTTCTTTTTGTTTCCAACATACTCCCTGCCTTGCTCATGAAGAGCAAGGCTGAAAATGTAAATACATTCAGTTTGCTTGTTCTTGAAGGTATGACATTAGAAAAAACTTGCTGATAAAAGTTCTTCTTTTCCATGTATTTTAGATTAGTTTCACCTGCAATGCTGGAAAGCAGTGTCTGGAAAGCTTTATAAGCCATATAAAAGATTGGCTTCTAGCACTGCAGAATGAGGCTTTTCTAGCTTTCTGAAGGACTACATGTGTTTGACCTTCCCGGAACAAATTACTACCTATGTCCTTTGATGCCACCTTTCTGGAAAAAAGATAGCTGAGCTGTATGAGGAGGTCATGAGTGTCAACAGAGATGGCTGACTGGCTTTCCCAAATGCTCCTAATTTGCAAGTTCCTCCCCTCTTTCAACCCAAAAAATGCAACTGAGTGACAGGAATACTCACAAGCAAAACTGTGGCTCACATATATGGACGTATAGATACAAATACAGATATCTATAAATATATGCATATTTATTGCTAGAGGTTGATGAATCAAGGAGCTCAGTAGAGGTGAGGCTGCTGCAGCTCTATGTCCCCAGAACACAGCCCCTGTGTCAAGAAAATAGTTAAGAAATGGAGTTTAATGAGAAGCCAGGCCAGGCAGTGATGACCAGGCGCAGGGCACAGCCAGACAAGTGTGCTGAGCAGCCCCTGTTCACACAGAAGCATCTCCTTTTGTCCACTTTGTCTTTACCTTTGCACATTGGTTCCTGCCCAGACCACCTTGATCCTTCCCATTCCCCACCTCCCTGAAGAGCCCATAAAAAGACTTGCACCATCTCCTAACGTACTTCCTCAGCATCACACAGCATCTCATACCTACCCCACCACCAGTGAGCCTGTCAGTTAGAAGAGTGCTTTGGAGAATCTCTTCCTTTGGCTGTTTATCAGCCCCTGGGGCTGAGAGTTCCCTGTGACAGCCTGGGAGGGCTCATATCTCTCACTGGTTTGCTGGGACTCCCTCCTTTGCCATTTTGCCCAAGGACATGAACACAGTGCACATCCATGGATTTACTTGCTTTTCCTGTAGGCTGTCACTGCCACTCAGATCATGTGCAATACAGGAAGGGCAGTCAAGATCTTCCTAGTACCAGGAGAACTGAATAAAATTTGTAGTAAGAGACGTCAGCATTCTCTGATTCTGCACCCCCTTTAGAAGCGTACCTAAACCAAATTTTAAGAGTTTTCAGTTAGTTCTGTGATAGCAAATAAACCTTAGCAATGGTAAGTTCACCTTCACTTTGCTTCACTTACCTTAGGATGCGCTTATCTTGTTTTCTGAAATAAACTTTTCCTCTTAATTAACAGAGTGA
This sequence comes from Irena cyanogastra, assembly GCA_013397155.1. NCBI lineage: Eukaryota > Metazoa > Chordata > Aves > Passeriformes > Irenidae > Irena > Irena cyanogastra. Next base: position 150,385 of record VWZV01001883.1, on the reverse strand, counting down.
CCTTGTCTGGGTCACTTCATCACTCGATGTTTCTCTTCTCCCTTTTGTTCAATTAAGACAATAAAACAATGCATCCATATGGGTATTGCAAGACTTAATTAACTGATGTGTGTGGGACACTCTGAGGTTCTGCAAGGAGAGCACCGTAAGCATAGAAAATTAATGTTAGGATGAGTGTTGCATAATAACCTGATGCAGCATCTGTAAGTGAACATTTTTTTAAAAATCACTTCAGATTTTCTGATGCATTGAAATAAATTCTGTTGCAGGGCCTTCAGTGTTAAGTGGCCAAAAGCATAAAAGAGGGGAGTAGCTTGCAGTCCCAGGTTAATTGCTCAACTAAATAGAATAGCTTGTAGTTGGACTTGGTGATCTTGAGGCTGTTTTCCATTCTAAATGAGTCTATGATTTGCAGAACATAAATTCCACTCAGTTTAATGCTTAGGTTATGTATTCTCATCTATATTCATCTAAATCTTCACATTCTTCTCAGCACTACCATTGGAATAGCAGGTACAAATTGACCCTAAAATCTGTGCAAAACAGACCATCAAACAACCTGGAAAGTTTTTTAAAACTAGTTTCTTTTACAAATCTGCTCAAGGTATATCTGATGATCTAGGTATACCTACTAGATTTCCATTTCAGGAGTATCCCTGCCACAGCTTCTGTCAATGCACTTTGTTCTCAGTTCTAGTCTCATGCAAAGCTTGGGTGAAGCTCAGTAGGTGCAGACATAAGAAAGAAATTAAACACCACACCACTCAAAGAAAGAATGGAGCTCTCTATAGTAAAATCAGAAAAAAAGATCGTGTGAAATTTCCATATTTTAAAATAAGTTGATTTTGTAGTTTATTATATGTATTATATATTATTTTTTACAATATTTTAAATTACTTTACCATAATTATCTGGTGGTGTAGTCAAGTAACTTCCCTGATTATGACAAAAAAATCACAACCAAGAAATGAAGTTCAGCTTTTCAATGTAAGACATAGCAGATGCCAGGATTCTAGTGATGCCACGGTCCTTAGAAGCCAGGTGATGCACAGTTAATTTTTAGACAGTTACCAGGCAACAGTTGGGACTAACAGAAGGCCATGAACAACTCCTTAATTTTCTTTCCTGAATCTGAGCTGCTGGATTTATATTTCAACTATTTTTCCATCAGAGGTCTTAGCCATTGAAAAAAGATCATACAGTCCATTGGTTAGATTAGATAAGTGATTTTCTTTAGCAGGTCTAAGTACTCAATAAATCTGTTCCTTTGTAAGTATAATATAAAATTGCTCTTTCCATTTTCATGTGCTTAGAGTTAAGAAATTCTACCTGAAAGAAAGAAGTGAAGAAAAATCTCAGAGCCATTCTGTGATATTGCAAAACATATAAGCCTGTGATTTTGCTTTTTGTTTGGATTTTCTTTTACCTGTCATTTCTGTTTTGACATGTTTCCCAAACTCCTGATATCAACCTTTCTAATAATTAACATTAAAATATGAATGATGGTTTAACACACAATGAAACATTCAGCTATGCTACAGTTTTTTCTATTTCTCCCTTTGCTTTCACCAACAAACCACTGAGTTTGATACGCTTACAAAAGAGAAAAAATGGCATGTTTGCCTGGAGTAGCAGAGAACTCAACGAGAGGATCGAGATGTGCTTTCCTCTATTATTGTTCTATAGTAGTACTAATTTGTCAAACTGTCTTTTATATGCCAAAAGTCACACTTCATACTCCAAGTCATCCAGAGTCTGAGCTCAACATACAGAAGAAAAAATTAAATAGGAATAAATGGAAGTTTCCTTCTATTTTAGGATTTCATTATTTTAAAAAATGGTGTTTCATGCAATCTAATTGCTCTTGTACTTTTAATATATAATCATCATCACAATATCTCTCCCACAGCACAGTCAACAACTGCAGCTCCTCACCTGACAAGGTTTCTATATCCAGCAGTGTGATCTCATTTCTAAGAGGAGTCGCATTAAACCATTGCCACAAAAAATGTGAGCCCAGTGTTTCAGATGTAAGACATGAAAATCCATACCATTTTTCCTCTTGAGGAAAATGGAAGGTAGGAGCAAGGAAAGGCTCTAATTTTCCTACTTCACATACTGTGTATTACCACTCTGCTACGTGTCATTGTCTGCAGGTCCTCAGTATCGTGAGTTTATTTCTACCATTATTTATGACTGTTACTGCACTAGTTTCTACATACAGCTATCCTGTTCAGTTGCAAACCCAGTGCGTTCAGCACTGAGGGAACACAAAATATCATGTTGTCACCTTGTGGGGTTGAGTCACTTAGAGAGCCTGCACCTACCTCCCAGAGGTTCTTTTGAATGTTTCTGTCATTAGTGTCACTGTAAAGTATAACCTGCCGTACAATACGTGGGTTGCTTGAAAGGCTTAAGTGCTACAATACACAGGAATTGGATGCTTTGCTAGGCATCTTATTCAAAGCTAAGCTGAGACGAGGCCTCTTGCTCCAGTTTTCTGTAGCATCTGACATTTTACAAACATTGATCAACTATGCCTAACATTTCCCTTATATAGGGATGTTTTAGTAACCCCACAATGTGTGGGACAAAACTGAAGTAGGCAGTGGTTGAAAAAAATATTTTATTGCTTGGAAGTTAACATCTATGAAGCGGACTGTGAGTCCTTGAAGATCAAGCTCTGGCTTCTGGTTTGAGCTGAACTAAATCCAGGCTGTTATTTAAAGGAGTAGCTCTACCTTCTGCTCTCTGGCCTCAGCCACATTTTCTCACTTGTGCCAACACAAGATGTTGTATGGATGCACAGAAGTTTGGATCAGGGAATTTACATAACTGAAAAGACAGAAAAGAAACAACCAGGCAGATGGTTTAGTCACATCAAATGGACCATGTAACTGAACCCTCAGGTTCAATGCCCCTGCATTCTGCTTCGGAAGAGCTGCACTTGAGGTAGCTAGGGGAGTAAAAACTGAAAGGACTCTTAGCTGTGCTGTGCCTGTTCAACATGGGTTGGATGAACCAAACCCTTACTGTGCACAGAGGGCTTGGGCTCTCCCTGCCAGACTGGCTCAGAGCTCATGCACAGTCCACACTGAAGAGTTCCCTTGTGCACTCTCAGCAGGAGCACAGGCTCACACTTGGCTAACAGCAGCAGTAAGGGGTGCACTGGTTGTACATTGAAGTGGAGGAGAGGCTTGGTGGTAAGTAGCTCTCCATCTTGGCTGGCTTGATAAAGGGCTCCTTTTGTCTGCTCTGCTCTCCCTCCTGCTCTGTAAGTGAGATGGTGCAGCTCTCTCACTTCTGCTTCCTGTCATACCTGACAGGAATGTCAGCCCTTCTCAAATAATCCACACCTCCCATCACTCCCATTCCTTTCTCTTGTACAAGTAACACAGGTTTTCTCCTTTGCCACAAATTCTTGCCAACATTTTGACTCAAATTCTAAGTGGCCGCCTAGGAATGGAAGGGGTCCTTCAGCCCCCCTGTAAGTCACAAAGAAAGATGACAACGTGAATAAAACTTCTGTGAAAAAAATTGCTTTGTCCTATTAAAGCAGATTTCAACTAATTGGAAACAATGCACTGTGGGGTTTTTAAAATAGTTTAACCAAAATGTTCCCCTTCGGCTATGTTTATCATTGAAACACAGCCATTTTACAAAACAAAAAGACAGCGTTTGGCCTGGTTTGCAGCCAGTATGCGGAAGGCTTCAGAAACAGTTTTATCATCATCTAAATCAAATGACAATGCTGACCATTTTAAGAAAACAAAGGAGAGCTATGTAGGATCCTTTCAGCAGATGAGTCCTCTGACCAGTCCACAAGATTTTTTATGCCAAAGTGGATCTGAACTACTTGGTTGTTTCCTTTATTCTTATACTACTAAGGAAGGACAACAACTTGAAGGGAAAAAAAAAGATGTCATCAATCTTCAATTTTTTTTTCCTCTTACTTGTATAGAATGCCAATGAACATATTTCCTTTCTACCAGTCTTTTACACTCTATTGTGATAAGCATCTATTAGTTTTTGGAGGTAGTCATCTCTCTCATCACTGTGCAGAGATGCAAAACATCCTCCTTAGGACAGAGGCCAGATTTACTTTTCCTAAATTGTAACACTTACTTAAGTTGCATACCACCTGAGCCTGAATTGTCCTTCTGATGGTTATCTCCTTCCATTAACTACAAAGAAAACAGAGGTCAAAAGCAATCAAAACAGACATCTCACTGCAACACTTCCTCAGGGAGGAGGCACCAATGTCTGTGGGTACTCTTCAGGCATTGCGCTCTTGTTTTTGTGCATTTGTGTTAGGTAGACTAGACCTTGCAATTTGATGATAAAAAGTCAAAGTCTGAGTTGGAGGAAATAGGAGAACCTAAGTGATCTGGGAAATTATTTTTCCAGCAGAAAAATATTTTTTTAAAATGTACTTGATGTTTATTCATGTTCAGAAGCCTTGGCGGGCTTCAGCGTCACCTACACTCTGGGAAAGGATTTTATTCTTTTATTCCCAGCTGCAGCACTGATCATTTGTGTGACCTTGGACAGACGACTTCCCAATTCCATGTCCTGTGCCCCTGTTCACCTTTTAACTCTTCTGTCTGTTTAGATGATGAACTTTCTGCTACAAGGACTGTGGTGTTATATGATAATATAATGTGACAAGACAGATCCGTGTCATGAAAACCAGTTCTCCAGAAGAATTGCCCTTTGCCAAGGCTCTTCCCCTAAAGGATGTAGACAGAGAGGGTTGGTGGGGAATGTTCTCAGCAGTAATAGAACAGGAGTTAGAAGGAATTCAAGACTGAAAACTCTCTGTGGCCCGAAAGTGACTTGGGTAAAGGTACTGTAGAGGATTAGGGGTATGTATTGCACAATATCTCATATAGTCCCAATGGAACCTATGCTACAGGATTGGGAAGCAATGAACATCCACTGATTTGCAGAGAAAAAGTCAACACATGAGGACTTGTGAAGAGTGGCTGTAAGAAGCCTTCAGATTTAGGCAATGCTTTTAGAGCCTACCATGGGGCATATTAAGAAACCACACATGCACTCTGTGTGTGTCATGCACAGACTGAGGTATCGCGCCTGATCAGAGAAATTCCACTTACATTAAGAGTCGCTACATCTCTAGCATTACCCATTAAAGCAACACAAATCTAATTTTCAGTCCAGTCCCCTGAGATCTGAATAGTCTTACAGTCAATGGTTTTGGAGACCTAAATGTCAGTCCCCAACCCTTATAATCTACAAAAGTTAGATAATGCCACCAGTTTTCCTTTTCCTTCCCCTCCAAAGCTATGCAAAATCCATCACTTTTCTGGTGGTCCAGACTTCGGATATTCAGAAACTGAAACAAAATAATTTTTAAAATAATTTTTAAATGAATACTTTTTAAACCCTTCCAGGCTATCAGGACCTACACTGATCCCAGACTACAATAAGAAAGTCTTACAGCTGTGTTGACCAACTCTGACAAGAGCCTGTAACACTTTACTCTGAAATCAGTTTCAGTTCCCAGGGACAATTCTGTTAAAGCTGAGTGCCATTTGCAAACATGGACTGTTGCATTGTCCTTGAAAAAAGGTACATGAAAATACACCTCAAAACTTTATGAAGCACTACAGTTGGCTCACATTAATTTTTGAAAAATTTATGCATGATATAAGAATGACCAAATGTGATGATATGTGATTAATGAACTGCTCACCAGTGAAAGACAGGTTCTTCATTCTGGTACAGCAGAAGTCAGGGACACATGCTTGATGAGTTCATGATATTTCTTTCAGATCTGTTTTATGTTATTGCATGGTTATAATACCCTATCATATATGGGAAACTCATGCATACAGAAAATTCCATGAGCACTCACCCTTTTTACAGTTGTACTTTTAAAATATTTCTTTTAAGTGCCTGAAACAAGTTAACTTGTTTATCACTCAGATTTTAAATTTGGCAGTTAGAGTCATAATTTTACAGCTCGTCTACATGAATAAGTTAATTTTATGATCATCCAGAACAGTAGCTGCATTAACATTGTACTGCAATTCAGCAATTCAAGTTCCTGTATTTTAGATTAGTTTTCCTGTAAAAATGATCTAAAAAGCTCCTTGAATATGTTTCCTCCATTAACTGCCCACAATTTAAAAAAGACAATACAAAGTACTTGAATTTTAAAGTCTCCAGTTAATTTAATAGAAAACCATGCTATTTCCTACTAATATTCCATATGCCTACCTTCTCTAATAAGCAATTCAAAGCACTGCAGGCAGCTAGGAAGAAGAAGCCTTGGTACACTGGATCCTTTGAAATGAGCAGATTATTCTGACATGCTCAAATTTTACATGGTGCACTTAAAAGCTTGTTTGTAAGAAGCTTTTGGCACAGTGGTCAGTGAAACAGAAAAATTGTCATCAAAATTAGAGTAAAATAGTAGTATTTAGCATTACATAAGAAACCATTATTACTACATCAGCTTCTGATTTTAATTACAATGTCTTTGCTAGAAGAAGCTTGTTGGCCATTTGCTCATCCTACCTGCAGTTCTTCCCATCTCTGTCACCATCACCTCACTCCCTCTTCTTTCAGGCACTTGAGTTCATGGTGGCACAGATGCCACATGGCTAGAGCTTGCCCAAGCAAGTCAAGGAGTGAAATTGAACTTTAACCTATGGAAAGAGCAAGGTGTTCTCTCAGACTGTAATTATATATTTTTTCCTATCATTTCTTCAATCACTAATTGCTGTGGATGAGCAAATGAAGAAGCAAGGAACAAAGGAAACAGGATCAGGGTAAAAAAATAATGGCCTTGACATATTGGGTCCCATCTCCAACCCCATATAACCACACAGCACTTATCCAGGTCAAAAGCATGTATCAAATTCCTCTCCAAGGCACAGATCCCAGAGTACTCTCTATCACATAGTCAGCCTTAAGCTGCAGTTACACAGAGAAGCATGTCACCAGTGACATAGAATAACTGGGGGGGTGGGTGAAGGGGAAGGGGAAAGACTTGCTAGTGGCTAAATAAAAGTGCTAGTCAGGCTTTAACAGCTCTGCTGAATAGAACAAGGACAAAGAACTCTGACAATGTGATGGTCTCACATTGGAAAAAATTCCTCTCTGACCCCAATCTGGTAATAATTTTATTCACAAGTGCAGGACATGGTATGCCTAAAGAATGCTACAGGAGATCAGTTCCTGTTGGACATAAATCCCACTTATAGCTATGATCAATGCCAAATGCATTAGAGAGATGAAAAGATTTTTTTAAAAGCCCAAATATTCATCAAAGGAGAAACCTGGTGATTCTTCTTAAGTTCTAACACAGATTGATACAGCAGTAATGTATCACAAACACAGAGCCCACCAGGCCAGTTTCAGACCCTTCAGATGTGTCAAGAACCACTAAATCAGTAGAATATCTCCAGCAACCTCTGACAAACCTGATAGTGTCCCTCATGTTTTACTTCATACCTGCCTTAGGGGAGCTGTACTAATAATTAACATCTCCACCTATGGTTACCAGCAGACATTTTGTAAGGGACACAGTGCTCCACTTCAGCCCAGGTAAATAAAGCCCTCTACATTCTACCTATCTAACATAACCCATTATCTCTTCAGAAGAAGTTGCACTGAAAAGAGAGCAGGACTCATGCAAACAATAAAATACTCTGCTTGGATTTCCATTCCAGGTCAGAAAATATGAAATTAATCTATGCAAGGTAAGGAACCATCAGTCAAAAAAAGCTAATATATATAAAAACCATCCCAGCACAGCATTAGATACGATAGTTATTTTTCTGGCTGGAGGGTTAATATTACAATAGACTGAGGGAGAATTTAAACTCAGCTGTCCAACATCTGAGGATTCTTTTCCACTGTCCAAGGCTGATGAATCTCTTCCAACATCTGAGGAGAAGCCCATGCTTGCGAGTCCCAGGCACAAACAGCCACCAAGTCTGCAAGGATTTCTGCTTATGTTAAATACTTGATTTTACCTAGCTTTAAACTCTACTTACTAATTGCAGCTAGATAGCTTGGGAAATCTCATCCAGCCCAACAGAACTTACAGCATCCATTCTCATGCATGTCACCATTCTGCCAGGAGACCAATGCTAAAACAAGAGGCCAAATAGAGCAGTACCAGAGCTTAAAGACTCAGTGGTTCTAGACCTCCACAGCTGGTTGAAGACCAGGGCAACAGTGGGTACAGAGGATTTGTTGGGAGGTAAGTCTCAGAGATAAATGAGAAATCTGGAAGCCCAAACCGGCCTTAAGGAGAATATCTGTACTTTTTTTCACCCACACAAATGAGTCTCCCGGTACAGTACCAGATGGGCTGGGAGCTGGTTTCCAGCTAAAATCTGCAGCAGCCAGAGTGAACTGACCAGAGACTTCAGTCTCCTGAGTTGTGCATGTATCATCTGCCTTCAGTTCACACTAAAATGTGCAAGTTTTTTGACATTTATTAGTGATTTACAGGCCAGCGTCACCATTACTCAGTGTCTTGGAGAACAACACATCGTGTGTTTCTACCTCCAAGTACAGAATAGTTTTGCCACTGCTGGTAATTCTGCAGCAGACATACAGCTTGTAAGCTGTGTTGTTTGTGAGCAGTGACAAAATTGAGGTCACTCCCATTATAGAAAGGAAGCTTTAAAAGAGCACATCACTGTCCCATGGATAATGACATTTACAAGTGTTTTGCTGTTTCTAGTGAGCAAAAAATATCACATATGCTGGTAATATTGTAGTGGAAATACACTGCTGCTGGAAAACCAAAATCCAAGACAATATAACCTCTTCCATCAGGCTAACAGCAATACATCATCACACATGAGTTTCATGCCCAATAAATCCACTGGAAATTGAACACAGCTGACACTATTTCAATAAGTGTTCTAATTCTCTTATAATCAAGCACATTAACAACACACCATATTTATTTTCAGCGGCTTCAGCTTCTCAGCCTTGCATATTAGAACAATTCAACACATCTGGGACTGAATTAATGTCACAAACAATTTCATACACTTAGAATGATCTTCTCACTTTGCATTACATAGAAGACAGTTCTCAGAGCAAATGGTCAGCATTACAACAGCCAGGGGCTCGGCTACTTAGACCATGGGATTCACTTTGGGAAACCTGGTCCTGGGGGCTGGTAGGGTCCATCTGTTGGAGAAGGGGAAGAACCTCTGTGGTCATAGGCTTGCTAAGTTGGTGAAGAGAGCTTTAAATTAAGGTTAGAGGTCCCTTCCAAACCAAGTTATCCTATGAGTACTCTCCCCCTTGTTTTAGTCACCCTTAGAATTGAAAAGAGTTTTTATTAATTAGAGGCATATCCTCTGTGTTTATACAGCACCATTTTTGTGCCTGGTATATGTGAACACAGTCACTATTCCACAGAGCTGATAGTTTAAATTGTGCAGACAGCAGACCACATCTTCACAAAATTATTATAGATATGAATAGAAAAAAAAGGCAGAGCAAGACAAAACCATAGGGAGTAAATACATCTGTTTTGCAATGGAATCAGTGATAGGATATGAGGCTATATAAGGATATAACTGTTCTTTTTAAAAGTATATCAACGGTAATCCAGAAGTGGGTGGGGGTGGAGAGGGTTTTCACTAGATCAAATGTTGTGGAGATATATATATATAAAGCTACTTCCAGTAAAAGATCTGGACACTGCAACTTTTGAGTCTTATCCTCTGCTGCATTAGTTAGGCTTCATCCAACAAAGGATTTATGCAGCTAAAGCAGGCAATGGTCCCAAAGGCAGATCCAAATTCCCACACCTAGTTGCTGGTTAACCCTGGACAAATTTAAGAATCAAGATGATGCCTTAACGTTTCCTAAGTACTCAGAGTTTGCTGCTCCTTCTTTCTTCCCATAGCCATGAGACACTATCAGTGGCCCAGAGTTCATCAGGAAAGCAAAGCCTGGAAGAAGTTTCCCCACCACTTTTGCTTTTACTGTTCATTTCACAGCTTCCTTTCTACTTATGACTACACCCCCACTGCACAAAGGCTTCGACTCTTTCAGTAATTTCTTCCTTTCCTCCTAAATGCAAGCGCTTTAGCTGTTTGAATCTGACCTGCACCACTCAGGAATTAGGAAGCAATTTCTGTATCCCTCCATGAGGTTTACCTGATGGAGCAGATATTGCAAGAGCACTTAACGCCTTTCTTCAGACTACTGAATTGCATTCCATGAATCTATCTATACTAACAAGTCATTTTTCTAGAACAGGTAGCCATTTTCTTCCAGTATGATATTGGGTAACATCTTTTTCTCTCTGTACAACAAACATGTAAATGAAGAATGCAGATTTCTTGGGCTCATACAATTGTCAGGAAAATTGCATTTAAACTTCAGGCTGTACACATAGACATTTTGCTACTTTGTGACATTTCCAAGAGCACACAGAGTGCCACTAGAGGCCTTTTTAGAGCACTACTATCCTGCTTCTACCCAGTAATTTGTAAAGTTGGTCTTTGATCTATAGAAATGTTGTTTGTGAATCTCACAATATTTTTAGCTTATCATTAACCTTAATTATAGTTGAAAAACCTGAGTTAATCCACTGATACTCTCTTTCCTGAAATTGACTTCTTTGCACACTTCTTAACCTTTCGGTGCATCTCTTGAAATGAAGTATGCATGTAAGGAGACTCAAGTACTTTTTGAGGCAGCCTGTACCATTACACAGCTATCAGCTCTTGTCAAGTGTATTGAAAGACTTCTATCAGTCAAATATGTCATGCAATAGTGAAGGCGTGCTATGAGAAGGCAAAGAGAAACTCTCACCTCTGGGAAGTGCTAGCTTTGTAACAAAAGTATGGAAATGGTTTTCTTTCAGTTGTCAGTTTCTGTGCAATAATTCTGCAAAATAAATATTTTCCTTTGCAAAAAAATATATTTAATGGTGAAAAATTTATTTTGCAGATCAATAGATTGAAGCTTAAAGGATAGTGATAAAATCATCTTGTCCAATCCCCTGTAGAAATCCATCTGAGGAATGTCATTAAACAAAAAATCTTTGCATCAACCTTATAACTTCTTTAAAAGTAATGACATTTCAGAATAACAGTTTGAATGATAAGAATCTGCCACAGCTCAATTATCTCTACTATCTATTTTATACAGCATCTGCTTCTGCACTGTCACATCAGGATATTCTATTCAGTTCTGACCAATTAGTTCTCATGAAAAACATCTTTCCCATGTAGGATTGTGCACAAATCACCTTTCAGGTTTTTCTTGAGTAAACAGAACAGATTGAGTTTTTTAGGTCCTCACTAGAAGGCATATTCTCTGCACTATCCTGTGGCTGTTTTGTGAATTATTTATCAACTGAAAAAAGACGCCAACTTGCTTCAGTACTTTGCCTTGTTACTATCTGCATACCCTAGGAAATGCTCATTGATAAGCATGAATGTTATTCTCTTTCTCTTAAGGCAAATCAAAATGAAAATTCCTTCTGAGATTAGGCTGGAAGATAATTGTTTTGGTGCCACTTCGTTATACTCTTATAAATATCCACAAGTTTCAATAACTCATGACACTCTTTTTTTTTTACTAACACAAATGAAGCCGTTAGAAATGAACAAATAACCCCAAACTTTTATGAAAACCTCATTAACTTGGAAGTTAAATGTTGGGCTTCAAGAAGAGTCATCAGACCAAAATCTGTGTGAGAGAATTTGTGTATGGATTATGAACATACATCCAAATACATCTGCATCTATCTATATCTTTATATAAACACAAAAAACTGAAGACAATATTTGCTCTCTGTCTTTGTATGCAGCTCACTAAGGAGCTCTCTGATGCAGACATTTGAGTGGAGAAATACTTGGAGGCACAGCACAATTTTTATTTTATTTTTTTTTTGTTAAAGAGATATTGGAGTAAGGGGGAAACGGTGAAGGAGGCAAAGGTAAATCTATAAAAATAGGGTGGGGGACTTTCTGTGAGGCAAAATTCCATAGTGACTACAAACATCTCATTTATTTCAGCTGACACCTTCTGAGCAGGTACATGGTTGCATATGTAACAATTCCTCATATTTTTCCCTCAGGACACAGTTTTGTTTGCACTCCCAGTGCTGTGAATTTATAACTGAGCCGTCATTTGGGTTATTGTATGTCATACGAACTGTATTTTCACAGATGGCTCACCTTCCTTGCCAGATGTCTGTGTTTTACAGTGTCCTAATAAACACTGCATATGCTAATTTCATTCTATATATTATAAAAATATTGCCTTTAAGGGACAAATCTTGTATTTTTCGGCTACTTTTGTAATTACTGAAAAAACTTACAAAAGCATGAATTGAATTCACCAGCACTTGCAAGCTGGAAATCAGCTACGACTCCTAAAAAATGAATGCTTCTGGGCCACTGGACCTGCCAGGCAGGAGACGTGAATTACTGGATTAAAATCCTGTTTGTGACAGACTGTAGAAAATTTTGCAGCTATATGCCTACAGATCCCATTTTAGGCTTAGAAATCTATGATTCACCTTCTGAACAACTTTCACACAAACATCACAATTATCAAACAAACCCTTAATTTATTGCTTCAAAAGATTACAGTCTGGAAAACCAAAAGAAACAGACAATGCCTGGGGAGCTGAAGAAAGAGTGTGTAACCAGCACAGATGGGCTTCAGAGATATTGTTGAGCAGCATTGCCAAATCCAAATATTTCAAAACTCTGAGTCAGGCACCAAAAAATCTTGAAATTTACTTACAATTCACGAGATGTGAAAAATAACTTCTTTCCCTAACGCCTGCATTGTAGTGCAGGCATATTCCCTGTCCAACCGCCTGTCACTTGTCCTCCCCCAGCAGTTTTTGGGTCCATTGGCTAATATCAACTATGTTTGAGGGAAGAGCAGAGAGCTGAACGTTTTTGGCTCCTTAGAAAGTAGGTAGGTGGCTGGGCTGAGGATCAAGGAGAGGAAGGCAAGGATAACTGAGGCTTTGTTTGCACTGATCAAATTGCCCTCACCCGTGCAGCTCTGTACGTCCCACCTGCAAGGTCTCTGTACATCCCAGGCAGGTCAGGAGTGGGAGCTGTAGACCTTGTGTGGATCTGGTCATACAGAGGGGCAAGGGGATATTTGGGGAAACATGAAGGACCTCATTCAAAAGGCAGAGGAAGGATGCAAGCCAATGCATCTTTACACCACAGAGTATGAAGAAATTTGTGGGCATTGTGGCAGCGAGGTGTGCCAGAGCCCAAGAGCCAGCTGGAGTTCCACAGCCACAGAAGGCTATCAACATTTTAATCCCAGATCTCCATCACAGGGATCAAAGCACATGGTCTCATTAGCTCTTCCTCACACAACTGTTCTGATGGGTTTAGTGCCCCTGCATCCTTTCCCATGTGGTTGGATGTCTCCTCCACAGCACACCCAGGGGCTGTTGCTGTCTTGTGATGCACTAGCTCAATTGCAACACATTCATGCAGCTGTACCAAAACTTGCTACAGAGTAAAATAAGTTGGTGAAGGTAAAGTAGTCTGGAAGAGTGGTAGAATGGGGCAGGAAACAGAGAGGCAAATGGAAACCTCCTTGTGCTCAGATGTTACTTGAGCCAAGGTACCGTGAAGTAAATCCTGGAGATACTCCCTATCAAATCACCAGTTCTAGCCCAGCTAAATCTTTGTTTCTGAAACTTGTTTTTTCCCCATGCCTTCCCTGATGGGAGGTGAGTGTTTTAATTTTCCTGTTGACAGCTCATGCCATCGCAAGTTCACCAGCTCCATCAGCCTGAGGAAATCTGAATTCCTCCTGCTGGCTACCCACTACAACAACTGGTGCACATCAGCAGAGAAGAAACACAGCGCTCTGTTGGTGAAGTCCCCAGGCTATGAACACATAAAGATTTGTCAGCCTGGTGTCTTTCAGCAACACACCTTTCTCACATGGAATACAGCATCCCGTTGCTTACTTTATTTTGACATATTTTGAGTTTCTGTTTTCCAGAGCATTGGAAGAAATTTTTTGAAAAGAAACAAAAGAATAGCAATCTCAAGAGCTTCTCTGGAAGCTGTAAAAAGTTTTCACTTACAAAAGGCATTATGTACAGATCTGATACCAAGAGTTGTGTAATGCTGTTATGTTTTCTCACTTGCAAGTATATGGAGCTGAGGAACCTGCCCTTAGACATGGAACATGGCTCCACTGCTATGCAAACAGTCCTACGAACATTCATCTGTCACATATCACCCACCTTTTCCACTCCTACACTAGGTTCATCCTCATCCCTTTATCTCAGGACAAACTGACCTCAGAGAAGCTCTGTCAGATAGGGAATAGCTCATAGTAAGCTCAGTTCCAGCAGTAGTATATAAATCCAAAATAACTCAAGCAGTGAGCAGAGATGTTTTGAACTTGCTTCATTGTAGACAGTAAAAAGTTGTAGCCATCTCAGGACTTAATAGGTATCTTGCTTTCAGTTTGGATGCAATCATTGTTTACAGATTTTTGCAGTGACCCCATATGATCATCTGGACTGTTGTCCTCCTTTACACATCATGTTTACCAGATTGAACAAGCTCTAAAAAAGTATGCTGGAAGTGAAGGTTCCCCTGTGCTATTGCTGAGGCCTGTTCAAAGGATGATTTAATAGAAACTTTATTTCTATAATGAAAACAAATAGACTTTAAAGAGTTTAACTGGAGTTCATAAACAAGTACAGGCTCACTGACTGAGCAGTGAAGTAAAAGGATGTGTCTAAAAGCATTCAAGACTACATGTAACAGGACGGATTGTGATAATCTAATTTAAAAGAAGAAATTGTGGACTGAATGGCTAGCCATTACTAGACATTCAGTTGATCTTGTCCGTCTCACAGGTTTTTACTTGTATTTGTATATTAATACTCATATCCTCTCCCTCATTTTGTCTCCTCTCTATAGTAATTGAAGCTTTTCCTCACAGTAGTGATTCCTGTAAATGATAGGAAGATAGAAATGATAGATGAAAGAATGATGATTTCTCAGCAGTTCCAGCCTGTGGTCTTGGTTTGGCAGTTTAATCAGGAAATGAGATGCTGTTCCAATGCCAATGGACTATGCTGGGAATTGTGCTGGTATTTCTCAGGGTATTTTGAAGTCTAGCACTTTCCCAAAAACTTCTCTCTTGCTGCAGAGTGGTTGGGCTGTGGGTAAACATGTGACAAGCTGGACCAGAATGACAACAAAGTCCTACAGAATCTTTGCAGAAATCAAACCAACTGATGACTTACAGTGAGGAATTTCCTAATGGTAGAGATAGGCTGAGATTACCCATTAGGAGGAAGAGATAAGCCTGGCCAACACAGGCTATCACTTGTGGAAAGGGCAGACAGATAGGCTTTCTAGTGGAAAGTCAGATAGCAGGATGCAACAAAAGCAAAAGAAAAGTGAGCAAAAGCCTGTCACATGTAGGTAATCCCATGTGATCCTTCACTGTACGGATGGTGAGGGAAAAGACAGGAGAAATCCATGTGACCTAGAAATACTGAGAAAGTCAAGAGTCTGATGACACTGGCAAGGGATAGACAGCCAGCAGAGACTGAGATCTGGTATTCCCTTGGGCATAGTCAAGGCCTCACTGTATTCAAGGAGGTTGTGCCATGAATTTCATTAGTGATGGGTTTACTCCCAAGAATTATATTTTCCTATATTCCTATTACCTTAGTCAGCACTCTGTTTAAAACTATTCAAGGCTGCTTTCTGCACTGAGAAAAGAAGTGCTATGTGTGATGAAATGGTAAAATAAACATTAGTTTTCTTGGCTCTCCTCCATAATACGTATTCCACTTCAAATTAAAAATTAAATTGAGCCTCTTGGTGTGACTGTTCAAGCATCTTGCCCTGCCATCCGTCTCCCAGCTGTGCAGTGTGCCACTTGGATCTCGCTGCCAAGTGCAAGCACTTGAACAATCCAAGCCAGGTGATTACAGCACAAAGACTCTTCTAATTCATATTATGCTCTGAGTATTTTTATGTAGATGATGCTCAATTTGTTCATTTCAGGGTTGTATATTTGCAGGCTCCAACTCTGTTTAATAGATTAGTTACATCATTATATAAAGAGCCTGGAAGCCGAGAGCCTCACAATGTGAGTGACAGAGCCAGGATCAAAATTAAGGGATTCCTTTAGAATCCTAAATTCATCCCACAGCCCTTCCTGCTTTTACTGTATTATAGAGCTAATATTTTCACCTTAAAATTTACTATACTGGCCCTTTGTTTACAGCACTCATAATCCCCCAGGATAGGGTTTGAAAAGTTTTTACCTGTACTCGGTCACTGACTGTGTAGTAAGGAAAGGTAAAACCATAAAAGCAAAGCATGTTTTATGTAAGTTCTTTCAAAATATTTTAGGTTAAAATTGTCCTTCACTGGAGGTGGTATGAAAAACAGAGGTCAAAGAATGACTGTGAAACAAAAAAAAAAGGTCTACATTATTTCATTCTGCTGTACAACGTTAAAATTTTTCCTGTTTGAATGTCTGTATTTTGCAGTATTTGCTTCAAAGTCTCTGTCCTCTTAGAAAAGTAAGATAATGAACAGATTATATTGCTCCATTTCAAGAACGGAAACAACAAAGAAAAGCCAACTGGAACACCAGATTATATAAATAAAGGCAATATTAACTGACAGGGTTTTGATCCAAATATTTATTTATTTCCTTACTCATACAAAATTGATGCTTGTAGAGGTATTAGGTTAAAAGGGTTGGAAAATTAATTATTCTAATTATCCATAGAGAACATATAGTACTGAGGAAGCAATGAAAACCTCTTTGACTTGAATAAGAAATACAATACAATATAATTTACAGAAACAAGATTGAGTGGCATATAGAAAATGAGGTTTTAGAGCAACAGGATCAGCAAGGACATCGATACTTGTCTCTGCTGTGGCTGGAACGGGTTGCCCTTCACCCAGGTCCATCCAGTGGAAAGGGAAGCTTCCCTTCCACAACTCCACACAAGAAAGCCAACTATTTTCACTGCCAGGCATTTCACCTCTTTGCTTGCCAGTCACCTCTCTCCTCAAGGCTCATACACCATCCAGCTCTTGCAAGATCATAACACATTTTCTACACTAATGAGTTTGGCTGGATTCAGACCAGAGACCTACACGTAAAAGACTAAAAACAGAAGGAGGCTCTGTTCTACTAGAAACTTATTTTGCAATCAGATGGGAAACCTGGCTTACGGGAAAAAACGTCGGATACCTGAAAGAGATGAGTAAGTCAATCCTGGATAAAAGTAGTTCTAACTTTTAACATAAATGAAAGTGCTATTAAATGTTTGTATATGTGTCATGCCAAATTCTACAGAGATGAGAAATGTAATGAAACAGTATCTAAGTCATTATAATTTTTGATATTTACACAAAAGAGGAAAAAGAATATTTCCTACATAATTTCTCATGTTTCCCTTCATATCTTGCATACTTATTAAAATGTAGGGTTTCAAGTACCCATAGAAAAAATATGAACATGCAGAGGAATAACTACAAGAAAGGAAAAAAACTAACCAAATTCTATAACTGGATTTAAAATGATTCAGTCCTATCTAAAGAGTCAAATCCTGTTCTTTTTTCCTCCCTACATAAAAGTTGCACTCATATTCATAACAACAGAAGAAAACAAGCACAGTTGCTTCATAACACTGGACACAGTTTTCCAGAAACAAGATAGCAATTACTCAGAAATGCTATGGAAAACATTAATCACAGAGTAACTTGCTATTTACATTAAAGATGCAGCCTCTAAAATTAATTTTTTAAATTAAAAAAAAAAAAGCTTTCTTCTGTCATAGGACAGTTTTGTCAATAACGTGAAGTCTCTGTTCTTTGCTTTTTGTCCAGCATTTCTTTTGAGATATATATCTATAAACTTACAGATATACATCTGAGAGAGATGTATCAAAAGTTAAAACATGTCTGGATGGAGAGCCCGGCAAATTTTATCTGAAGCTACATTTGCAGTAGACAAACCCTCGAACAAAAAAAATGCCAGAATGCTATAATTGAATGAAATGACATTCCCTATCCATGATCCACACAGGAATTTAAGTGCCTCAGTCCATAGAAGCAGAGCTAAGAGTAGCAGTGCAGGTTCCCCAGTGCCACCAGGCTGAAGCACCCAGCCCTCGTGGGAGGCAGTGGTTTCCATCCCCGTGCAGACTGCTAGGACAGGCGCAGAGCAGGGTCAGTGGTGGTGATGTGGACAGCTGTCACCCTCCGTGCAGACTACAGATGAGATCTCAGTCCCTTAGCAGTCAGTGCAAGCCACTCCTGTTGGTGCCAGTGGGAGCTGGATGAATCCCCAGGGCAGCAGCAGTCTCTGAGGGACAGGAGTGCAGGACAAGGCATCATCGATGCTCCAATGCAGTCCCAGCATGGCCATCACATTGCCCATCAGCTCTGTTCTCACTAGGCTCCACAAAATGAGTCACTGTTGTCGTGCTTCTTCCACAGAGCAACAGCTGAACCAGGCAGGAACTATTGAGCCCCACAGCACTTCTTATTCTCACACATGCAGGATGCTAGTGGCCAACCAGCTTCGATTCAGAACCAGGAAAATCCAGCCGGAGGACTTTCCCCCTAACAGAGCAAAGACAGTCTGTGCTTCCATTAGTCAGCACTCAGCTGCCCAGTTGTCATTGTCACTCGTCGAAACCAGTGCAAATTCACAGGAAAAAGAATGTCCACATTGAGAGGGTAAAAATCCTTCCTCGTGTTCAAGAAAGGTACAAGCATTTACCCAGCATCTCTATCAAATATCGTAGAAAAGGTTACACAAAAATATTTAAATATATGGATACAGATACATAGATATTACACTTGCATAAAATATGTATATTCAAAACCCTTTGGGCAGTTTCACATTTAGCTGAAAATGTATGCTTTAGAAATATGAACAATTTTCTACTCTTTCCTAGTTTAAGTAGGAGGGGAAAGAAGCATCAGCCTTATTAATACTGAATGATAAGTGCAGAAGTTTAGCTGTAGCTGTAGGGTTTTGAAGCAATTGATTTGACAGAACCTCCAAGCATAAACACTGTTTTAAAAATCCACATCTATTCCCTAGATTGCTTATTGTTTCATGAAAATGAAAACCTACGTGTCCTGCTTGTATCAGCTAGATCTCCTGAGACCACTCAATTAAACCTCATAAGCTTGCAATATCTCATGATAGGGCTGTGTACTGGGAATATGCATGAACCTTATTGCAGTAATTCTGTGTGACGATAGGAATTCACAACTTCTCATATCTTGTCTAATTTAACTTTAGAAATAAAAAACCTTAAATGACATCACAAGAAGCTCACAGTTCTGCAAAAATTAAAGTCAGTATGAAATTTTACTAATAGACCATATAATTTATACAGATTTACATAAATACAGAGATATTAAAATATTAAATCAAAGCTAATTAACAAAGGATAGAGTTTCACATGATAATATTTTAACTCTAGTCACACTTTCGCAACTACTTTCAGTGGCACGAGACTAAATAATTCATGTACCTGTACACCCATAATATATATATATAAAGATATATATATATCTATCTCTCCATCCTTCTTTTTTTTTCAAAAATAGGGCAATTTTATAACTGCAATGAGATGTGACAAGCAGTGCACTTCTGGGGAATTATTGCATGCCTTGAGTGCATAAGGCAGAAGGAAGAGTATCTGACTTCAGACACTAAAGAAGTGGAATCATCAACCAGAAATGCACTGGAGTGACTTGGAACATCTTATTGCTTTTATAAAACTCAAAATTATACACTGTTGGTTTGGGATGAGGCGGGGGTGGTTTAAAGGCACAAAATAAAGGGGAAAGTAATACCTCTCTATTTAGTGGAGATCAACGGTCAGGAAGCTCCATTAGCGCTCACTGAACACTCCTCGTTGTCCTAAATCTACTCCCTGTGGTGCAATACCGTGCCGCAGTTACATAATGAGGTTAAACACAAAAGTTCATGCATCCTTTATTAGGAGAAACAAAACAAAGCCAATTTCCTTGCCCAGCAACACCGAAGTACCCATTACCAGCAAGAGCCAGCCGTGGCTCCGGCCGCACGGCGATGTGCGAACACCCCTGGCTCAGTCGCATGCACGGCAGCTCCCTACACTAACCTCAGCGGGTGGAGCAGCTCCTTGGGCTCCCTCGTACAGCTCTTCCCTAAACGATGGACGCACGGATCCAAACTTAACAGCAATTTCCCATCACACCAGGAAAGATCAGGAAGCGAGAAAACTGGGTAACAGAAATACTGCCCTGAAACCTCTGTATTTTGGGGGTATTATAGGAGTATGGAGGACTTCTGCCACTCTCTTTCCCAGTTTTAAATTGGTTAATGACATTCACTCACGGATTACAGCTCCAGACCTCCTGGTGTATGTGTCTGAGATTTTTTTAGTCAGCCACCCTGGCAGACAGAGCACGTCAGGGAAGAAATAAAAAGGATATAGAGTATTAAAAACCGTGGGCTATTACTACATCCTCAAATCACTTTAAATGATGGACCAGGAAGAAAAAAAAAAGAATAAATCCTCGAGATCACTTTTCCTTTGCTGTAATTTTTAGATGTTAGTATGCACAGTAGAGGGCTGCCTCTGCTATGACACCACACTGTGTGTTTCAAAGTTTGGATACGGCATGCTGTTAAGGCACCTTCAAGTAATGGTCACTGATTTGATCACTAAGCAAAGACACATTTTCTGTAAACCACACTGCATCCTCCAACACACACAGTACCACAGCCACTCACACCCACCATCCAGAGACAACAAAACTCTCTGTGCTTGCTAGGGATAAACTACAGCACTTCTAGGCAGCCACTTCAAAATTAAATATCTGCCAGGGTTTGGGAGTGGACGTTTTGCACAACTGCATTATTTGTTTCCCAAGAGAGGGCACACGGTAAAATTAAGTGTCGTCTGTCCCTAATTGTCTACGAGATTAGGAGGGTCGAAAATACACATCAGCCTAAAAAAGTAGAAGCAAGATCTGTGCTGCTGCAGGATTCCTTTCCGGGAGACAAAGCTGTAAATGCAGGCATTCAGTGCAGGGTGCCTGGTGCAGAACTGGATTGTTTCAGGACCAACAGGAGTCACAAAGACAACCTCCCGCAGGAGGGCACAAGCAAGTTATCGCACATCACCCCTGCCTTCCACACAGAACAGGACTGCGTTTGGGTTTCACAGTTCATGGCATGGGGAAGGGGGTGCTTTTCAAGATGAAGGGAGCTGATGGGAGGGGAAAGCTCAGGCACCACTCTATGCAGACAGCTGACTCCATCCTCCAGACTGGGTCACTCAGTGCTGCATCTGGTGGCATAGGGCCATGGTGTCAGAGGGTGCTTACAGTTAAGCCCAACTAGAGATGGCCATTTCTACACCAAGCAATATCCAGTTCTGGAAAGGAGTGAGAGGGGTGGGAGAGGGGCATAGATCCTAGCACAAAAGGAGAGACCATAGTGTACCACCAGTCTGCTCCGAGACGACAGAAGGGTCCCAAGGCACCCACCAGACCTGCCTCTCCCCCTACACCCCAACTCACACCATATAAGAATGACATAGGGCACAGTGGGAACCTCAAGAGCAGCGGGAAACCCAATTATCCCTGTACTTGGGGTAATAATGTCCAGAGAAAAGAGACCCCCTACCCCTGACCCTCTTGTGCAGGTGGATGACTTGATATTTAGTAGCTGTGTGCAGCTCCTTCTCCAGTAAAAAGATGCATCCTTTCCTCACACAGTCAATGAGAAACGCAATGTGATCTGTCATGCGCTTGGATCATGGGCTTGTTCGTACATTTGAATTAGCAATGTTTTCTTCTTCTTCAGGGACTAGAATAATCACTCAGATATTTACAAACATCAATCAGTGCCTTCGCGAGGTCTCCCCCAAACCATCATGACAAAACCACCGTCTGCAGGAGCCCCACGCCAGCTGTGTCCAAACAAGCCTGTGCTTGCTGAGAGCTGGGGGCTCCCGAGGGAGGGGAGCGCTGGATCTCCGAGTCCTGGGGGGTTCTTCCCAGTCGGCTGTCTCTTCCTTGAGGTGCCTCTCCCTGCACCACTGTCCCTGGGTGCTGGCTGCTGCTATTGCTGTTGCGGGCACAGTGGTCCCGTTCGTACTCCTCCTGAGCCTTTTGCATTTTCCGTTTCTTCATCTTCCTCTTGTGGATGTGGAAGGTGGTGAGGGAGAGGAGGATCAGGCAGAAGATGAGGGTGACCAGGACAATTAAAACCAGGGTGGATGAGAAGGACTGAAAGAGTTGACCCACTTGCGTGATGCAGGTGCTGCTGGTATTTAAGGTGGCAGATGTCCTGTTCAGAAGACAAGGCGGCAGGGACAGCCTCAACTCTTTGGAGAGCTTGGCACTCATTGAGGAGGCTACGGAAGATGAGGATCTTCCTCCCCTCTCTGAAGACGTCTAAATTTCAGTCGGTGTCGACCTGCTGGCGGGCGCTTGCTGGAAATGCCCGGGATGCTGCCGGCTCAGCCTCTCGCTCGCTCTGAAGTACCCCAGCAGCCTGCGAAGGGAGCCGGACACATCAGCGCCCCGAGGCACCCACCCTGCGCAGCTCCCCCCACCCCAAACCCGGCTGCGGCAGCCTCCGCCCTGCGCCCCACCACGGCCCCGCTCCAAGCGGCCCCGGCTCCCTGCCGGGGAGCGGCGGAGGGGAGCGGGGACGAGGCACTGCGCCGCCACTCCGACTTCGCAAATTCCTCGGCACCCCGGGCAGCACCGCCCGGCCGCTACCCCAACTAGTTGCCGCGGGAAAGGAAGCGAGGGAGCGGCAGCCGAGTGCCAGAGCCCCGCGNCGCCCGCGCCCCGCGACCGCCGCCCCCGGCCCGCCGTAGCCTCCGCGCAGCTCCCTGCCGCACGCCGCTGCCGGGGCCGCGCAACGCCAGCCCTCGCTGCCCATCTCCGGCGCCACGCTGAGAGCGGCCCGCAGCCCCTTCCCCAAAACGGCCGGACGTACCGCCGTACGCACCGACTGCAGCCGGCCCCTTCGCCCCTGGCCCCAGCCACGCAGACGCGCCGTGGCCAGAGCGCCCGCACCGAGCCACCCCCGGCGCCTTCACCCCGCGGCTGCCGTGTGCCCACCCGCAAGCCACGGTCGCACCGCACCACACCCGGGTGCCGAGCCCCCGCCGGTACCAAAACCCCGTCCCCCCGCGCAGCCAGCGCACCCGTCTTTTCCCGGGGAGGCTGGTGTGAATCTGTGGGAGCGAGGCAGTGCCAGGGTCTCCTGGTGAGAATATGTGGGAGAACTTGTCTTACCAAGGCTGAGTACATCGCAGGCATTTTCGTCAAGATCAAGCAGGTATGAGCTGCTCATTAATGCACTTAAGCCAAAAATCGGATGATTTCTAAATGTAAGAAAATCACTTATTTGAAAAGTACTTTCAGAAGTGCTAACAGGGCAGAAAAAATAATCACCATTAGGATGGAGCTTTTCGTATTTCTGAAAGGAATGAGTTGATGTGGTAGTGTCTGGCAACATGGGACAAGATCTCAGGGCCAGGAGATTGCATCAGTTCCATGTGTGCTCCAGACTAACCCTATGTGCTAGAAGGGGAGTTGCTATAAAGCTCTGGTATAAGAGCTTTATAAGCTATGTAAGTAACAGGATTTTAAGGAAAAACAGAAAGTATCCATCATTTCTAGTGGCTAAAAAGCCTGAAGGAAAATCTGTACAGGATAAGCTGTGACATGAGTTGGAAGAATCTCCAGTCAAGAACAAAGATCCGTTAGATCTGCTGACCCTGATAGCCAAGAACCTTTCACAGAGGTGTACAGAAGCTGGCAAGCCGAGCATTTAAGCACTTTGCTGTTTCAAGGCAGATTTCTTCTGTACTGTCTTTGTCTCTGATAAATAAATGCACCACAGCTTGTGAAATTTGGCCAGGCACTGTTAACTCTGTGATTGTTCTGGAGAAAGATTTACACCGCACAGAATGAACTACATTCAAGGTGTTTGGGATAGTCCCAGTCATTTGCAAAGGGCCTCCAACTTAATGCTTCCTCTAAAACCAGAGGAATAGGGGTTTCCATTACTCCTTCCCCTCCCCAGAATAATACAACTTGATGCTGGAGGGGGGTGCACAGAGGGGAAAGACGTTCAGTCCAGTACTGAGAGAAAAGCCCTTGCCCACTCGTTTGCCCACTGCTCCTCTCACTCAGCTCCCTCAGAGGCATAGCTAGTGTCATTGCTAAAACACACCTCCCCATGCAGTGGGGTTGGACTAGGTGAGTGCTAAAAGTCCTTTTTCCAACCCAAATTATTCTATGATTCTCAGCCCAGCATTCCTTGCA
The DNA here is from genome assembly GCA_013397155.1 of Irena cyanogastra. Classification (NCBI taxonomy): domain Eukaryota; kingdom Metazoa; phylum Chordata; class Aves; order Passeriformes; family Irenidae; genus Irena; species Irena cyanogastra. Next base: position 126,017 of record VWZV01001883.1, on the reverse strand, counting down.
CACATGTCCAATCCCTCTCACACGTACGCATCTCCACAGCCTCACTGGCATTCTGCCTGCACTTTTTTCCTTTTTCCTTACCTTCCTCCAACATGCACATCTGAGGTCTACATTAATCAGTGCTCTATACTTGCTGCCTTAGAGAAGAAAACAACCACCACAGGCTGAAACAGCACGTCAGTCTTCAGGCCATTCCCTCTTTCCTCCCACTATTCTTTGCAGAGCTGCAGGTGAATATGGGGCTGAAAAACAGGGTGAAGGGCGTGGGGACCACTCATCATGGCCTGTACCACTGGAGAACGCTTCTGATCCCGCACAGAAGCAACCAAAGTATAAACCAGTAGTTCTGTGCTCCCTGATCAGGCTCCACTGAATCCTTTAGCCTANGCCGGACGTACCGCCGTACGCACCGACTGCAGCCGGCCCCTTCGCCCCTGGCCCCAGCCACGCAGACGCGCCGTGGCCAGAGCGCCCGCACCGAGCCACCCCCGGCGCCTTCACCCCGCGGCTGCCGTGTGCCCACCCGCAAGCCACGGTCGCACCGCACCACACCCGGGTGCCGAGCCCCCGCCGGTACCAAAACCCCGTCCCCCCGCGCAGCCAGCGCACCCGTCTTTTCCCGGGGAGGCTGGTGTGAATCTGTGGGAGCGAGGCAGTGCCAGGGTCTCCTGGTGAGAATATGTGGGAGAACTTGTCTTACCAAGGCTGAGTACATCGCAGGCATTTTCGTCAAGATCAAGCAGGTATGAGCTGCTCATTAATGCACTTAAGCCAAAAATCGGATGATTTCTAAATGTAAGAAAATCACTTATTTGAAAAGTACTTTCAGAAGTGCTAACAGGGCAGAAAAAATAATCACCATTAGGATGGAGCTTTTCGTATTTCTGAAAGGAATGAGTTGATGTGGTAGTGTCTGGCAACATGGGACAAGATCTCAGGGCCAGGAGATTGCATCAGTTCCATGTGTGCTCCAGACTAACCCTATGTGCTAGAAGGGGAGTTGCTATAAAGCTCTGGTATAAGAGCTTTATAAGCTATGTAAGTAACAGGATTTTAAGGAAAAACAGAAAGTATCCATCATTTCTAGTGGCTAAAAAGCCTGAAGGAAAATCTGTACAGGATAAGCTGTGACATGAGTTGGAAGAATCTCCAGTCAAGAACAAAGATCCGTTAGATCTGCTGACCCTGATAGCCAAGAACCTTTCACAGAGGTGTACAGAAGCTGGCAAGCCGAGCATTTAAGCACTTTGCTGTTTCAAGGCAGATTTCTTCTGTACTGTCTTTGTCTCTGATAAATAAATGCACCACAGCTTGTGAAATTTGGCCAGGCACTGTTAACTCTGTGATTGTTCTGGAGAAAGATTTACACCGCACAGAATGAACTACATTCAAGGTGTTTGGGATAGTCCCAGTCATTTGCAAAGGGCCTCCAACTTAATGCTTCCTCTAAAACCAGAGGAATAGGGGTTTCCATTACTCCTTCCCCTCCCCAGAATAATACAACTTGATGCTGGAGGGGGGTGCACAGAGGGGAAAGACGTTCAGTCCAGTACTGAGAGAAAAGCCCTTGCCCACTCGTTTGCCCACTGCTCCTCTCACTCAGCTCCCTCAGAGGCATAGCTAGTGTCATTGCTAAAACACACCTCCCCATGCAGTGGGGTTGGACTAGGTGAGTGCTAAAAGTCCTTTTTCCAACCCAAATTATTCTATGATTCTCAGCCCAGCATTCCTTGCACACATGTCCAATCCCTCTCACACGTACGCATCTCCACAGCCTCACTGGCATTCTGCCTGCACTTTTTTCCTTTTTCCTTACCTTCCTCCAACATGCACATCTGAGGTCTACATTAATCAGTGCTCTATACTTGCTGCCTTAGAGAAGAAAACAACCACCACAGGCTGAAACAGCACGTCAGTCTTCAGGCCATTCCCTCTTTCCTCCCACTATTCTTTGCAGAGCTGCAGGTGAATATGGGGCTGAAAAACAGGGTGAAGGGCGTGGGGACCACTCATCATGGCCTGTACCACTGGAGAACGCTTCTGATCCCGCACAGAAGCAACCAAAGTATAAACCAGTAGTTCTGTGCTCCCTGATCAGGCTCCACTGAATCCTTTAGCCTAAACTGAAAGTGAGAACAGGATAGCATTTAATTCCAAAAGCATGTGTGAGTTTGGGAAGTTGCAGCAGTTGATCTGAGACTGCTGTTTAGAAGTTACCAGATGATTAGAAGTAATTCATTAAAAAAAAAAAAACCACCATAAGAAGGGCCTTTTGCACAGAAAACAGTATTAGGAGATATCATAAAAATATGAAGATGCCTTAGAATGTTAGCCCTGTATGGCAGAAATAACCAAATTGGGGATTAAATGAAGTTCAAAACCAAAGAATTTACTAATTCGAGATGTGTTTATTGCAAAAGTGAGTAGCTAGGACTACTTATTTATTGCACTAGAATATACGACTATGTCTTCAGGTTTTATGTGTTGGGAGAGGCAACACAAAGTTCCTGCAAGTTAAATTACCTTAAATAAATTAAAAATTCTTTGGGTATTAATTTTGCCTTTTGTCCATTGCCTTCAATTATTCACGTTATACCTTGCTTTTAGGATTAGAAAATAGTGGAAATGTGTCTGGTGTATTAGTATGATAATTATTCCAAGGTTTTTCCTAAACTCTAGAGAGTGAAAAATGGGTTCAGGAAACGGACACTAGTATAGACTTCCATAAATGTTTAAATGTTTAACTCCTTCCCTACTGTCACAGCCCCTTCTCTGTGTGTTCATGTACAATTTTGCAATATTTCTGCTTTAGCTAAAATAAATGAAAAGCAGAGATTGTTCTTGCTCTTTCTGGCAACTAATTTTACAATGTTTAACAAGTGAGTGAGAAAAGAATCATTGTAAACTCAAAGGGAAATTACTCTGCTGTGATTACACATACCTTGATATTCTGGCTCATACTAGCTGTGAGCCAGCCAAATGAATTCAAATACCCATGAGCAGAATACAGGAAGTTTCAGAAATCGGGGGAAAAGATCTGTGTTGTTTTTGTGCATTATTCCTTTTCTCTGATTAACTGTTATAATTATATTTGAATATATAAATAAAAAATATAGATAATGTAGTCATGAAAAACCCTTGCTTTGTCTGTCATGAAAATAAAGGACACGATATCTTCAAGAGTGCTCTCTTTCAAGAAGAAATTGGTCATTAGTTACAGTGAATTCAAGCGTACCATATAAACAATATGACATTTATGGGGATAAGGTTTCTTGCTCCGGTATGGTTGGTCACTGTGTGACAGAGGACATTATATTAAAGGGATAGTTTTTGAATTTTACAACGAGGTTTGTACTCATTAGAACCTTGATAACTCCCAGTTTTCTCTTGACTCCCATTGTTAAGAAGCAGACAGCATACATATTTCTAAATCCCACAAATGGACTTTCATACATGAATTTTTTTTAGTCTATAATTTGAAAAGTTGTTCTTTCAGATACTAATTCCTCAATCCCTGTATTACAAGGCCCTTTTTTCATTAAGGCAGTTGCCTAATGAGATAACCTCTGTGAGCAAAAGCTGTTCATGTAAGTAAAGGTTTGGTGATTCAGGCCCTTGCCTATTAATGACCCTTCCTGCAAAAAATTTATTGTCCCACCAGTGTTTAAATTTAGCACTTGATTGCATATAGAATAATGCATGATCCCTTTTTCACCAAGATTGATTTGTCATCATTTGCCAGCCAGACCAAGCACTCCATGAATGCCAATAACCCCTGGTATTAATCTGCTATCTCCCCATGGGATTAAGGCCATCTGTGTAGAAGTCTTCCAAGACTTTACATACTCCCACTACAAGAGGTGAAAGCCAGTGATTTAAACATGGTTTGAAAACTAGTACTGTAGATAGAATGGATTTTACAACCAAAATAAAATAAATTTTTGTTTCATATGCACTGGCAGGTCAGCTAAGATCCTGCAAAGATGCTAGAAGTGTCCTTCAGAGATTCCAAGCTGGAATAGCTTTACTATAGCTGACAATTCTGCTTCCCGGGCTCCCCAGCTCAGAAGCAGATGTTCTTTTTCCTTCTTTTCCCCACACCTTTTAGAAGAAAGTAGTCTGGGTGATACGGACTCACAATTAGTTCAGTTTCAGGAGATGATTCTATATGAAGCTTAAGGACAATTTTACATATTCATTTTCTATTCTTACTTTTGAAAAATATTTTCATGTTCTTGCAAAGAAGAAACCTCCCACATGAAATGGTGAGAATTTAAAAAAATAAAAAAAAGATGCATGTGATGCTGACCGAGGAAGGTTACTAGGCTTTTGCTGAATTCAACAGCATGTTAAATGGTACTAGGAGTAGAACATAGGTCCAGACTATGAAGAAATAAGTAGACAGCCTTGAGCTTGCCTGACCAAATACACAGATCTAATTATAACATTAGAATTCTAGAGCTGCACATGCGTACATCTACTAATGCAAAGTGGATCTGAGTAAAATTATTGCAAAGGGAGGAAAGACGGACTGTAGCTATGCACTAAAAGTTCACTAAAATTTACTTTATTCGTTAGCCAATATATTTTAGAACGGCAGGGTCAGAGTAATGACCTTCCACATTTAATTTTTTTTTGCTTTTCTTAATAATTTACAGAGTTTTTATGGAATTTGGAGGAGCAGACTTTGATTATATTTTTAAATAGAGAGTATGGCCAGTGGTTGGTGAAACATCAACTAACTGTAGCAATGGGCATCACTGAGAGAGAAAAAAGAAATATTTACCACTTAGTTAGACTGGAGTGAGGTTTAGGCATAATGATCCACAATTTAAATCTGATCACATGTTAACAGACCCTCACACCCTTCCCCTAACACAGTTTGAATGCATTTCAGAGCTAATTCCACACAACAGTCTTGAATAAGGAATATTAAACAACAGCTTTCAATATGGAATAAAGCACTTGTTCAGTGCAATTCTGTGGCTGGGCCAGATCCAGCCCTGGAGGACGGTGGGCTCCTGCAGCCTCAAGCCTTGCATTCCTTTTGTGTGACCCAGGGCACTCTGCCGTCCCACCAGTGGGCAGTACAGGGGAACCTCCAAGTGAGAGAAAGAAACAACCTCACTTTCCATAGGTCATCCCATGGGCCAAAGGCAGAATAGTCCTCACATATGCTCATGTGATCCGTCTGTATATTTACAGAGAGTAGAACAGCAACACTACGAAAGGGACACTTAGGATAACAGTCTGGCAGCTGCTTCTGCAGGCAGAAGGCTGGAAGTGAAGGGACTTGAATTTGGGTCTTTCAGCTCCAGGCAGCAGGTCTCAGCCTGAGACAGGAGATTTTCTTGTTCATTCCATGCACATAACAACCCTCCCACCCCCCATAATGTTCTGACTTTGTTCCAGGGAGGAAATCTAAGAAAGCTGGGAAAGTGTAATGGATGACAAAGCCATTTACCTCTAGCTCTACTAGAAAAAATCCATGCTCAGTCAACTCCAGCTCACTGTGCTGTTCATCAGCAACCTACATAGCTCAAATTTTGCCCAGGGCCTTTTATAATTTTTTTTTTTTTTTTTTTTTTTTTTTTTTTTACCAACTACTGTGTGATGAAAGAAGTTAGCAGCACTCATTATTATTCTGCTCTGCTGTTATCTCCTGGGCCCTGAACATCCAAGGGACCTTGGTTTTATCCCCAGTATTCCACTATTGCAATAGTAAAAGAAATCCTGATACCAGCTGCTGGAAATGCATTTTTCTTGCATTGTTGCATGGCTGGAAGTCTTTGTGGACAGCCTTGTTCTTTCAATTTGTCTGTCACTCTGCTTGTAGCCAGGATTTTAACCACTTCTCTTACAGAATTTTGAATTAAGTTTAGAAATTTTATTTAAAAATAAAACTGATTTTTACTAGCTGTGTAGCACTTCAGCTTTTTTCTTCTGAGGCTGTAGTTTGAGGTGGGGAGTGAGAATATTATTTTTTAGTTAGAGTATCATCCCAAAACTTCATAAGCACAAAATTTCTTCATGCCCATATTTTCTAAACTAGGACCAGAAATGTGAAGGTCTCATTCTGTGAGGTGCTGTGCCCTGTAGTGAAATCCAACCCAGCATACAAGCACCTGCTCACAGGAAAGGTAAAATTAAGTATTTTATTTGCCTGTTGGATTGGATCAAGCACCTCGCAGCAGCAGCCACTCACAGGTGCTTCTTTCCCTCCTTCACAAAAACCCACGTGGTGAAGGGAGCTGCCCAAGCTGCAAAGCCAATGGTCTCTCCCACGGCGGGAGCCCTTCATCTTATGAGCTGCATGATCATCTTTTAACACAGAAAAGGCTCTGGCAGACAAATGAGCTCAAGGTTTTCCCTTCATTTTTCCTGGCATTTACCTGCTATCATGTACGGTGTGCTTGTGAATAATCCTTTTGTACAAAAATAGCATTGTTTCAGAAGTGCTTATTTTACCAGTGGTAATCAGCAAGAAAGCAGTTGTTTACTGTGATTTCATTCTAAACTTGCTCCACCACTGTGTTTATTAGACTTTACTGGAGAGCCATGTAATCTTTTATTACTGGGCTCTTCGGTTTTCTCTCTGTATCTTTCTGCTAAATTTTATTATACTCTTTGCCGTGTCATGTCTGAAATTAGACTGAACACACATTGGGAAAGCAACTGAGTGATCTAATTTTGATCAAGAGGTGCTCTGAGAGAACATAAAACTCTCTCCAAAATAAAATAAAACCAACTGGAGCATCTGGAAATAAGGAGAAAATATCAATGCAATAAACACTCAACAAAGTTTGGGAGTTTTTTGAGGCTCTACAGGAACATGTTTGGATGTAATAGTGTCCTTGCATGATAGCAGGAGGCTAATTAGCTGTTTTGTACTCAAAGAAAGTATTGATACCATAACTTTTCTTTGTGTGCTTAGGTAAGACTACGCCAAGGAATCCTGTTTCCTACTTCTTCTGACCTTCACACTTCAGCAGTTAAAATTAGGTCTCTAAATAATTGCTATGATACAAATATTTTTCCTTGCCTTGAGGAGCCCAGGAGTAAAGTTTAGCTAATCTACCTCTCACCACCTTTGTGGGTCACGCTGGAGAAGCATCAGTGTGAAAAAGAAAATCTTGGAAAGCAAAGAGAAAACTGAGTTGATAGAATAGGGAAGACTGAATTTACAGAATGGGGGAAATCTGGCAAAAACATTTTTATAGAAGAATGTGTTTTGTAGAACTAAGAAGTGCAGGTGGAACATAGGAGGTACAGTGTAGAAGTGACAATCATAAATAGCTATTATTTGAGGAGTAACACATAACATTGAGAAGAGAGATTTCAAGAAATTGAAATTGCATAACTGAAAATTATACAACATAAAAATATCATTTGTCATTTCAGTCACAGGCCTATACAGACATATGTGGTTTCAGCTGCTCTAGTTAGAGGAATATGTAATAATTCTTATAAGAATACACATTTTAAAATTTCATAAACTGTGATAGCATGGAAAAACAGGGAAATGTTATAGTATTTCTCAGGTAGGCAGGTATCATCTGCCACTTTCAATGCTATGTCTGTCATATTTACTCCACAAGTTGAGGAAGAGTAAGACATTTACCACAAAGTGTGTGCTAAAGTAGGGCATAAACTCTCAGGAGCAGGCACCAGGAGAATAGGATGTCTTCCTAATGAGGGGAAATGTTAGAAACATAGCTGAGATAGGATAAAAAGCTGCATTACATGAAGTCTTTTAGGAAAGGAATAAGAGGGGAAGGGAAGGGAAGGGAAGGGAAGGGAAGGGAAGGGAAGGGAAGGGATACACTGTAACTTGTCTAATAAAGTGATGGGGAGACATGGAGGTCTGGTTTATGAGCAAATGAAGATGTCATTAAAGAAGAATGAATTAAAGATCAGAATGTGAAGTACCAACATGATGCAGAACAAATGTTGGGAATTGTAACCTTGTTAGTACAGAAAACTGTGAAACAAATTGCACAACTAGGTTTTCTTCTCTATGGTTGTCAGGTGTATAAAGACTGTGTACATGACTGCTGCATCCAAAAAATACAGCATTCAAATCACCTTGAAAGTGATCTTGTTTGTTGAAACCAACAAGTATTTTTTGTTCTATATTTGAGGCAAGCAGAAGGGAGCAAAGAAGGCTTTGTATTTTATTTGAGGGATCTATTCCCTTGGAAAGAGAGACCTTTAAGGCAGTATGTATTTCTATGATAATTCAGCGAGAACCAAGTTTTGCACCTGTAGGCAAGCAGACCACTGACAGAGGACAAGACTTTTACAGTGTGGTTAAAGGAATGACAAAGATATCCTGAAACCTGTTATCTAAAAGAAGAAGGAGGAGGAAAAGGAGAAGAATAATAAACAAAGAAGAAAAAGGGCAATCCACTATCTAAACAATCATGTTGTAATGTTGACTGTCTTACAGCTCTTTTATGAGAGGATCATACTTTCACTTCTCAGGGCATCTTCAGTTTCTTGCAGGACTGCACCTTGTGGTCTTCTGAGTAACCACTCATGCAAATCTTTATTTTTTTTATTCTATTTCTTATGACATTTGATGACAGAGAAACAAAGGAGTGGGGTGCTGTCAGTGGGATGTTTTGAAGCTAAGCTACTGTTTGAGCCAATGAAGTGGTTAGATTGCCTTTGCAGATTGAAACAGTCCTGGAAAAGGAGAAAATGAGGTTAACTGTCTAGTTTCAACTGAACACATTTGTGTATTTCATACCAACTAAAATGTTCTGACTAAAAAAAAAAATAGACACATGGCCTTAACTTAATTTAGTAATTGCATATGGTATTTTCACATTAAAAGAAAAGACTAATTAATAACAACTGTCATTTAAAATCCACCTACTTTACAAAAGTACATTTCTCCATAGATTTTCATCATGGTTAGGACACAACATCAATACCTAAATACTTCATTGCTTGATAGACTAAGCTTCATTTGAGCTATTCCAATCTATTATTCAAATTGTATAATATTAAAATTTATTGATAAGTATTTAATTGGAAGATGACAGCATCTCTTATTAGCTACTTAAACCAAGACCAACAGCTAAAAAACGTCAGCATGAAAGCTATAAAAACAAAAATCTTGCAAATCAAAAGAATCGTTCATATTTGCTGAGATCTTACAGTGAAAAATGTCACTTCAACCCACAAATAACAATCATGTTAGTGAGTAATTAAAGCAAGGGACAAAGTCAGGACTACAATATTCTATTCCCAATTCAGCTACTGACTCACAGTGTGATTTTGCTCATTTACCACCTATAAAATGGAAGATGTGATAATGATAATGACAGGGATAATAATGCCTACATAAAAGAAGTGCTAGGAGTCTTAATGTTAAAAAGAGCTTTGAGATAGAGCTGCTATATAAACACAGATTATAATTAACAAGGGACTGCAAGCTTGCACAATTGGTACGTTCTTTGGGCTTTCAGAAGCAAAGACAGGTGAACTCTGTATATCTGAGATACCACGAGTCCTCTGTTTTAAGAGCTTATTTGAGAAATTATGTTTCACAGCTGCCATTACACTGTATTGGAGCTAGGCTTTTAAGAGGACCTAACTATTTGCCAGTCATTAACACAAGAAACTTTAAAGGCAGTTCAAAATAATCTCATCACTGTGACTACTGGCTACAGTTTGTCTTATTGTATTCTATTCTTAGTATATATGTGTAGCAATGCTTTTATATGATAGACAGGAGAACATGAGCACATGAACCTGGAGAAGAGGTTCAGTGCCTTAGTGAATGCTGAGTGCCTGAGGCATAGGTGAGTTTGGAGATTTTCTTATACTATAAATCCATGCCTCCAAAGTCTCTGAAAATGGTCAAACACAACCCCAACAATCATTTTCCTGACCAGTTCAGACATCTGCTCTGAGCACAGTGATATTCTTCTGTTGTTGAAACCCTATCTTCCACCTTTGAAAATAATGGGTTGCATTAGAACAGAAACCTAGTAAAAATCTGAATAAGTTATTTTGGAAAGGTGAAGTCTCCCTTGCTGAAAGACGAATCAAACAGTAGCTTTGGAAAGATAATATACTCAACAAAAGTTAGAATAATAATGAGAAGCATAATCTATAATAGATTATAGAACTTTGTAGAGTGCAGCACAGTATCACTCTGTAAAACAAGTCAAAGACATCTGCAAAGGTACATTGGTCTCTTTTTCTTATACAATCAATTAGATGTTTTTAACAAACTAAATCAGCTAAAAAAAAGAACAGTCTGTAAATAATCTCTTTGTGTGAAAACAAATTATTAGTGCAGAGGAGCAGAAAAAACATCTGTTAATAGCTTGTTTTGTAGGAATAAATTGTACAGGACTAGATTTGTGTAAGGCTGGCAGACTACAGGAACGTTAAGTGATACTAAAGGGATATTTTAGGTACACATTTTTCTGAAAGATATTCCAGTACATAACATTACAAATCCATTTCTATTTCCCCCAAAAACATGGAAATCTCTCAGAACATCATGAAATGGAAAATCTTCTAAGTAAAGGCTATAAGAAAATGGTTTGACTCTTCTCAGCTAGTTATGTTTTCTTATCATCAATTAGGTTACAACCTTAGAAGTCCCCATCAAGTGAACATCATGATACTGAGACATTAAAGAGGGACCATACTTTACAAGAGCACAATTTGATTAAAGGTAACAACAAGGTAAAGTGATTTAGCTAAGGCCAAAGAAAGGGACAGTGGCAGAAGAACAGCAGCCTCTGGATTGCAACATTTGCAATGTACATATGGAGCAATATGCTTCCAGCATAAATTGGTATGCCACTGCAAACTTAGAAAAGCTTATAAAGCTGTAAATATCTTGCATCCAGTCTAGCTGCCCTGCTGCGTTAGCTTTCATTGCCCCACTTATCTCTGTTTAGCCAGGTCTCTGGAGCTGCATCCTCCTTACTTCATATCTTCATTTTGTTATTTACCGTTTCAGAGTTGGAGAACAGTTAGCTGGTGACAGGAATAACCACAGGGTCCCAAGAAGAGTTACGGGGAAGAAAGAACAGGATGGGCATGAAGCATGTCACTTGGTGTTGCAAGATTTCTTACTGCTGAAAGAGTTCATTTCGTGACAAAGAGTCCAAAGAATGCTCACATTTCTGTGGAAGCAAAAAAACATGGAATGCTGCAGTTTTCCTCTTAAAAAAAAATTGAATAAATGATCATGTGTCACTGAGTAAGAAAGATTGGGAGGAAATGCATTTCATGAAGATCCTATTCTGTAGCTGCCTTTTAGTCTTTCCTGAACATCTCTCTGAAATGCTGAGCACCATTCTCAGCAATAGCCTAGATACTGCTTGTGTGAGGGTTGTTTTTCTGTTCTTAATTGAACAGAAAGTATGGTGCATCTCTGATTTGTTAGTCACGTTACTGGGGAGCAGGATCTTGGGAGAGATTTCTGAGGACAGCAAGTGGGATAAACTCAGACAGAACTGACATAAAACATGAAATGTAAAACGCAGAACTTCTGTGGATGGAAAAGAGCCGTTTGTGCTTTTGTACTAAACACAATGTTTGCCAGGATTTTTGCGCATGGAACACTGAGAACTGTGGGAACACAAGGACCCCAAATCCACAGTGATAAGAGCAAAAATTCCCTTATTTGTACCTTATTTGCGATGAAGGTTCACATCATTTGCCCCTCAGAACCCCTTTCCCACTTTGGTTTTTCTGAATTAAAATAACTTCGATGGGCATTGCTTGCAATAAGAAGGAAATAGTTTCTTCACTTTCAGAGATGTTCCAAAACCACAAAGAGTTGCAATGGAGGCTTTAGAGACTGTGGTTAGGCCATGTCCAATGGTTGTTTCATGCTGTATTGATCTGGCACTGCTCTTCTCAGCTTGGAAAATTGTAGATTTCCTATTTTTCAGCCTCATTTTTCCATGACCCTCCTAAGGAAAGCTGAGTAGGAGGCACAGAAATGTGTGTCAATAGAGTGTTCATTTGTGAGGGTGGCTGGGCAGCATCCAAATGAGCAATATTTTATGATATTTTATATAATTTACTTTAAATATTTTCTAATATTTTAATTTAAAATAGTCAATATTTTATGAAAAAAAAGCCTAACAGAAGATACACTGCCTCTTCTTTCTATCCAGACTGGTGCTCTCCTTTTGCCTTACCACAGCTCAGTCATTAATACTTGTCTTGCTTCAAGCTTCATTCACTTTCTTCATATTTGTTTTGCTTCAAGCTTCATTCACATTCTTCCTAGAGTCCTCAGCAGGCAGCTGGCCTGACTGCTTCCATCCTCTTTTTCAGTGTCAGTCTCCCAAGGAGTTTCCAGGCCCTGTGTCTGATCCCAAGTGCCTGTAATGTGAATAAGAGAGCTTTGTAGGCTGGATGTGTCATGTGTCCATCACTGGATCTTACTCACACTTCAGTGGTAATCTCTCCATTCTGGAAATTTTGTATCTGAAGCCTAGGACACACTTCAGATTTCAGCTGTAGAGGAATAAGGTCTCTGGTTTGAAGACAGTGGAGTCAGGAGGTGGGGAACACGATTCATGGAAATGGCATATATGCACTCAAGAGAGTTTCTACAGCTGAACAATGCATACATGGTATTTTATATATGGTTTGGTGTAGGTGAAAAATGTCCTAAAGTTTAAGAAGAAGCACTGAAAGCATTAGCTACACAATTTCAGATTCCCATGGTGGCTGGCTGAAATACATTCTTAGCTTCTTGTCAGGTATCAGTGCCAGCTGCCTGGGGGGCTGCTGAGCCTCCAGTGCTGCTCTTGCGCTTTTAATTATCATGGCCACCACGGAAAAACTGTTTGGCATACTACTGCATAAGTGACTAAGGACTCCAAGAATGTTCACACATTTATTCTTCAAATCTATCACTTTCTTTATTGTGTGAAAACTAAGGTATTTCGCCTATTTTTAGCTCTTTGCAAATATGTCCTGGGGATCTGTTCTGGCCTGGGCTTTCTTTCCTCAGTGACCCCCCCCCCGGCTTTTGAGTCATCACCCTGCAACAATATCAAGATTCCAAATGAGCAAACGAGCACAGTTCGCACCACCATATTCTGGTTTCTCCATCTTTGGTTTGCACTGCCTGCTCATCCCTCATATCCTACGCATGAGGCAGATTTCTCAGCATCTTCGACTTACTTCCTTTATGGATGGCATTTCTCAGGTTGTCAGTTCCACTTCGTCTCCAGATCTTCACATCTTGTTCTACATTTCCTTCTGTAAGATAACCACTACCTCCTATATATAGCAGAAACAGAACAACTCAACATATTGCCACTTGTCACTCTTATCCCACTGTCTCTCTCTACCCCTCTGTCTCATTTGCCATCTCTGGTTTCTATTAGCAAACCAATCGAGCATTTCATCACCAGGGTTCCTTTGTTAACCTTCCAGATTACTCTCTCAGTGGGCACTGAAAGCTATCCAGAAGTCCTTGTGAAGGATGCCCACACATTCACCCTTTTCTTCACTTGAGCGAGATGAGCCAACATGGCCAAGTTTGAACTTCTTTTTTTCTGCCTGTGCTGAGAGGCTGAGAGTCTCTAAATAAACTGTGCCTGTCCAAGTGTTTGATATTTTCCCCTCACCAGCTTTGCTGAGTCTTAGAACAAAAGCCAGAAAAAGGTTGTGTAGTTACCATTTCTTTTGATTTTTTTTATTTTAGAAGCCAAAGTAGATATCTGTTCTCTAAGTGCGATAGGCTCAATCTTCAGCTGGCATCAGCTCGATAGAGCTACACAGTTTTTAGCCCAGTAGAAGTTTTCTGTGTCTTCAGCTTCTAGTACACCTATCACTGCACAATCTGAGATCTGTGAGCAGTTCATGTCACTTTAACAGGTACCACTTCTTACTGAGCATACACATGCTCACTGCTGAGCTGAAATCCAACATGCACCAGCTTCAGCTCTGTGAAGGTGGTTTAAGTTAACACGTTTTTTATCTTACAGCCAGGAAGGGCTAAGAGCATTCACCCACACACTTATGAAGCCTCAACATATGAATGGTAATTTGTTAAGTGGCAGGACCACTTAAGTGGCAGGACCCTAATTGGCAGGAATCACTTTCAGTAAGTGCCTATATTTTATAAGCAAACTATTCTGTCCCTTCTATTTCCATTGGGAAGTTTGAGGTCTACACCAAAGTGCCCTCTTGGAGGTTTCTTCGACTCTGGCTGTGCTTCTAATCCTTCAGTCTTCATAGACTTTTACTATCACAGGCTTCTTGAAGCACACATAGCAGGCAGCATAAATCTTCTGTTCTGCACTGGTTTAAAAATATTCCTCTCATACTGCTGTCTTAGTAAAACCTTTTACCTTTGAGTACTGGAAGATACAAATGAATACCTCTCTCTGAAGTGTCAATGTCTATGCTTGACTGTGTTGCCGAGGTGACAGAAACAGGACAGGTTTGTTTCCTTTTCTGTCTGCAAATGTCAGAGGTTCCACAGGCGATTGTCTATAGTGGAATTACAGAACACATCCACTGTGTGTCGACAAGCACATTTACTTAGATTACGTGTTTTTGCTTATTGTAGGTGAGCACTTACTTTCTCCCAGTAAGAGAGAAGAGGATAGCACAGGAACCCTCCTTCTCTGCACCTGCTCCTCCAGCAAGTCTGGAGGAAAATGCTTGGGAAGCGTTTTGAGTGAACACATGTTGGATGCCGAGAGAATGTACTGGAAACAGGATCTTCTTCATGATGGAGAGGCAAGTCAGACCACACCCCATGTCAGAGTGAGGCAGGGGACACTTTTTTTGGCCTCTCCAAGTCTGACCTTGCTGGAGACAAACTTGGTTTCATGCCTCTCAGTCTAAGACCTGCCCACTCAGAGCAGAACCTGAGCACCACCTCCAGATACAGCAGAGGGACAAATGGTTGAACAAGCACCAGCTGCTCTCAGATCTGCATTTCCAGCAAGCTTAAGCTGTGGACCACTTACTGTATATCATGCTACAGGATTTTCACCTTTCTTGTTCTGGGAGTACTGTTAACTCACCCGGTAATACTCTTGTCAATGTTTTCATAGTCATTTTACAAGAAGCCTTTCATCCTTGTTCTAGTCACCAGCTAGAACAAAAAATCTCTATTAGATTTCAGAGATTTGATGGGATTTACTAGGAAATACAATCATGTCAGGAGACCATGCCACCTGATTTTCCCTAAAGAATTTTTGGGATTTTCCTCTACACTTGTACACATTTGATCTCAGTTATCTACATTTAAAGCAACTTCTGGAGGCTCTGTATTAACTCACAGTCCTCTAGCTGTTTTCTTAATTGCTTGAATCAGTGTCTATATTTGTGGAGCCTGAAATATTTTTACCACTTTTGTTTTTGCTTCTGAATATAATTTGGAAGTTATTTCCAAATGCTTGTTTTATAAGCTGCTGTTATATACTTATCTTAAAACATATCCTGTTTTATGCACTGTTCTTTGTAAACTCTTCGGAAGCTGAAACTTCAATATATTTGCTGACTGAAATGCATTCCTTCCTGATGGTAAAATAAATACTGTTCTATGGCGCTAGGATTACTGACACCTGTTGGGCTCTAAGCAACTTAGCAAGATCAAAGGAAGAATCAGATTCTTATTTGCAGAACAAGTATAGCCAGGGCTATAACAGTTAATGCTAACATTAGCAGGGGGTATCTTAAATGTCACGTCTTAAAACAATCTAGCTTTCAGAGATTAGAATGATATCAAAAGTGTGAGCCATATAATCTGCCTACTGATAGCCCTGATGTCTGGATCACATCTTCCCAGCTTTTGCACAGAAGCAGTGTGAGCAACTTCTGCTCTTGTTGCATTTGGCCCTCTACTCTGCAGTACAATCCATTTAGCTGCATGTCAACTAAGTGGATAAATAGGGGCCAGAAAAAACCCCCAAGCAGACTTTCAGACTGAGGTAGGGTCTGTGTATGACTCTGTATTTCACCTGTAAGATGATTTTGCAAGGATGTCTGTGCTTAATATGCCCTACAGTAGCAAAGAGTTTATTTCTGATTTGGAAGGAGCCCTTTGAATTGCCAACTGATAACACAAAGGAAATGTTATAGCTAGTTAGTTGGCTTCCTCCAACCTTTGTTTCAATGCAGGGGAACATATCTCTATTTGATCAGCCAAAAAATTAGACACCCTGAACTCAGATTCTGCTTCGATCTTCCTTTGATCATACACTTCCCAGGAAAAAGGAACTAGCTTGCATTTAGGGTTTGACTGCAGAACAAGGAAGCAGACACAATGAACAGGAAGCAGACAACACATTGCATTGATTTTAATCAGTAAGCAGTTCAGTTCAGATAAATATAAATGTGTAGGTAAAAATGTGTGTATATATACATATATATACACACACATATAGGTGTAAGTGGAAATAAACATATATAATTTGAAAGACCATGGACACAAAAAAAGGATATTTTCTAATATTTTTGAAATCCAATGTTCTACTCTGCTTTGGTTTACAGTCAGTGGTATATTTAGAGAATATTGTTGCAGTGGTTTCTTCTCTTAGTTGTATACCTCATCTTTCCCACATGAAGGCACAACTGAGCAAGATGTAAATTCACTTGTGGATGATCAAACATTATAATGTCAAGTAAAGCCATCCCCTACTCCATCCTAGATGAAGCCACTGTTAAATGTGGCTTCTCAGCCTGGAGTTTCCATGAGCTCAGTAGTGGATAACTGCATTTTTTGCTGTTACAGTTCTTATTTTGTGGAACACTAGAAAGAAAAAATAATTTAGGAATACAACAGTGTTTTCCTGGTTGGATGGTGAAGTAAATGAGAAGCCATGCTTCAGAGAGCTGCCATCTAGAACCCAACCAAAACACAACACGTTCAGAGGCACAGAGCCTTGGCAAAGCCCTTGTCCTTTCCCAGCCACAGCTTGCACAGCTGTGGAGACCAGTGCAAAGCTCTGCTCAGCACTGTGGAGCAAGAACAGCAACAAAATAGATGTATGTCAAAGTTACTTATGCTGCAAGTCAGCGAATTAATTAAAAACCTATTTTTTCAAAGTAAACCTTGATTTCTCAGGTGAGTTCACAGATGACTCCATAACATCTCACACTAGGATTCTAGGACATGTATCTCTGGATGAACTTGCTCTCCAGGCCTTCTAATATTTATTGCTCTTAGGAGAAGAGAAAGGTGTACTTCTTCACGTGCTGAAGCTCAAACCAGTCGAGGGAGTCAGCTGTACTCCTTAGATAACTTCAGCCCTCTACCTCAAGGCAACCTAACTTTACTTTCTTAAATATCTCGCTAATATCTTACACTAGAAATGAGATTATGTTTGCTGATGTTTGGTAGTGGCCAAATGCACAGGACAGCAGAAGAACGGAATGGTCAGTAGTATTGCTCTTGTGGAAATGAAACTCAAAGTACTTTGGGAAGCATGGCTTAATGTATCTTTTAAACTTGGACACAGCTGCAGAATTAGTCAGGAAGAAATTATGGGGCAATTCTAGCAGTGTTTAAACCAAGTATACCCTGATCATCTTCTGATACAGGCACATGGGCATAGGATAGTCACACTTTGGTAGCACATCCCGTGGGGGCCTTTAATACTTCCTGACAAAAATCTATTGGCCATGAGAAACTGAAACAAAAAAACCTAAGAGAACGAACATATGATACAACTCATTCTTCCTGGATTCTCTTCAAGCTACTGTAACATTCATCATAAATTATCTTGCAAAATCTTGAGATTTAGAAGCAGCAGTAATGGCCACATTTCACCACATCTCCTGCACCATCAAGTGGTTAGAATCACACACCACAGGTGTGTAGAGGTGCTAAGAGGGGAAGGAGACAGCTATGCCTTTATCCGTCCTCCTTCTGCCAATGCTGAACAGAAAAGCGAATGTGGCACTATCTCAGCATTCATAAAAGAATGAAGAAAGTTCTTACTAATTACAATGATATATGTTTAGCTTCTAGTCCTGGAAAAAGACAAAAATAATGGAAAAAGACTTCTTAAGAAATAGTCACTTCATTTGCAGAGAATAATGCAATGATGAGCAATAAGAGGCACGATTTATAAAGAACAGATCTTGCCTGACAAAGACAATACTTTTTCATGGAATTACCAAATCAATGGATGAGTGGAAAAGAATAAATGTAATACTCTTGGATTTAAGCCATTTTTTTAAACAATTGGTCTGATCATCCTCTGCCTCAAAGCCAGGCAGCTACACTGACATAAAACTGGAGAGCATGAGAAGGGAAGATTGCCTCCAATGCTTCCCAAAATCATTCTTAAAAAGCTTGACTGAACTTGCTTGTGCAAAAAATTATTTCATTTGGTCTTAAGTCTGGAATGAAGGACTAAAACAAGGCTAACAAAGAGAAGAACACCAGTTTATAGGTAGGACAGGTAAATATTTAAGGATCAGTGTTTGGTTTTGCCTGATTTAATACTTCCAGTAATCACAGAATTACAGAATAATCTTGAGTTGGAATGAGCTAGAAAAGAGGTAAACAACATATTAATAAAATTCATAGGTGTTATGCTAAATTGAGAAGAGACGAGAAAAATGGACAGGCCAACAACATGGGACAGAGGGACTGATTAGTAACACGGACCAAAAGTAACAGAACAAGAATCACCTTGGAAAAATACCGTAAAGGACAAGCACTAGAGAACTGAAAATTAGCTTGGAAGATGATTTCTATTAGAGGAAGGTTCTTTGATGACAAAAATGTCATAAGGACTAAGAGGATAAAACCCAGCAAGTTACTTTTGAGCATCAAAGAAATACAGTAGTAGAAAATGTCAATGTTGCTTGTGCGTGTGTATGCAAAGATGCAGCAGCTAAGAGAAGCAAGAATCATTCTTGCAAGGCTGAGATGAAATGTGTGGGGAATATTGCTTCATTTCTGGTGAGGTTTTCACAGACTACAGGGCTGTTTAAAGAACCACAGCACAAATGAGAGCACTGAGAGGAGCTGGTGGCTAAGGAGTGATTGAATTAGAAATGCATAGATAGAGCAGTGACCAAGTATGTGACATTAACATTGATAAGGTGCAATTAGCAAGCAAGAAAAGAATAGAAACAGAGGCAGCAACCGGAACCAAAAGGTTTGCAAGAGATACCCAGACTGATTTCATGACAGGTTAACAGATGTAACAGCAACACAGCCTGGGCTTGGCTAGGGATCCATGCCAGAGTCAATGTGCTGAGTCTTCCTATTTCCCTTACTCTGTTGGTTGTACCTTGGGCTCAGTTCTCTGTGTCCTGCCTCTTGCTCTGATTGCTCTGGCTTTGTTCCCAATCAGGTCTCTCTTGGCATTGAGCCAGATGTGGATATCCTTTGTTTGAAGTACTATCCTATAACATGGAGGTCAGACCTCACTCCCATTGGGATGTATTTCTACAGAATCTGGCTCCTTCCTAGCAACATAGTACTTAGAATGGTTTCTGCATTGGTATTATTTTGAGATCTCAAGAGATTTGTCTGGATATTTCTCATGTAGTCCTAATTGATTTTCTCTCCAGGCCTGTTCCTGGCATGAAAGAAGATGCAGAATTTGCAGGTAAAATTGTGTTCCTAATGAAATAAGGAATGGGAGTCTGGTGAAAAGAAAAGGGTGAAACATCAGAATTTTATTAAAATATTAAAATCTGTCAGAGAATATGCTGGGGTAAAGGAGGAATTGTCCATAAAGAGGCAGCCTATGGAGTGTTTGCCACAAGTCAGTAAACATAAAGGCTGACACACTAGAGAAGATGGCCAAAGCATCTAGATGGAGCCAAGGTTAAATCAGACATAGAGAATTTTCTGAAGGGTTAGGTCTATCATTGGTAGGTCATGTGAAGAAAGATGACAAAAATACTTTCTGTTCATCCAAAAATACCCAAACATTGTCTTATGTTACTCCCTCTGTCTCAAGACACAGCCGTTATGGTCACAGTACACATGAAAGGTCAAAGATTTCTGCTGCAAAACCCCAAGAAGCTTCTGTCAAACATTTTTTCACTGGAAATAGCTCCCTACATCCATAATCCTCCTTTTGTATAATGAATTTTAATAGGTATCTTTTTTCTTTTGTTCCTCCTGACTGCTTCAGTTTTATTGTGGCTTTGCCTCTGCTTTCATTTTCATGCTCTTTCCCTTCTACTGCATTATGAATTCTCATTTTACTTGCTGAAAGTTAGAGCTACTGTACATATATTTAGAGTACATGGGGGTGTATGTGGATACAGATATTAATAGATACATAAGCATTACATAGCTCTCATTACTGTTCCAATATTATCAATTTTATTCACCATATGTCATGCTACACAGTCCTCACCTTCACTAACTTTATATGGCTGTTTGCACATGGCCCATTAAAAATACATACAAATATCTAGTATTTCAGTATTCAGGATACCTTTTGATTATGTTTCTTGGCTCAAATGTGATACAAAAAACCTGGTAATAAAAGAATATCAAACTAATGTGACTGATGTTTGCCCTGAAAAGGGAATTTTATGATAACTAAAGCAGCATCAGCATAAAGCTGTTTTATCACATTTAAACAGTGGGCAAAGACATCAGCATAGACAATCAGAAAACAGGTTACATCCTGCTCATCAGAGAGAATTCATGTTCATTTTCATTCTACAGCATTTGTCCTCATTTTTACATCATAAGGCCAAGGAAAAAAACAGTCTACTGCCATCCAATACTTTATAAATCATAGCATTTGAATATTTTGTTCGTATGAATGGCTGATGTACCTAAAACTAGCACATCTTTTTGTATTTTAAAACTTCATTTTACATGAAGACACTGGACAGAACACAGCATACTGCCATAATAGGCAGGAACTGATGTTTTAAGAATTCAGCTCTGCAGGTAACAAGAAGTTAAAAAGCAGGAATAAATTCCCTTTTGATATAATTGAAAATCTCACAGCCAGATACTGTGTTTCATTTTGATCTCTCTACACTGCACTTTCGGCTCCATTTTCTAAGGCATTATAATCATTCAGCCATTAATATTTCTCATCCCTTTCTAGACCTCACACCAGACAGAATCAGCCCCGGGGGAACATCTCCACAGAAGGAGGTACTGTGGCAGCACAGAGCAAAGAGGTTTCCCCATAGCACCATGCATGGTCGTAAAAGGAGGGAGGAACCAGCAGTTCTTAACCCACATCTTCCAGCAGCTGCAGACACATACCTGGCTCCACAGGATACAATCACAGCCATGTGTCACCCCCATTAGGATCCAGACTGCTTATCTCTGATTGTCATGGAGACTGTTTCAAAGTCTTGCCGTGCTCCAGCAGCAGCAGCAGCAGCAGCAGCAGAGGACAATAGCACTTGGTCTTAAAGGGCTGAACAGAAAGCAACAAAACGCAGTATAAAAGGGAAGGAGCTGTTGCCGAAAGGGATATGAGTACAGCACGACACTCTTCCCACTGCTGCAGAGGGCTAGAGGTGTAGGTTAGAGCAACCTTCCAGAGGTGTTTAATTGTGCCTTCAAGATAAGCAGAGGAAGAGCATTCTCAAGGATAGCACATTTCTTCTCCTTCTTTCTCCCCCTCAAGCTAAGTTGCTGGGGTGTTTTAGATTAAATGTGTTAATTAGGAAACTATTTAGTTTACGAGGTCTTCTGCTTTTTCATGCCCGTGGGCACTGTAAACATACTGAGTTTCGGAGTAAGTGATACACAGTGTCTCAGAACGAGAGACAGGCAGAGGCATAGGCAAGTGCAAGGCATTAATAGAGTTGATAGTTTACAAGACCTGAGGCAAAGAAGTGATTTTCAGAAGAGTGAGGAGACAGTTTTGTGTCAAATAGCAAATCTGCAAAGAATTGCAATGTATGACCGTCCATAAGCTATTTTCAAGTCAGGTCAGTTCTCAGAAGAGACAGGAGCAAAAGGTACAACTGAGGAACATAAAATGCAAAATTCAAACGCAAAATTCAAATGTAAAACCAACTGGGTTTAATCACATCTCAGGGAAAAAAAACTGTCACTGTAAGTGTACTTAATAAAATAGAAGTATAAACCTCTGAAAAATTGGTTGGTGATCTACCTGTTAAGATGTTCATATTACCAAAAAAAAGTCCCAGAATTTCTCCAAGGACTGAGCAAAAGCGTTATGGATAATTCTAAAGTTTTGGTCTGAATTAGTGCTTTGAAGGACACTAGGATTCACAAAAGGGGAGTAAAAGGTTACACTGAAATCACAGAAATAGTAGAGCTAAAGATGTTTCCACAAGTTTCTTCCACTGCATTTAGAGCAAACTTGATGTAAGAAGCAGATCTGCTGTGGAACAAACCAATACACTGGAATCATGAAAAAAATCATGCTCAGAGTAAAAATGAAATATTTTCCTTTGGAAAATGAAAAAGGTGAGTCTGATCAGCACGTATTCAATCTCACGGTAATAAGCAAAGCAGGCTTCCAATCTCCTGGGAATATCCTAGGCAAAATTCTGCACCGTGAAAACTTCACTGCTTGTTCTTACAAGAGTACAATTCTTTGGGGTGAGAAAATTCCTGTATCAGATCCTTTCTTGAGGAAGATGTGGAGGAACAGGAGCATGAGATAAAACAATCGTTAATGTCTGCCAAAAGAAAAAACCTGCAGAAATTATGAGGGTGACAACAGAGTGGCATTTCTAAGAAAAACGTTCAGATCGAGGCTGATCATTTTTGCTTGGAAAAGCAGTTGACTGTGAGCAAAGCAAAAGGAAAAAAGGTGGAGAAAATTAGTTTAGGTGCTACTTAGGAGTCTAGGAGCCACATGGGTTTAGGAGCTGTGTGGGCCTCTCAGTTTGGGGTGTTGGAGCAGCCTGCAAAGCAGCCACTTTGCTCCCGGTTGCCATCAGAGCCAGCAGGACACCACCCACATCACCACAAACGTTAGGTGATGATGCTGTACTGTGCCTGTGCTTATGTGGAATGCTTAATTCAGCTGAGGGAGAGAATTCCACCTAATGAACATACAGCTCATGATTAAGGTTCACTGCCTTGAGCAGGAACACTCCAGCTGGTATCTGCAGACTTCTGCTGGTTGCAGGACTACTGTGTTTTATTTGCACCCAGAGGAAGAGTGTGAAAACGTAGGTAAGAAGCAGTTCTGGGGTCTTGAATTTTGCACTCTGTATTTTCCTTTCTCTGTGCTAGGTCAAGCAGCTGAAAGTAAGTTGTCATGTTTGAAAATGCAAAAACTCACTTATTTACCACCCTGCTGTGCAGGTTTCCATCCCTAGGAGCAATGCCTGAGAGAAGACACTGCAGATCACAGAGTGTGATGGGCAGAAAAAAAGGCTATGTGAGAGGGTCAGATTTTCCATGTGAGATATTTCATGTAATTCTGAGACAGATTTCACTTTGTGGGCCTCTTCCTAAGAGATCATTTTATAGATATTACAGAACACAAATTCCCCTAATTTCTCTTGTATGTATGAGGTGCCCTGTAAAATAAATATCAATTACACAGCAAATTGCCTTTACTATACTGAGCACAACTCTTTTTTAATCCAGTCAATTACCTAGCTTCATGTAGAGAAAATCAGCAATAGCATAATTTCCTCTGTCTCTCATGGACAGAATTATACTGTTGTTTACATTTCAGGCACCTGTGGGGTGCCCAGGAATGCTGTGAAGCTTTCAGTGCCTGTCTGTTCCCAAGCTTTTTGACCCAAGCACAGAGCTGCAGCCGTTTTGTTCAGAAATAACACACCTCTCACAAGGTCACAGCCCACATTAACATGTAATAAATAATTTTTTAAGAAAAAAAATTAATTTTATTCTCTCTATTCATAAAGCATAACTGCTCAGACAGAAGTTGATTATGTCAATAAACATTTTGGCACCTCTTCTGTGAGGAAAGGGTGAGAGAATTGGGATTGTTCAGCCTGGAGAAGAGAAGGCTTTGGGGTGACTTGACTTGGACTTCCAGTGCCTGAAGAGAGGTTACAAGAAAGATGGAGAGAGACTATTTCCAAGGGCAGGTAGTGACAGGACAAGGAGATTAGATTAGATATCAGATTAGATATTAAGAAGAAATTCTTTACTGTGAGGGTGAGGGCAGTGAGGCACTAGAACAGGTTGTCCAGAGAAGCTGTGGATGCCCTGTCCCTGGGAGTGTTCGAGGCCAAGTTGGATGGAGCTCTGAGCAAGATCAGCTAGTGGAATGTGTTGCTGTCCACGGCAGTGGGGTTGGAACTAGGTGATCTTTAAGGTGCCTTCCAATGCAAACTGTGCTATGATTCTATGAAATAAAAACTCTGAAGGACAGCACAAGAAGGCTACTAGACATCAAACAAATCCGTGTGAAGCAGATGTCATCAACAAGATAGTGAAAAAGACAATATAAGCTGATCAAAATTAAATTTGCAGATAAGCAGTATGATAATGTGATCAGATGCACAAAATACTGAGGATTTTATGGCTTTTGCCTTGAATTTTTCTGAGAAAATCAGTCAGGAAGAAAATCAGTTTTCTTATGCACTAAAACCTGTACTTTTGCAGCCACCACAAAGCTCAAACCCCACTGAAATCTGAGATTTCCTCAGACAAGGATAATGTAGGATATATATATATATATATACACACATATATGTCACTCGGTCAAGTTTCTAAGAAAAAAAAAAATTAGCTTTATCCCCAATGTGAGCAGTTTTGAGCAGGTCTTCTCCAGGAGTTTACACATACTGGAGGTGCCTCTGCAGCCTGAGCCAGGTCTGTGCAAGGGCTGCCTGCTCCTGGAGCTCTGTTGTGCTTACAGTGGAAAACACACACATTCCAGGAGATGACTGAATCAAGTGACAAGGATGCAGAAGGAGGTGCATTAGTCTTCAGTCTAGAGAGATTCACAGACCATTGTTGCCAGAAATTGAAGAGGTTTTAGAAGGCAATGGTAATTACATTCCTACCTCCAGCATGGTTTGGAAAGGGATTCTCTCCTGTACTGCCTTGGGGTAGTACAACAAGAGCAAATAAACTTGAAGAATTCTGGTTTTCCTTTTTAGCATGCACCACACACACTGGCTGCTCAGGACTCATCGTAGAAGGTCTGCTGGCTGACTCAGGAGTCAGTGTTTTGTCTCCATGAAATATCCATGGCAGGTAAGTATCACTGTCCGTGTGCAGCAGATGTGCAATGTGAAGGCAGCGCGAACACAGTCCCACTATAGTCAGCAAGGCTAGAGAAGGAAAGCAAAAACCTCTCGAGTCAGGCCAAGCTGGGGACTGGTGCCTGGTGCTGGGGACAGATGCTCCCTCCCCCTACAGCCAGGCTGTCCCTAGCCCTTTCCCTTACCTGGCCACTGCTGTGGGGGTTGCACATTTCCCCCTTGGGTCTGACAGACTGATAGCTGCTTGGTTTGGATAAGCAGGTCTGGCAGACCTTCCTCTTTATAGTTTGCACAGAAACTTATTGAAAGCAAAACAGAAAATCTGCTTTGCAAATTAACTTTTTAAAGCCACAATAACTTTTTCCTTTCGTCTGTTCTTTTTTTCTTTTTTTCTTTTTTTTTTTTTTTGGCACATTTCACCTCTGTAATCCTGACAATATTTTTAAAACCCAGAGTTTTTGAGATATTACTGCACAACAACACTTAGCTTCTTCCTCAGAATACACAGATTTATGATGAAACACAGCAGCTGTTAAAATGTTATGCACAATTAGCAATACTGGAAGCTTGTTTTCCATCATATTTCAAATCAATTGAGATACAGGACAGGGCAGATTTCTAGTTTGTTAATAGCCTTGCTGCAGCACAAGGGGAAAAGATTTTATGCGTGCTTCAGGTAGACCTTTTTTTTAATTTGCTTTTGCAGTTCTGATCATCAGTGAAAAAAAGATGTATGCTCTACGGTCTCTGTAACCTAATGCCATTAAATAAACCAGTGGAGCATGTTTTCATTATAAACTACTTTCAACCCTGGTCAGCTCTAGCTTGAAAATCACACAGAAAGTGAACTGAATGACAGAAAGACAACAAAAGGATTAAGAGTAAGGAAAGGTTTTAAGACTTTTTAATTTCTCTTGGGGAGAGATTAATAGTATCAGGACCTTCTGGGCAGTACTCGTGCTACAGGTGACACATGGAAAGAGGCACTGCTGGTAGGCAGCCCTCAGGCCACTTAGGATTTATTGCACAGGTCAAACCAAACTGGAAACATCAGGAGACTGATAGGAAGACAGCTTAGGTCTGTGCAGCACTAGTGTCTTGTTGTTGATTAGATTAATTCCTCAGCATGTGGGCTGCTGTTTCGAACCAAATTTTTTCCTAAGGTGGAAACCTGAAGGAAAAAAATTTGAACACAGGGAAAAGGCATGTGTCCCAAAGCAAAGGAGGTGGTCACAAGGTGTGAGCAGAGCACAGATACAGAGGCTGCAGCCTCCCTGGATAGTCATTCTATCTAATCAGGCAAGGCACTGTGTCCCAGAGCTGGAGCACTGCTGACAACCAGCGGGATCCTTCTCCCCACCACACAGCTGGCAGACATCCCTCTCACACCTCCCAAGGGACACAGCAACCTGAGCCACGGCCCGGGCTAGGGAGGTCTAATGTACACACCTTGATGGAGGGGTAAACAGTTTAAACCAAGGAAACAAATTCTCTTGATATAGTAGATATCCACCCAAAGCATTTTTTGATAATAAATCTTTTCATGATGTTTCAATTGGTGCTGAAACCAGAAGGAACTGGCATTGTGTGAAGCTGCTTAGATATGAACAACTAGCAGGGGTTTCTGGGGTTTCTGCTAGCCAGGCAAAATCCCTGAAATCTCCATCATCACCAGCACTTGAAGAGAGCCCCTGGGGCACCACACTGCCACAAGGCCATGCTGTTTAGGAGCATCTCTTGCATTTTCACATTTGCATTTAATCCTACTGCAAAGAGGATTGATAGAGATGTGAAACATCTGAACAGCTCCCTAGCTCAAATGCATCACCACCTCACTGAGCAGCAGGGCTGGCCAGTGCCCAGGGAAGGGGCCAAATTCAGACAAATCCAGATGCAAAACTCTGATGAAACACCCAAACCTTGTACTTGAAAAGATGTAAAATAAAAGCTCGATCTTATTTCTAAGTTTTTTCCTCCCATTGCCTCTCTGGAAAAGCTCTCAGTCCACTGACAACTGTCACTTAATTTACTTCAGTAATTGCATTGATGTTCATTTCCAGCATTTGCAGCTTTTTGTGGCCATTGTTTGCTGCTGGCTTCACAGATGATTTTTTTTCTCCCATTCATCTTTTTCCCTAGTTCCACTTCATAGTCACATTCTGGCAGGATTTGTCTTTTCCAGACTCTGCCTTCACTCCCATCTTGTTCGTTATTATTTCACACCGTCACAAATCCTGCATTTGCATCTTCAAGGCAATGAGATTGTTATGGATAACTGGCTTATCTGCTCCACAGGCAGAACTTCATTTAACTGCTCTTTTCTCCTTTTGTTCTGCCATGCAGACAACATGGTTTTTAAGACTGTCCTTCTAGACTTTATGACTGTGAATAAGAAAACTCTGGTTTGAGTTTAGGGTTGCCACGTTGACAGCTTTTTTACCTACCCATTTGGATTCAGGTTATCCTGGCAATTTTTGGCACATGTTAGTCAATCTATGATGGTGTTAATTGCTGTTCTGTTGGGATATGTTTGGAAGCACAGCATCCTTGGGGAAATGAGGATAAGAATGTCCTTCTGTAGCAGCAAAAAATCAGATTGGGATCTAGTTTTTAACAAATATTTTGCAGGGTGATCAAGCCATGGAGGCAGAAGTTCTGAGCTGAGTCGCTGGCTGTGACGCAAATTGTACGGACAAGATTTTTCTCTATTTATATCTTAAATATTCCACTTCAAATAGAGACAGTGCTGGCAGGATTATGATCTAGACTGTTAGTATTATCACACAGAAAACACCAGTATGATCACACTTCATATCACCTGTTTTTTTCTTTACTGTACCTCTCTTATATTCTGACAGCAGCCGGCCAAACATTTTCACATCCTCCTATTCAGTCAGCTGGGTTCATTTTACAAGAAGACTGGTTAATACACTCTACAACTTCACACCAAAGATGTGTAGACTCTCTAGCCACATGATGCCCAGTCTGAGGCCAGAAATAAATTGTCAGCTCTTTTATGGAGCACTTCTGTGGGTGTGGAAATGCCCAGCTGATCCTCTGCTGTCTTACCCCTCATCTCATCTGCCCCTGTGCCATTCCCTCTTGGTCATACCCGTTTCTGGGATGTTCCTGGTGAGACATGACCTCCCAGAAGCTCTGCTATCATGTTGGTGTACATATGACAATTCTTGGTCACAAAGCAGGTGTGAAGGATGCAAGGCCTTTAATCTGAGCCCCTCCACCACAGCAGGCCCAAGTGTCAGCGTGCCGGTTTGTCTGTGTGGGTCTCACTGCATCCAGTAGGACGCTGAGCACCACCTCTTTTGATTCTCATTGTCAATGTTTTCTTGGCCAGGACATTAAAGCCTGAGGTCTGTGCTCAAATCTGTCTGGACGTGAAAGCAATGGTCCAAGGAATGAGAGTATCACACTGTCCATCCAATTTAATGTCCCCATGGAGATAACTTACATTTGCATCTCCTCACGTTATCTGAAACTGGTCTCAGGTGCCTATTCCCCTCTGCCTTGTGTACGTTCTCCTCTATCCACTGCTGATAAAGTCAGCAAGTTTCCCCTCCTTATGCTGTGCCAGGTGCACTCACAGTTTACAAGCTTGCACTTACTCCAGAACGAAAAGACACTGTGGAATATTTTGAATTAGACAAGAATATGGCTTTCCCTGGATGTTATGATCACCCTGAAGATATTTATCTTTGTCATTTGCCTTTGTGCATTTTGCCCTTTCCCCACCATCCCGGGATGGTGGGAAAAAAATTCTCTGGGGTGAAATGAAAATAAATTGAAATAGTTTACAGATTTTTCTTTAACATAATCTTAACAAGATCTTGCTTTACAAAATTTCTAAAGAGTCTTTCCATTATTTGATAATTGCAATTATAGTATGGGGATTGATTAGTTGTAGAAAAATAATTATACATCCAATTAAAGCAAATTGAAATAGACTCAAAATGTTGGCACCCATTCCTGCTGTCTCCAACAGTAAGAATTAATTTGACCAGAATGGTTATATCACAAAAATGCTTGACTTTAGATTAAAAAAGATGTAATTCTTTTTTTGGCATTGCAACAATGAATTTTCTTGAAAGACTTAATTGTGGGGCAGTGCTGGTTGGGCAAAAGGCAACATATGATATCTGAATGCAAAAATCAACAGTTAAAAATAAAGCAGAAATTGATAAATCCTCAGACAGATCATTTGGCCCATTTGCCTAGCTCAAAGATCTGCTGCTTAAATCTAGCAAGGAAGGTTGGACCTCAGGATGAAGCAGACTTCTCTTCAGACCCCTAGAACAGGAAACCTTTATCAAAGGCATTGGCCCCCTAACACAGCAGTAGTTTTATGCAGGTGTGGCTCAGGGCTGGCACAAGAGATGTTCAATGCATTATAATTTGAACAGGAAATGTGTGGTGTGATCAAAGTGTGCGGGAATCAAACAGAAAGATGCCAAAGAAATGTCAGTCAGACCTCACACACCCCAATTCCAGCTGCAAACACATCCAGAATGCAGGAGTCCAGTATGTTAAATAGTAGCTCCTCCGACTGTGCCAAGAACCTTCTATCAGTTATGTGCCAGATCAAAGGACAGGAAAAGCACAAAGGTAAAATCCTTAACTGTCTTCCCTCTGGTTCTTGCCTCCAGCCATTATAAAGTACAATTCAATGTCATTGATACTCCCTATTACAGATCACAGGGGTGCTGGGGGACAGAGCACCCTGGGCACAGCTTACACATCCTCTTGACACCCAAAAGCCATGCAGTGACAGGTGTCTCTGAGCTGCATGAGGTAAGTGACAAATACCCATTTTAGAGCTGGTATCTTTCAAAAGAAATCAGCATAAACCCCACCACTGCAGTGCAATCCAAAACAAGTTACACTCTGACTGCAAGGCAGAAACGGCTTAAAATAAAGCAGTGAAGTAAAATGCAGAGCTTGCCTGATGCAAACACCAGCAGTGGGCTTCACATGGAAAACCTAACCCCTTCTCTCCTGCACAGAGCCATGTGGCAGCAGCAGCAGCTTTTGCCCCTTCCACCTTGCCATTTGCCACTAAACACCACTATTTGCTCACACTCTATCTTAAAGAAACTAAGAATAAGGTCCCAGCTGCCTTTCACACCTCCAACCTTCCTTCCAAATAAGTATACACACACTTGAACCAAGGCTCCCTGTCTGTTAAACGCCTTAGCAGAATTTGAAATACTCTCTTAGGAATATCCCTCTGTCTTACATTCTTCTCTTTCCATTATCAGATACAGAATCCTGTAACAGTTGTGCTACATGTTCCAGTCCACTAAATTTTGAAGGTCTTTGAGAGTAATGGGTGATTTGGCCCCAGTGACCTAGCTAAACTACAGACGCATAAAGAATGGCAGTGACCAAAGCACCAACAAAACAAGTGCATAATCACTACTTTCTACACTAAAACCAAACATTATTTCAGCTCTGGTTTATCAGCAATTAAAATATATGATTAGAGAAATTAAAGAATTATTCAAAGCTCCAATGTGTTGGCAGATTTGATCAAATTATTTTATTAGTTTATCACAAGCATAGCAAATAACACCTGCAAATTAGAGCTACTCTGGATTGCTAGGTGCCAGCAAAAAAACAATTTGCAGAGATACATTAACTTATTAAAGTATGCTATTAAATGTCAAGCAGAATACCATAAAAATGTTTAATTTATTGAATAACTGTATTTGCTGAAGGGCATCAACATGATAACATTAGCGTTTTACTCAAAATTCATCCTGCAATATAGTAGCTTTACCTCTAAAGCCTATTATAGCTCTATTCCCTAGGACAGAGGCTGGAGAACTGCCATTTAATTGCCAGTGTTATAAATTAAAGGAGTGCTTGAGTCAGATGTCATCCAGAGCTTACAGAACAAGCAGAGTGGGTAGGAGATGCTGACAAGAAGCTTCCCAGTGGCTCTTCCAGCACTCTGAATATAATTAATTCTGCTGATCTTTTATGTGCATCTGCATTTGCATTGTATTCAAATTAAATACAGCTGTGTGCACTGAGCTGGGCAAAGCCTGGATAGTTAGGAAACCAAAAGCATGAAAGAAAAACCAGTGATTCTGGGGTTTTGGCTATTGTTTAGCATATTACAGGGGAAATGTAAGTCTAACAGCTTAGAAAGTGCTACAATTCCCCCAGGTGTTAAGAATTATGTTACAACCCAAAGCAGGGAATCATTTATAGGAACTACATGAAGACAGGATTGCCCAGCATATGGAAGTTAAAATCCTAATTGGAAGAAGTAAAATAGATCAAATTCCCTACTAATGACAGAAATTATCCTGGAATGTCAGCTCTGTGTCTTGTATCTACAGACAGGGAATAGTGACGAGCTGAAGGCATTGGTTAGAGGCCATCAAATTCACCCACAGGAACCGGTTTATTCATATTCAGCTGCCCACTCCTATGATTTAAGCTGTTTGCTTGCATTTTTCACCAACATGTTCTATCAAAAAATAAAGGGAAAAAAGAGCACAGTATAGTCAACAGAGCCCCAATTTTTTATTTACAGGTTACACTCAGAGAGGCAGTGTTAATAAGCACAGCATTCCCACTGCAGATGTCACCTCACCTTTCCCTTCTTACAGTCTTGTATTTACATGAGCTTTTCCCCTTCTTTTTCCTAAAAGAAGTAGTGTTTTAATCTAACAAATTACTCAAAGGCAAGGTTAGGGATGGAAATCAAGGTTTGTCAGTGGTGAGTGTTGAATGAGGCATCTGATTACAAGGCCACTTGTTTCATTATGAAATCAAATTATATAACAGCACCTAAGTCTGAAACCAAGGACATCTACCATTCATTTACTTCCATTTGTTTCCACACACTTCCACATGTGTTGAGTGCTGGGGACCCAGCTCACAAGAGGAGCTCTGTTCCAGCAAGGCTGAAGGTTCCCTCAGAGCCATTTATTTGATGCTTAGAGTGCCTCACCAGTCAGAGCAATTTGCCATTTCCTTCCCAATGTGATAATTACAATTTTATTTCTGAGAGTCGAATATACAAGATTTAAGAGCTTCCTTTCATTCAAGTTCACCTAGGCCACTTGCAGAAAACAGTCATAAATCAACATTTTTTTAAAAATCTGAATCATTCTAATGAGCAGTGACAAATTATATGGAAATATTTGAAATTCAGTATGGCTGGGGGAAAGCTGCCTCCACTTTCTACTAGGTTTGTGAGAAGTGGATGCAAAATAAAAACTGAACATACACAGATCTACATGGTCACAAACATAAAAACTATAATATATTCTAATTAATCTGCATTTAAAAAACCCAACAAACAAACCCTCGGTAATTAACCAAGGTCACATAAGTGCTAAGGGCTATTTCCACAGAAGGTCTTTGTCACTGCCATGTTCCTGTTTGCCACATCTAAGTAGGAGGCATCTGCAGTCAGGAGTGGCAAACACAGCCCTGAGCTCTCGAGCACCAGCGGAGGAGGTGGAGGAGACTCCAAGGGACTACCATGAGTCAGCCCCTGACATTCTGGACGGATAAATCCACCAAAGGGGAATATTGCAGAGCACAAGTTATGGTATTTCTCTTCAGAGATGAGACTCCATCTTTGTACCCTGAATGATGTAAGGGACATCAGGCATCACAACCCACAGGCCCAAACTAAACTGTGGCAATGACATTCTCTATGGGAAAACAACTCAGTAACTGGGGCACTGGAGACCAGGGACGATGTCCTCTTTGGTCTGAAACATTCAAACACTTGGATCCCGTCACAGGGACAGCTCCAGACATTGTTCTGGGATAGCCCATTTGGAGTACAATGGTGTAAAAGTGCACACAGTGCCCAGGAGCTGTTGTTCCACGAGTGATGACACATCTCTGGTCATGTGGGAAAAAACGCAGGTTTGCAAAAATAAAAATCAAGGACTTTCTACAGAGCCAAGATTAAAAACTAAGGGCAACAATGCTGATGCTTGCACTTCCTGATGGCCAGGGTAAGCTAGCACATGGCCAACTCTTCATTTCACCAATCCTAGGACAAAAAAAGACCAAAACATCTCCCAGTGTTTTCATAATCTTGTAAAGATTGCCAGGGGAGGATTTTGCTCTTCTGTCATCCGTAGTGACCTTCAGTTCACTAATGGCAGGTCATTCTTGCCTCTGATTGCTTCTTCAAAGAGTGCAATGGTATAATCAGTACAAAAATGTACTGAGAAATAGAAGCTATTTCCAGATGTAGCAAACTAAATAACTCAATAATTAAAACCAAGATGCAAGCAAATACAATAATAGACAAAGGGTAAAGCTACAGTTTCAGTCAATAACTCAGAAACAGCAGTTTTATCTCTTTCAGAAATTAAGCTAACCCAGAGAAACTAGGAAAATATGAGGGGACCCTGTCCTCCTTCATGAAAGTCTGGAAAACCTTACAGTATCCCAAAATATGCAAAGATACTGAAAGCCTCATTTTTTTCCATAACAACTAGAGGATATGAATTGTGGTAAATCAATGGTGCAGACAGTTAGAAAATTGAAGTTTTTGCACTGTGGCAGACAAAGAATCCTGGTTATATCAATCAAAGACAAAATCTAAACACAAGGAAACCAGAAGGCGCTGAGGAAGCAAAGTTGCCAGAAGGATGTGACAGATGCTGAGAGGAGCAGCACCAGTATGCAGAGCTACCAATGAGACAAGGAGGTTTTGGAAAGTTTAGCTGAGATAGCACTGGTGCTTAGTTGTGGGTAAATGGGATTTGACTAGCAAGTGCTGATCAAAATTTTGCTGTCTGCTTTGTTGCAGGAGCTGGCAAGGATCACTCAAGCAAGCTCTGAGCTTGTGAATTGCCAAGACACACTCTAGGACGCACACCCTACAGTCCCCCAGACACCCAAACCGTGCTTCAGTAGTCCAGTCATAGCATTTCCCATAACTACAGGCACTAGTTGGAAGGGACCTTAATGATCATCTATTTACAAGTTCCCTGCCATGTACAGGGGACACCTTCCACTACCTCCCTCCAACCTGGCCTTGAACACTTCCAGAGATGGGCATCCATGACATCTGCTGAGCCCGTGCAGATGTTTTGAGCAAACTGAGGGAAATTACTCTGAGTGGCTGCAAGCCAACATGCACTTTTAGTAGGCTCTGAAGCAGCCTTGATAGCCCTGATAGGGGCTATCAAGCCCCTGTCAAGCTATTAGCCCTTGATATGGGCTAAATCACCCGTGGTAGGAGAGGGTCTAACATGCTCTAAAGCCTGCCATATGCATCTCAGCTTCATCAGCCCCTCTGAGGCCACGAGGGAGTAGGAGGGAATCTGGAGGGGGCGGAAGGTGCTGTTCTGCTGCCTCTGGCTCAGAATCAGGGCAGCTGGTGCATGAATGCAAAACAGCTGCTATAGGTTGAATGTATATGGATGCCTACAAGTGTGCACACAAGTGGGATTCTGCTTATAGGATGAAAGCTCTTTTATTTCCCTTTATGACAAAAGGTTCTTCTGCACACAAGACTATTACTTTTCACTTGTTATTCACCATTCACCCATTTAAAAACTTCCAGTTCACTAGTCAGGCAATAGAAGCACTGTGGCATAACAGCTCAGTTACACCATATGAATAATGAGTTGTTGAGGTTTACCAGACATCAGCAGGTTCCTCCAGACTACCAACCACGTATAAATAACAACCACATTTGCAGAAATCCATGCTGACTCAAAACTATTTTCAAATAGGATCTGGCACATTCGTCAGATTTTATATTCCCAGTAAATAATTTATTCAGCTTCAGCATCTGGCAAACAACAGAAGAGAGTACTAAAAGTCAGCAAAAGGAAAAAGGACTGTAAAAAACCTTTTTTCTTTTTTCTTTTTTTTTTTTATTTTTTCTTTTTTTACTGGAAATAAGATGAAGCAACCAAAGAGACATTTGGTAGCCAAAAGATATTGTTACTTGCTAAAAGGTATTTGATTAACCAGCAGCAATGATTTGCAATTCCATAGCATTTCTCACAAAATAACCACCAGAGAGAATTTTAATGAGCTTCGTCTCTGGGCTGGCCAGCAAACAAAAATGATGAACAGCTCAATGGTGTTTTATTAGTCAAAGGAAGGGATGCAGCTGGCAGAAGCAGGTTTAATTTCTGATTGAGAGAAATGACAGAGTTGAAAGCTGAATTGATATTTTTACAGTGTTAGCTAGACAAGGTAACTCAGAGACTGCACAAATAAGTAAACTGTAGTCCATCCTCTATCTGTGCCCACTTTCTTTCTCACCCATAAAAGTACAAAAGTACAAACCTGATAGTACAAGTAAAATTGCTAACTTTTGCAGTAAAAGCTTCCTGGGCAAATCACTGAGGAATGGGTTTTGCTGCTGTCCTTATTAGACAGTGTGAACATTAGCTGTGAACATTTTCAGAATTTTCCTTGGGACTGAAATAAACCAGACCAGAAGAGGTTTAGAGGTCATCCAGCTCATCACCATGCACCAAGCAGGATTGGCTCTGTCTCTGCCTCTTGAAAGCCTCCAGTGATGAAGAAGCCCAGGCCCCACAGCAGCCTTCTCCAGAGTGCAGCGAGACACATGGGTAGCAAATGCAGTCTAACTTTCAGTTAAATATCCCTTGTTGGAATTTTAGGTAATTACTTCATCTTTGTAATAGATATGGATTACATTCAACTGCCTTCAGTGGAGTTCTGACTTTCATATTTGAAGATTATTTGGTCTTACTTCAGCAGTTTCTCTAATTCCTTTTGTCCAACACAGTTCTTCCAGCCCTCCCTCAGAGCTCATGGGTTTAGATTTCAGGAATTTTATTACTCTCCCATGCCTTCTTTGCAGCTACTCCACTCTGAACTTGTAGAATGGTACTTGAAATAGGACACAGTGTTGTACCAGACATCTCAATGGAGCTGAGCAAAGTCTGTCTTCATATGGCCTGTGGCACTCTGTTTGTATGTCATTGTTTGGTGTGAGCTGTTTTCTTGTAGTTTCAACAATCTAGTATTTTTCCATTAGTTTAAATTTAAATTAATATTGATTGATTGATTGATTGATTGCAGGAATGCAGCTTATCAGCATTCTTCACAACTTGCTTTTCCATAGGATCATTCTAACCTGTTTTTGAATAGAAATCCAGATGTATACACCTAAGAATATATAGCCCAGCCTCCTTCCCTCAATGCACAAACTGATATTATAGAACTTTCTTATCAGATACACCTCAGCTGACATCATTAAAGGAACTCTTAAAGCACAGGCAATCAGAAGAACTGAAATATTCAGGTTAGTGAGTTGCAGAAATTTGTACGCATAAACCTCATGTACAAGAGCTTCTGAAACACTGTTCACTGAAAAAACTGGAAGTCTGATTAAGGAATGGAAGACTCAGACTGGCTTACAACTGACAGCACAATACACTAGTGAGTAAAAAATGGAACAAAAAAATTACAGATAATATGATGGCGAAATCATGTAAGCTGGTGAAAGAGCAGGAGCCATCCTGCTTTTATTATCCTCTTAGTCCAGCTCAAAAATAGCACAAATTGCTATTTGAAAATAACCAGTAATTATTTTAAGTGAAAAAGTATGCATAGCCAATGTCCATTCCTTAAAATGGCAATTTTCAGACAAGGTAAAACAAAAAGTGAATGCAGAGCACATTTTCCAGGGTAGTAAAATTTTAGCTCAGTCAGCTTATTATAGACAAAAAAAAAAAAAAGCATTAGGCAATGCTCTCACACTTCCAGATCTGTTCTGTAATAAATAAATACACTTCTGAGGGAGGTGTATTAGCAAATTCTGTCGTGTAATCCCAGCAAACAGCCCTGAGGTGAATTTTTGGTGGGGGTGCCATTCCAGCCCTGGCAGGGAGCTGCTGATGCCCTCGAGTGCTGTGTGCTGGGGCAGCGCCAGGGCACTGCAGAAACCATGCGCGTCTCATTGCTCAGGGTGCAGTGAGTGATGTCGAGTAATGAGACATGACACTGAATAAATTAATGGAATGAGATACAACAGGAAGAGTGGGACTAAGCCCTACAGACGAGACCTTTGTGTTGGTTAATCTGAACCTTTGATTTAATTAGATTTACGTGCAGTGACAGCAGGGCATGAGGGCACAGTCAATCTCTGAGCTGCTTTCTGGGAGACACTGGTCTCCCAAGATGAAATAAAATAATGTAAAAAGGTCTTTTATGTAGGGCATGCTGCAAGTTTCTTTATTACACTTTTTATTACTATTTTATACACTCTTCCTAATAAGTACAGGGCCTCACTCTAGGAAGTAGCAGAGGACACCCCTCAGCCTGGAAGCAAGCAAGAATATCACCTTGATTTGTCAGAGACATAGAAATAAAGATTTGATCCAATCATTATAGAATCTAAAATCTGGCATCCTGGTTCAAAAGAGTGATGAGCAGTCACATCTGTGCATCAGCTAGCACAGCCAGGCCCTGGCTCAGCCTAGGAAGAGTGGGGACATTTGCTGGCCATGCTTGAGCACAGGT
The DNA here is from genome assembly GCA_013397155.1 of Irena cyanogastra. Classification (NCBI taxonomy): domain Eukaryota; kingdom Metazoa; phylum Chordata; class Aves; order Passeriformes; family Irenidae; genus Irena; species Irena cyanogastra. The sequence goes on along the minus strand of VWZV01001883.1, from coordinate 88,367 downwards.
GACCAGCAGCTGCTAAAGGCAGCCCTTGCTACACAGAGGGCTGAAACTCTCCACTCTGGTATTTTACTTCAAGCCTGCACCAGGCACTGAAAGGTCTCACACAGGGTCACATGTTACCCACCACACTAGAGTACCAGGCCAGGCACTGAAAATCTGACAACTATTTCCTTATGTCCACTCCTTTTTCCTCACACAAGAATAAGGTGGCTAGCTGCTGTTGTGAATTGTGTTGTAATTACCTTTTAACTTCTATTTAAAGTTTTTAGGGTTAATGTAAATCCTTGCATTTTTGAGCAGAGCAAACAGACATCCCCCTGCACTGGTGGGAACTTGGAACAGCTCTGAGGCTGTCCCCACCTGGTACCTTCTGGAGTTGAAATTCAGCCGAAATTAAGCAGATAAGGTGCCATGCCTGCGAAGTGATGGCTAAAAGGAGATGCAAACAAATAGCAGTTTATCACCATATCTTGATTGAAGTAAGGTCAGAAACACTCTTCTTAACTGATTTGGAAATCCAAGTCAAAAACCACGCAGTGACATTCTGTTGATACAGGGTAGAAGAAGAGCCTCTCTTCTGCTAAAGCTCCTTTGTGATCCAGGTTGGACTGAGACCTAATACTCTACAATGGCCCATTGCCAGTGTGCTCACCCGTATTACTCTGCAGAATGGGTCTGCCTCTCTGCTGATGTGACCTTGGCCAACTATAGAGGTGGAAGAGAATGGGGCTTGTGAAGTCAGTGCAGAAAAAAGAGGCTAAAACCCAACACTACTCAGTTAAAGAGATCCTGGGACTATAAGATGGGAGAAAAAATCAAGAAGAGGTCTTTGCCACCACTTGAGAGGTGTTCACATCCGGTGTGCAGCTTCTTTCCTCACAGAGAAAGTGAACACATAGTCTATACATGAATCCAAACAGATGTGGAGCATTTGGATTTGACATTTCTTCTTCATTTGCTCCTTACAATGCTCTTGAAACTACTGAGCTGAGTCTGACAGGCTGGAATTTAGTCTTGCTAGTGGTGCATTTGATCCTTTCAGCTCATACCTTTCAAACCTCCACAGACAAATGCCTGCTCTCCCTCCCAAGACACCTTGCATGCAAGGCTTGTACCCAAGTGTAGTGCCTCTGGAGCATTTGAGCAGAACGTGTTTGCAGAAATGTGTCAGCAGGCAAGATTCACAGCTCCCATGTTATCCTGGTAAAGCTGATTCTTGAGCTGTGACACAGATTGCACATGAACCAACACATAAGAACATAACAGCCTCAATCCCAGACCTTCCCATCCCAAAGCAGGTTGGGTGAATTGCCCTTTTAATGTATTCTGTGCACCCATTTCTAAAGCAATCAAATGTATTTTCTCCTTATTTTCTGAATTCTCTTCAATTTAGCAGAATTTCTGCTCTCGCAGATCCTTGGGCTTTGTATTTACTGCTTAGCATCTCTGATGTTTTATTTCAGTTCATTACTCTCTGCTCGAATTTCTAGTAGGTCTAGATCCCTTTGTAGAATTTATCTCCATTTATTCTCTGGTCTCAATAACACTGCTACTTTCATTATCATGCAGCTTCCTCTCTCTTTAAGATCATTAAGGAATATATTCAATGAAATTGGATCAAATAAAATCCCATACAAGCTTCTCAATAATTTAATCCATTTTGATTCATTAGAGCACACATTTTTATTTTCATATTATGCCATTATCTTCATAATAAAGTTAATCCAAACTATTTTTAACTGCAAAAATCCAGAACATACTGCATGAAATTATTTAAATATAATATGCTGCAATTGTTGCTCATTCATTAACTAATTTTACAACTGCTTAAAAATAAAGGAGGTTGTAAGACTTCTGCATTGTAAATCCAGGTAACTACTTGTTCATAAGTCTATTATTGTCTAAATGTTTCATGAAAGCAATTAAGTTCCCATTTTCTGCCAGGTCTGTTTTTTTTCACCAAACAGAGACATCTAATTAGCATAGAGCAAGATAGATTCAATAATTCAGGAAGAATGTCGTAACAAATCTTCATCACCCAGATTGCTATACCACATCCCTCACCGATGTCTCTGAGCACATCAGTAAAAGGATCTGTTCATTCACGTTTAAATCATAAAATGCAAATATGTCAGGATACTCGTTGATGTTAGTGTGAACTTGCAGCTCTGTAAAGAAAAATCACAGAACAAGCAGGTGCAGAAAAAGCCTCTACACAAGCCAGAGCACTCAAGCACATGTGCAATAGTGTCATAAAAAACCGAGTACCTGCTGCAAATGACAAAAACAAAAAAGGGAAGAAAAAATAATTAGAAACCTAATGGCAAACAAACTTAATCAACAGCCAATGTAGTGTTGCAGAACATATGGTTGAATGTTCATTTCAGGCAAAACTGGAAGCATTCAGGCATCCTGACGTATTCTGCAAGTGTCCGTCACTCAGAGATGTTCCCTACTGCACTTCACAAGGCCCACTTAAAGGCCTTCTCAGTCCAGCTCATTTCAGCACCAGAGGCATATTTTGCTATATGTGGCACCTCCCCACTGCCACACCAAGACAGCAAGAGAAGTATCCACTCCAGTGGCATCTCCTCAGCCCTGCTGGGGCAAGAGAAGCGGAGGCAGCAGCTGGGGCAGCACATGCCTGGGGTCTGAAAGTCTGGCTGGGGCAAAAGAGGGGAGCAGAGGGAGAAAAATAACTTGTCATGGTAAGAGAAATAACTTTCGTGTCAGAGAAATAACTTTTCACATGGTGATTAATATGTTCTGTTAATACAGTAATACATTCTGTTTATACACCATATAAACATAGCTTCATATCTTTGCTTTAAAACAGTTGTGAGAGTTGGCCAGATCAAACATTTCTGTCATTCCCCAAAGATTTCCATCCTTCCTTCTGGTCAAGACAGGAACTGTACATCAAAAGAGTTTGAAAGCTAGCAGAGATCTTGGGAAGTTGAACAGGCATCGAGGATTGAGGAATTGAGGACTTCGCACAATATAAGGAACAGGAGTAATCAGGAAGGGATAAAATATGCATTCAGAGCGCTTTATCTTCCTGAAGATACTCTTTTCTGAAAATATATTTGTCCTAAACAACATATACAACGCTTTAAGGATGTTATTTGGTCACATAACTACTACTGTTGCCTGTGATGAAAAAGAATCACACATTTGAACAAAAGTTTGACCTAGTGAGGTAATCACAGATTGATACACATATGATTGCAACTCTGAGATGAGTTGAGGGAGAATTGCCTGGTTCTGTGGCATGAAAGGAGAGCTGGAACAGGCGTGTCATGCGTTGACCATCGGATGCAGTACAATGTCATGCATTTGCCTCTCTCTAGACAGATATCACTGCTAGGGGCCAGAGCTTTACTCAGCTTCCCAATAAATTAAACCAATGGGGCCTTGTGATGGCCTAAAGCATCTATAGTCACTTAACCTTGGCATTAACTTCAGCAGTCCAGCTGTACCAAAAAAATAGGGATGGCTCTATATAAGGAGAAGATCTGTAGCATCTTCACCACTGCCTGGGCTGTTCAAAGACCAACATGCCATAAAGTAGCATGACCCAGAAGAAGAACCATGGGTTGTGTACAAATCATTCTGTGGATCCTTGCAGCTATAGGGTCCAGTACTGGAGAAAGCTAAACTAGATAAACATTATCATCAGTAAATAAACAGCCAAAATACCACTGCAAGAGCCACAGCTCGTTACCCCTGTAAATTGCTGCTCCAGAGAAATATCACAGAGTAAGCATAAAAATAACTGAGCATGGTTTTGCTGAGGTCACTCACTTGTATTGCCCCAGCACAGAGGAAAAAATGAAAAAAAACCATTTATTTGCAAATTCTTCAAAACACTGCACAGAATCATCTCTACAGTACCTGACTTGCTTATGACTGGAACCTAGCACAGAAATTCCAGCTTCCTAGCTGGATTTAGATAGCAACACGATTTAGGTTCAAGTGGATCAAGCAACAGTAGGAAAACAGATAAACCTTAACTTTTTTTTTTTTAAATTTAGATATATGGCCAAGTTCTTTACTGTGCACTCTTAAAAAGAGGATACAAAACAGAGGACAGATTTGTCTACTGGTTTTTCAGCAACATATGTTGAAAAATTTAACTGAGTCCAGTTAAAACAATTTGACTGTTTTTCCTCTCTATTTTAGATTTGACAGGACAAGAGGAAATGGCTTCAAGGTATGCCAGGGTAGGTTTAGATTAGATATTAGAACTTTTTTTCATGGAAAGGGTTGTGAAGCATTGTGACAAACTTCCCAGGGAATTGGTGGAGTCTCCATCCCTGGAGGTGTTAAAAAAATGTGTGGATATAGCACTTGAGGCCGTGGTTTAGCAGTGAATATGATGGTGGTGCTCAATTGATGACTGGACTTGATGATCTTAAAGGTGTTTTCCAACATTAACAATTCTATTGTTCTAAATTATGTTGGTGCCTAGATGCAGAACTGAAAACCACTGAGGCAAATGTATGTTCTTTTATTTTTCTCCAGTATTTCTATATCCAGTCTAAAATCAGAATTCTGGGGTGATTAGATTTATTTTCTTTAAAACTACCTAATCTCTGTAAGACCTCTGGCAATTTTTGCAGGAAGATTCAGAAATCTATTTCTTATTTCTGTGTTTCCTTGCTTATCTGAAAACAAGAGACTTTTTAATGATCATAAAGTGCCCTTCCAGATCAAATGTAATAAAGACATCGGTCTTTCAGGAAAGGATACTTTTTCCTTTTCTCTTATCTAAATAGCCTCTCTAACATTTGTCTTTATTGAGTATTAGCTGCTCACAGTTGTCTCTCCATTCATTTCTCTCTCTAAACTCTGGTTAGGTATGCTCTCTATAGCTTGGTTGCCATTTCAATCACAGGGCCCAGTGGGCATGTTATGTCAATACAGTGATATTTGCAGTCTTCTCTATCTTTGTGTGTTTTATTGAACAATTTTATACCAATTGCACAAGTTAGGCCTCTGTGCCTTATGAATGTTTTATTCTCCGTCACCAACCAAGTGACATAACTTTGGGATTACAGAATGAACATGTACGGACATTTTTGCTGTTCTTTTGCATTTCATTTCTAGTTGAATAAAGAGGAGGAATAGTTCACTGACCACAGCAGTAAGAAAAGTGGTCTTTTGGAGAAGTGAGTTCCATTATTGGCACTGCCAAAGCAATTCTGTGGCTTTATCTGCCCTGCCCAAGAGCATATAATGCAGAGGTCCTTGATTCACTGGTCCTTGATCAAGCTAATTCCTAAAGCAAACCTCCAGAGCTGGCCCTGAATAACAATCGTCCTCTACTCCCAAACCTCGGTTGCTGCATGCTGCGCTGAGCAGCTGAAGGTGTGGCTGAAGTGTCCTGTTACACTTTCTCTGAGTGATTCCCATTTTCACACAGGTCCTTTTTCATGAGTAGGGAAACACATTTTTGTTGTGATGGTGAGCAAGCACCAGCACAGGCTGTCCAGGGAGGTGGTGGAGTCTCCATCTTTGAGAATACACAAAAGCTAGATGACGTGATCTTGGGCAACCAGCTTTATGTGTCCCTGCATGAACAGGGGGGTTGGACTAGATGGCCTTTGGAGGTCCATTCAACCCCAAACCTTCTGTGATTCATTGAGGAACCAATAGTTATCTACTTTAGCATGATAACTCCTCTCCAGGCTCTATGGGGTTGATGAACTAGATTTCCATCAACTGTAACAGGAGCCTAGATACCCTCCTGACACTGAGTCAGCACTATCTGAATGTATACATTTGAATCTGGAGCTGAAATTCAACTCATGTACCTCAGCTCTCTGTCAGAGATATGGTGACAATACACTGTCCCTTTCTGACAGAAATGTTGTTAGAGAAAAATGTTTAGTACTGGAAGAACTGTATCACTGCTAAAGAAGCTCATGACATTTACCTTACAGCGACTATTAGCTGAAGTCCCATCAATTCTAATTAATTCTGAACAATTGAGGGTAAACACTTCACCAAACACACATATGCAAAGCAAATTTTGGTGTGAGGTAGAACAGCTGCAATGCTACTTCCTTCATTTAGAAGGGGTTAAGAGAAGCTGAATCCTATCTAAAAATGGACAGAGTGTGACTAATGTGGACAAGTCACACTTGGGCCCTCAGCCAGACGGAGTAAGCACTGGTATGCAGCCTGAGAAAGTCTTTTGTCAGGGAGTAAAGGAGTGCTATTTTCCTTTTTACATCTGATGAAAGACAAGGCTTCACCAAAGCTTAATATTGCTCTGTTAATTAACTAATGAGCAGATGTTAACTGCTTCAGAAGTGCCAAACATTTTTGCTGCTATTCGCTTCAGAGTCAGATGTGTCTAGATGGTTTTTTTTCAGAGCAGGGTTTGAACACTTAGAGGTGCAACTGTAACCGGCTTGAACTGCAGCTGTGCAGCTGAATCTCCATACAGGCTCCAGAAATTGTCCTCAAGGTAGGGCTGTATTCTGTCACTTCTGTGCATGTAAAAAGGCAGCACTCACAGAGTGCTGCAGAATATGGACCTTAGCTAATTAACGCTGACTCATTAATCTCATCCAGCTGACAAAAGGGACTGGTTCTTATCCTGTTTTCAAGTAATAGTAGAATCATAGCATGATTTAGCTTGGAAAAGATGTCTAAGATCATTGAGTCCAACTGTAAATTTGATACTGCCAGGTGCAACATCTACACATCTTTTAAATACCTCCAGGGATGTGACTCCACCATTTCCTTGGGCAACCTATTTCTGTTCTTGACAATATTTTCCATGAAGGAATTTTTCCTGATGTCCAATCTAAACCTGTCCCGGCACAACTTCAGATCATTTCCTCTCGTCTTGTTACCTGGAAGAAGAAACCCGCCCCCACCTGGCTACACCCTCCTGTCAGGCAGCTGGAGAGAGTGATGAGGTCCCCCTGAGCCTCCTTTTCTCCAGGCTGAACACCCCCAGCTCCCTCAGCTGCTCCTCACAGCACTTGTGCTCCAGACCCTTCCCCAGCTCCACTGCCCTTCTCTGGACACGCTCCAGCCCCTCAACGTCTTCTTGCAGTGAGTGGCCCAGAACTGAACACAGGATTTGAGGTGTGGCCTCACCAGTGCTGAGTACAGGGGGACGGTCACTGCCCTGGTCCTGCTGGCCACACCAGTGCTGATCCAGGCTGTTAGCCTGCAGTAAAAGTCATCAAAAGGGGACTAAAGACACAGAGTTTGAAAGTCTGTGACTGATGTAAGCTGAAGCCCCAGAATCAAATGCAAGTCACAGAAAAATGAAAATCTAAAGCTTACTGAATAGATGAAAGGAAGAAAACTTTCAAACATCACCCTAACAGGGCTGCATTTTGTAAATTGCTGTCAGTTTGGTCTGAAAGGATATGGGCTGATTTCTCGCTTCAAGTGATGACAGTACCACAGAGCTACATTTTGTTGGATGATTTCTGAAAAAAGTCTTTAATCAAGCACTGCTGTAAACAGCAGTCTCTGACCTACCACTTCTACAGTTTGAATACGAATCTCCACATACATATCTGAAATGCCATGTGATATTTACGTAATTTCTCATTCTATTATAGAATGTTCTGCATGAAAAAAAGAAGAGCATCTAAACAACCAAGCAGGCAGTAACCTGGCACAAAGTAATCTGTTACAGCTCCTTCATCCCTTGACTTCTGTTTGTGCTGCGGAGGGACTAAATGTAAAACGTGATTTTTGACAGGCAACTACCCAAAGTGCCCAACAAAGTTTATAACTCCAATGCAGAGAAGCTTTCAAATCAATGCAAGTCATGCTGTTCCACTCCCACAGGCTATATACTTGCAGCATGTGATAAGCTAAGCAGCAGTAGATGCATTTGGGTTGAGATCTGCAATTAAAACCCAGTTTTCTTTAAAAAGTATAGTAGCTGTAACATCATGACATGAGCTGTGCCTTTTTCCAAAAGGAGAGATAAAAGCAGGTTCTAATTAAAGTCTCCTCTTTCTTAAATATGCTGTATCACCCTGTGCTAGTTGCACTGCTCAGAGTCCAAAAGGAGTACGCGAATTCTGCCTAATAAAGTTTTCCCTTTGGATCTTTTTAAGCTGTGTTTGGGCTTCTGTAAAACCTCAGTTTGTAATTCAGGAACTGGCTGTGTGTCACTACTCTCTCCATATCTTTGCAAACACTTGTGCACCTTCTGATGATCCGCAAGGTCTGCAATAAATACAGAGGTGCATGAGGAACATACCCAGGCCTAAAGCACTACTGAATACACCTGAATATAAAGAATTTCTATTTACTCAGGGATTCAATAATAATTATTTATTTTAATGATTAATGATTTTTTTTTATTAGCTGATCCAGCCAAGGAGACAAAAAGAAAAGGAAAAATAAATCATTTCCCAAACATATTCAGGACACTACAATAAAAAAGTCTGTGATCCCTACTAAAATAAAAAAACAAATGAAAACCAAATCAGAACCACCCATGAACTAACAAGTCCCAGATCATGCCGAACTACATGTCAATTCCAATGAGTAAAAAAGCTAATGCTGCATTTGACTCTCCTAACTCACAAACCTGCTGCCAAATTGACTCCCAGAGGCTGGTCCAGATATGGCACAAGAAAGAACCCTGACTAGTGGGGGCCCATCAATTCCCAGTGAAGACTTCCCCTAATCTGCTGTCAGTCACAGAATATGATTGTTATTATCCCAACTGCCAAAAGGCTCTGGAACTCCTAAAGCTGTGTCCAGAGATTTTCAAGTATTTTTTATCCTGCTGCAAAATACAGAAGATAAATGACTCTTCTGAGCTCCTCCTAATAATATTTGCCCTCTGACCTTTAATTAGCAAATGTAAGACAATACTCAACTTTCTTTTTTCCAATTTAAGAATCTAAAGTGGTTTTAGGGAATGTCACCCAGATGTGTATTTGAAATGCAGGGTGCAGAGGTGTTCAGGAAAGCTCAGTATGACCGTATGCAAGATCCCAAGACAGTACCATATTTTTTTATGAATTAAACTTCACATTTATGAAATCTTGAGAGACATCCTGTATTACCTAAAATAGAGCATACCACAGCCTTCCACAAGCCTAGGGAAGAGAAAGCTGTTTGGTACTCAACATTTTTTATAACATCTGGACTAACAAAAGTCAGGCTTTAACCTAAATTTCTGGGGTTTACTTTATGTTACAGTACAACCAAAATGTAATAGCTACTAACGAAACCCACAAGACAAGTCAGTTCTTGCCCTTAGGCAAGAAGAAAAGTTTTCCTTTTTAAGAAACTTTGGAATTATTACCATATAACTATTGGCTGTGCGTGAAGCTACTGGGAATCTGCTGCTGGAGGCAGAGACCTCTGTCAGGAGCACGAGGCACTGAGTTGTGCTGGCTGCTGGTTTATTTCCCTGTAGAATTTAATCCTTAAAGCTCTCTTTCGCCAAACACCTGCACATCCAAATGACCACTTTTATATCATCTTCTCCCACTCCCTCAACAGCCACAGTTCCCTCAGCCTTGCCCTTCTAAACCTGAATGGAGCTGATTGGGGAAGAAAATCCCAGGTAAGCTTTACGAAAGAATAACAACAACACCAACAAGAACTTCTGATGGATGCCTGAAATAAATTGAAATGGTGTCTCTCTTGACCTCTAATATTTTATATTTGTCATGTTGCTCCTGAACTTTCAATCCTAGAGTCAAATCTAGTACTGATCAGACAGCATAGGTATTGGACTTACCTGACTTAAACTCTCAGAAAGAGCTCTAATTATATGACACAGTCTGGTTCCACCTTGCTGCTTTTTCAGAAATTGCTTGTCTAAATCACCTGGATCTTCCTGCTCCAGTGACTCCCCAGCCTTTCTGAACTTGCCATTGCTCATGGTGATCCAGTATTACTTGCTGGACCCCACAGGGTGCAGCCAAACAAACTATGACGCATCAGCATCCTGAAATAATCCTCTCCCACCTCTTCTGCTGTCACCCAGACCAAATGCCCGAGGACCACAGTTCTTGCTCTGGATCAGACTTCTCTTAAGCGAGGCTGCCTATTTGTGCCAAAGCTCTCCCCAGATGTCTCCACGCCAATAATTAGAAATACCATAATTTTCAGCAATACCTTATTAAGAACTCAAAATCATTAGTTCTTCTGCAAACCTTACCCTAATTGTTGGCAATCAGTCATCCCTATTAAGTAGTGCCAGGAAACGTTCCCAACCAGTGGAACTGAATCACTTGGACTGTTAATTCGTTACAGTGCTCCTTGAGACAGTTTTGCTCCAGGTCATCTAGAAACTTCCCAAATATTCCTTGGTACAGGAAATAGCATGGCTAACAAGTACAGTCAGCAACTGGCCACCCTGTGCTGGACAGATGAGAATGTAATGCCATGGACATGGACCACCCCCTACTGGGACATATTCCAGGAATGTTTTCCTTACACAGACATAACCCCAGGGTCTTCCACAGAAAAATAGATGAAATTCAAAAGTAAACATAATAGAAGCCATTTGCGGTAAAACAAAAGAGAGAGAAAATGTTGGTGATGAGATCCTCACCAGTAATACCATTCCTTTTCCATCTACCCAAGATCCCTCAGCATCCTACTGTGAGAAGCAAGTTCACCACCAAGATGCAAGCTATCTTAAGTTGAAAATTAACACCTTGAACTTTATCTAGAACCACACTGAAAAGCAGGAAGATTCAAGAGCATAAATGCTACCAAGTCTCCTGAGGAAAGCACAGCCAAGCCAGGAAGGAGCTGCATTATTCCCCAGGCAGAGCATATTGCAAGGATTGAAACTCAAAGGGCACAGCCTGGATCACTGCAGCATTGTTTGCATCTAAAAAAAAAAAATCACAATTCTGTAGATAAGAACAGGTAGAAAAATGGATGGGGTCTGTTCAGTTCTACATTAAGAAGAACCAAGGACTCATCTTGCCTTCCATTTAGTGATTTTGGCTTTAATGGAGAGACTGACTCTCACTTGTTGCCTCACTTATATAATTTGTTTTCTATTTTTATCCACAAGAAATTTTAATTTCACCTGACTTAGGCTAAGTATCAATATGATCACTCTTTCCCCATAGGGAAGCCTGGCTTGTGGCTCTCAAGGAAGAGGTGGAGTATGTCTGTTCCCAGCTTGCTGGTCAAAGCTCATGCTGGATGAGTTGCTACAGTGGTGGACAGTGGTCATTGGAGAGGTGTGAAAATAGACTGTGTCAGGCTGGGTCCCCAAATGCAGTACTAGTAGGCCCTCAGCTTTGTGATGCCTTGGCTGGGAGCTTAGCTGGCAAGTAATTCTGCATCAAGCCAGAAAACACTGCAGCTGTGGTCTCCTCATCAGCCTGAAGTGTGAACTATGAATCATAACCCACACTGCCCTCCCACCTAAAGAAGCAAAATGAAACCTTCTTTCTGCAATATTCACGATATCACTGAGGAACTCTCCAGCACAGAACACTCTGAAGGCTGAAGGGTTGAGCAAGTTTGAGAATTCCAAGTTTGAGTCATTCATGGCCATTAAACTGAGCAGTATGCATGGCACCTTACCATACCGTATGGGCAGGACCATATCCTAAACCAGAGTGCTGGGATCGGGGTGTTACTTGAGGACAGCGATCATTCTTACATGCTTCATCCAAGCATGCACTGCTGGCTCTCTGTAGAGACAGTGTCCTGGGTAAAATGGTCCTGAGGCAGCAAGGCCATTGCTTTGGTAACATCTGGGATGGGCCACTGTGTACACGGAAAGGGCCTGGTACAAAGGAGGATGGACAATACCCACAGGAAGCACTAAGGATTACAGAGTGTCATCCAACTATTTTTCCATGAGTTGTTTGAGAAAGGGAGCAACCCCTTCTCTCCTTGACCATTTGAAAGGCATCCAGGTGTCAGGTCCTTTGCTAAATAATAGCAAAAACAGTCAATAGGTACAACCAAGAAGCTGTTCAGAGACAGTCTTCCTTTTATTGGAGCTGTGTGAATGTGCACTCACAAGATGAAATTTGCTCTGTGTTGAAACACTGCTGGCACTGCAACAAACTCAGTCCACTTTCCTGCTCCAAAGAGTAACTGATGAGGGCTATGGAATGGTACAGGACTGTATAGGGCTTGAGTTTTCTCAGTGAGATAAACAGCTAGAAGGTGCTTCCCAAATGAAATGCCCTTTTATTCCAGCCTCCTGACTCATAATCCTCTGCGAGTGCAGCTGGCTCAACAGCCTGCTCTGCTGACTTGCTTGTGTCTTCCCCACAGGACACTCCAGATTCCAGCAGCCCTGCACGTGCCAGAGGGTCCTTCTGCACCCAGCTTACCCCAGCAGCAGAAGAAGGGGCATGTGGACACAGGCTGCCAGAGAACACAGAGGTCTCACACTTTTGTTAAAGGGCGCCATTCATATGGGTGATTATGACAGGACAAAAATTTGAGAAATGAAGAAGCATGCCTTGTCACAGAAGTAAGCCTGACACAGACCAGTGATCACTAACAGTTAAAGATGAGTACCCACCTAATTCCAGAACATCATCCTTTATGACACCTAATTTTGACGATTACAGCAAGGAATGTAAAGAAAAAGACTGAAAGAAGGGGAACAGAATATTGCAGCTAAAATGAATTTTTACAAAATGGGCCCAGTTAACACTTCAGGCCCTGGTTTGATTTGCTGAAATTACATGCACTTTAACCTCTTGTGATGCACAAACTATTCAATTAACTTCTTACTAACAAAGCATGACAAATTAATTTAAGTAGGGAATTTAAAAGAGGAAAGACCATGTCTGCATCTAAGATGGACAGTTAGCTGCTTTCACCTAATCTCCTATTTCCAGGCTGTTTTCTAGCTCCCTTTTAATCCAAAAGGCGTAAAATAAAGTATTTCTCAGAATAAAATACTCTACCAATTAAAATACTTTCTAGTTACCTAAGCTTGCTTAACCAGTCAGAGAACTGTGAGAGACACCTAGATCCAGTACCCACTGCTCTCAGTTTATGACCTTTCCTTGACTTCAGGCAAGCTTCAGGCAGAAGGTAATGTTCTTACTCAAAAACTATGGATCCTCTGGGGAGGAGAAGGGCTACAGAAAAAGCCTTGAAAAGAGAACTGAAAGAGAACTGTGCAGGGCTCTAGGAGCTCTGAGCTCTGGAGTGTTTTCTCTTACATGTAAATAGTTATTGAAGTGCATTTATCAGAATAAAAAAGCAGAATATCTGAAGGTTTTTGGCATCTTAAAGTCCCAGCTGCTTACAAACAAACAAAAGAAAGGAAAAGAAAAAACCAGTCATCATTTTTCCAACATTAACCTGGAAGAAGCAGAAACTTTGTTTTCACCCATGGTGCCATCAGAATGCACAATGTACCACAGTTAAAACAAGACTGATGATACCTTGCTAGGTTAATAACCAGAGCAGGAATGATAAAAATAGTCTCAGAAAGAAGCTAAAGATGGCAGATAGTCCTCCATTGTAGTTAGAGAAAATAGGCAATGATAGGGGACAAAAGAATGTTTCCAGGGCACAGGAAAAGTCACTTTCATTAGAGTTGACCATTAGCCACAAGTCCATCCAAATGTAACATGTGGAGAATCCTTGAGGTCTGAGGGATAATCACATTATTTTAAAAAGTACAACAAGATATGAAAGAAAATTCTCATTATTAAGGTCTGAAACTGGATCCCTAACTGGAGAAAAACAGGGATAGCTGGAGGGTAATAGCAATCCTCTAAAAGACGAGAGATAAGGAACATCTGCTAGCAGGGACCAGAGTGAAAAAAGACCTGTCTGTGAATGGACATAAAATATTAATATTCCCATATCTAAGTTCCTCTAGACAATGGCAGAAATAAAGAGCAAACCTTGAACAAACAAGAGTTTTGTGACAGATATTCTGTGAAATTTAAAACCCATATTTCACAGTATGTCATGATTCACGGATGCCTCTTCACTATTGCACTTCCCAAGAGGACTCAGAGCACAGAGCCCTGGAGACTGAGACACCACCAGTCCCTGAGTAGAAGAGATTAGATTTCAATGCACTGGTTTTCTGTTGGTTGCCTGCTAGCTTGTCTTTGTTTCCCTGTGTCATTTTAAGTCTGCCTGTAATCTGCATACATATTACAGTTAAGTGGCCAGACCAACAGGGACCTCAGCAAGCCACTGAACACACAAAAAAGGCTAATGAACCCCTTGACACTTTGCTGATGCGCACTTCGCATGTGTGCCATGTTTTCCTCATGGTGGCTATTTTCCCTTGGAGAGGAAAATAACTGGAACTTACAGCAATTTTAGCAACCGGATATATAAAGGAATAGAATTCCTCGTGATAGATGTCTGCCACTGACATCATACTGTATGAAGCTGTTTAATAGCCACAATAAGCTTCATTTTGGAAGCAAGAGCTGTGTATCATTTTGAAGGCTTTTCCTTGTCTGCTGTAATGATGAGGAGATACCTTTCCTATTTTAGCTTGATTTTGCTCCTGGACCATTTATATATCTTCAGTTCTCATGTGATTTAGTCTGTTTTCAGAATATCCTTGTTCTTCCCACCAGCATTTTCATATATAGCTGCTGCATCACCTCCAGCCTCCATTTAGCTAAGCTAAACAAGAGAAGCTCCTTTATTTTTTTCTGATACAACAAGCTCTTCCTTCTCTTGTTACACACAGTAATTCTTTTCCTGACATTCTCCAGTCCAAAGGCAGAGCTGCACAAGTGGTCCTAGACACACTCAGGAGAAGACCTTGCAATGAATTTTTCCATCTCTCCTTTCACATACCTGCAGTACTGCTAGCATCATACTTGGATCAGTCAATACACCAAGAAGTTCCCTCTGGAAAAGAAGCCCAATCCTCAGCTCACAGAACACTGCTTCCTGCAGTGCTGCCTGTTGAAGGCACTCAAGCAGGACATACAGAGCAAAACCATTCTGTATGAGGAATTAAGATGCAGCCTTAATGCTGTATAGTAAGCTAAAATTGATGGCTGGACATCAGGCCTGTGTTATCTACCTGCAGCAAAGTCCACACTGCCAAATTTTTCTGAGTCCTTCTCTATTCAACCTGAGGTTCAATGTGCACTCAAACCTGTTGACGTTTCTCTCCTAGCATGAGCTACTGAGCAATTTTGGAGATCCTGACTAAATTTGAAGCCACACAGGCAAAGATTCACATGCTAGGTGTGCTGGAAGATTTTCAGTGCATTTGTTCTGACAGTAGAGAACAAAACCATGATAAAACATCGATGTCTGGGTGAGCCTGCAAATATACCTAAAAGACATCAGCATCCCAGCTGATGTGAGCCACTGCACATCCACAGACACTCCTCAGCACTTGCCTGCAAGCTGGTGAAAGTTTTATAACACTGCATGTGTCCTTCCTTTTGCAGTGTGATGGAGAACCTAATAGAATGTGTTGGCAGAAGTTTGAGTCATCAAAGATATGGGGAAGACTGAAGCTTGGCTGCAGTGGGAATTGTGTTTCTTGTGCAGGAACACCACCACACTCTGGTAGTCACAACAGGGCAAATGAACTGGAAGGGAGATGAGGCTCAATGTCAGACATCCTATCAAACTCCCTTTGCTGCCTTCCAAAGTGTGCTGCAGTAAACAGCTGCAGATCTTGCAGATGTGCAAAGCTCTTCCCAGACTATTTGAGATGAGGCAAAGGCCACTGGTTTTGGCCAAGGGATGAATCTGAATGAATTAAAGGACAAGGAAGAAAGGCCTGATTTGTCTCAAGCACACTCAGCTGAGGAACTTGTCAGCAACAATTGACAGAATGAGAGAACACAGTCTTAAGCAGCGCCAAGGGAAATATAGGTTGGATATTAGGAAAAAGTTTTTTACAGAAAGGGTGATAAAGTATTGGAAAGGTTTGCCCAGGGAGGTGGTGGAGTCACTGTCCCTGGATGTGTTTATAAAAAGACTGGATGTGGCACTCAATGCCGTTGTTTAGTTGAGGTGTTAGGGATGGGTTGGACTCGATGATCTTGAAGGTCTCTTCCAACCTTGTGATTCTGTGATCAAGAGCAAGGCTGGAAAATGCCTGGGACTGAGCTGTGCTTGCATAAGGGTGAGCGAGGAGAGCAGCTCCCAAAAGGATTAGTGAGCCACTCTCAGCAGCTTTTCAGCAGCTCTCCAGCAGCTTTACTTCACAGGGGTCACAGCAACACCAAGCCAGTCTCAGGTGACAGAGATATTTCATTAGGAGGTACCCAAAATGCTGTACAATAGGCATGCCTGACATCTAAGACATTGTCTTGTTCTAAAAAGAGAAATGCACAAGCAGCAATATAGGAGCCAAAGCCAAATGATCAGCCAGGAGCAATTGTACTCATCAAACTTGTACTCATCGTGAGAACTGGAAAGCAAGGGCTATAAGCAACCACTGCCATGGAGAAAAAGTGCTAGATGCTGCATGGTCCCTGGGCATTGATCAATACTCAAGCACCTGGGACTGGAGCTATTTATCTACTCATTTATTTTACAGCTTTACAAAATTGTTCTAAAGTGCTTCTCTTTGCCTTCTATTTTCCCACAGATGATTCAATATAAATTATAGTAATTATGTATGGTGAAGAGAGTCATTTGCTTTAACAATTGTGTGAAGTGTAATTGTTATCAGTTTCATGAGATTTCTGTCTTGTCCAATTGTCCACATAGTTTGAATGATCTGTACATCATGGAAGTGTGGATGTAGAGATTATGCTCAAAGGATAAATTTTCCATATGGTTTCTATTCAATTTGACTTGGAGCTTTGGAACCAAATTGAATTTTCTGAGGGAGTTAGAAAGAAGAGGTGCTAGAAAATACTTTCTAGAGGGAGGCAACAATAGAGAGAAAAAAACTCTGTAGCTTGTCCTCATAACATTCTCACATAACAGACAATCAACAGAGGTCAAAAATGCCACAGCCAATTTCTATCTTTAACAAAAATGACAGGACAAGAAGAATTTTAGCTGAAATTTTCTTTCTAAGGCGTGCAAGAGCATTTTCCAACACAACTTTCTGGAGCTGGAGTTAGAGATTTTCAGCAAGGCATTTGAAAAAGAACCTAAACCATTCATCTCTCATTCTAATGTGTTAAATGGGACTCTAAAGAAAGATAAATCAGGCTCAGTTTAAAGCTAAATTAAACAGATTTTGTATTTTTAAAGCACTGTCTCCAGACCTCTCACCCCGTTGAGTCCCACCAGAACAGCAATGGTACAATACCTATGACTGATTTTGCTCAAGTTTCTGCTGTGGCTGAGCCAGTTAAAATACAGAAGATCTGTATGTCCTTATGCATTTCGATTCCTCATTTCCTCTATGTCCTCACAATCCCTTTTTGGTAATGTCATACAGATGTGAGTTCAGAGATCAGCAATTTCTTAAGATTCACTTGTTCCTTAAGGAAACAGAAACCAGAGGAACCCAAATGGGACCCCTATATTTGAGTGCTCCTCATTGAGGACTGAAGGACCCCACTTCATGAAGATATTTCATTATAGTATTTATTTTCTAATGATTTCTAGCAGCCATTTAAAAAAGGTTAGATTTTACTACCTTTTTTTTTTTCTGTCCCTGCTGCCTGGAAAGTTGATAGCAAATGTGATTGCTCTGACGGTGTACATAATACCTTTTGACTTCAACTTTTCAGTTATTATGGCAAGCATAAACCCAGCTATTATTGTGTGACCATGGCCTTTTGCAATAAATACTTCTTTCTCTGTGGTGCTTAAATCTCCCCTTCATACACTGCATACATTTTTTAGATAGAATTTTCAGCCTACCATGCAGGATTGGCACTCTAGGACCTCTCTCATCCCTGTGAGCCCTCTCTGCACTCTGAATTCATCTCCTGTGAATCACTCAAGCACAGATCAGCAGAGGTGAGAAAGCCCTTACAGAGGTCAGCTAGTCCAGTCCCCTGCTCAAGGTAGGGTCACCTTGACTGGGTTACTTAGAACCATGCCTGGGCTGGCTTTGAGTATCTCAAAGGATGGAGACTCCACAACCTCTCTGGGAAACCTGTTTCGATGCTCAGTCACTATCGCAGTAAAAAATGTTTCTTCTCACATTTAGATGGAATTTCATGTTTCAGTTTGCGTCCATTGCCTCTTGTCCCATCACTAGGACACGGCTGAGAAAAGCCTGGGTCTATCTTCTTTACTCATGTCATCATATACACATTGAATAAATCCCCCTGAGCTTTCTCATCCTCAGGCTGAACAGTCCCAGTCCCCATATATCAGACACTCCAAGCATTTAATAATTTTCATGGTGCTTCAATAGACTTGCTCCAGCATGTCCAGTATGTCTCTCTTGTACTGGGGAGCCCAGAATTGGACATAGCACTCCAGGTGTCTGCTAAGGCTGCGCAAGAAGGAGGGATCAACACTTTGCTTAATGCAGCCTGGGATGCTAGAGCTGAGATCAGTGTTTCTGGCATACCTCATGGAATGGCACTGATAGTCTCCTACCACCACTGCTGACAGCTAGCCTACTTTCCCAGGTACATACCTTTGGATACTTAAAGCAACTCTGACCTGCGATTTCTTCAGAAGCTTTTCCTCCTCTGTCCTTTACAGCTGCTAAGATCCCAATTTGTAATAAAGGTTTTGTTATTAGATAGCAAGTACCTGACCTTTCATTGTGTACCGTTAAATTTCAGTCCCTCTCAATTACTGCGGTCCTCAAGGTCACCCAGTTATTTCTGAAGATAGTTTGAATATCTCACATTTGTCCAACACATAACCTTTCTCTTTGTAAGTTCTGATTACCTTTTAAAAGTCTCTCTAGTTGGAAAGCCTCAAGTATTACCTTTTTTATTCATTTTCCTGGCCTTTTTTTAAACTTTTATTATTTCTCCCTTGTCTTTCATCTTATCTGCAGTTATGCACCCCAGCAAAGCCCTCCATCATCCTCTGATATCGAGGGGACTGCTTGGCACCACCCATTAATTTTCCACTCACTGAGAATGAGGTATATGTACCTTGCAGCAGGAATAACCTAGGTAGGTACTGCAGGTACCTACTTACTTCCAAAATTACCAACCTAGATCAAACCAAGCTTTCAGTCTGGGCTGTTAAATCCACTTAAGAATCATTCCTGTGCAGGTAGCTGCTCCTTATGTCTGAAATACTAGCATGGTTCTATCAGTGTAAGATGCAGCATTTAAGCTACATGCTGTGCTAGCCAGAGATCTTCACTGAGCTACAAATGATGGCTGAATGACTTCCTAAGGTCTCACAAATAAATCAGAGTCTAAAACCTCTATATGCAGAATGGAAAATGTTGTCTGCCATGGATATATTCTTGCTAATGGAATTGCAGCTGTGATTTCTTTACTTCCTTTGAGAACCTTTTCAATTGATTTAGACATTAGTATGTAGGACATGTGTAGGCCAAATTAAAAAAATTGAACATTCTTTACAAAGTGCTGGCTAGATTATTTACCAAACCTAAAGACAATTCAAAACCTTTTAAAATCTTAATTATTTACGATTTAATTCTTAGCCTCAAGCAATAGCATGACTAGATATTGGATAATATGATAATTGCCATACATGCTCTTTGGGAGTGGAGCCAAATGCAGGGACACTTCTTAAAAGCTATACATTTTTAGAAATTGAGAATAATGTGGCATAGCCTTGGTCTACATAGTTTGCATGTGAGGCTTAAAGCATTGCAGTATGGTTTTGTCTCCTTAAGTTATTTGTAGCTCTGTGGTCAACAAGGGAAAGTCATCTTTCATGAAGTAGTTGATAGATATGTTTTTTTCTCCCATTTTCCATCTTTAGACTTTTTTTGAAAAATTGAAAAGCCTTTAACTCAAAAACTCATTGAAGTACCAGTGTATGAAAACACATTTGAGTTTTGAATAGTTGTCAATAACCAGGAAGTAAATCAAGACTTCTAAATTAAAATTGAAAGGTATTAACCTTGAGAGCCTTTTTAGGAAAAAAAAAAAAAAAGCATGAAGGGTAACATTCGCTTAGTTCTATAAAATCTGAAGACAGACAGACTTTCAAGCACTTGGAAACCTTTCAGTCTGTCCATACTGAAAACAGCTCTGTTTCACCTGCATGAAAACCCATCATACTTTGCCTTTTAGGTTACATTTCTGACTTGATGAGTACTCAAAGAATAAAAGCAGAAGGAAGATGTGGCCCTGTTAATTAGTTTAGAAGGAACTCTACACAATCAAGCAGCCTATGAGCACTAAACACTATCAGCCATTACCAGGTGGCCAAGGGGCCGAGGTGAAGGACTGGCTGGCAATTGTCTCTGCTCCACAGGGGCTGGCCACCAGAGACCCTCCATTAACTTCTACTCTAGGAAAAGTGATTAAATATGCAAGACGTGGTGAAATGAGGAGCAGGTAAAGCTGCTCTGGTGGCGGCAGGCTCAGCACAGCCAGGCAGCAGCATGCAGCTTGCCCGAAGTGGGGAGCAGAGAGGACACCCAGCCTAGGGTGGTGGAAGGAGGGTGCCACGGGAGAGCAAACTAGAGGTGAAGAGACTGAAGAGAGCATAGGAAACTAACTGAGGGAAAGTAAGGGAGGAAGAGTGCTCAGAGACCCTCCTGATCTCAGGGAAGACCTCCCTGGAAAGTCTTTAGAAAGGCCACTTTTGGGGAAAAAACAACTAAACAAACAAAACCAAACCAAAGGAGAAAAGAATAAATGGACTTGAAATTCTCTGGTCACCTATGTCAACACTCACACCTGCACTCCCCCAGTACCGGGAACATTGCAGATAGTCCCATTCTCAGCAAATGGGAGGTATGGGAGGTTGGTTGCCAGAAAAGGGAGAAACAGAATCTGGCATTTACCTTGACATGTCATGAGATGAGAATGTACTTATGGGTTGCTACCATCCAGCAGCTGACACACACAAACATGATCACAAGTAACTCGTGGTGATCATGTTTTTCAGATTTTTTTCTTGGTACAGAATCACAGAATGGGTAAGGCAGGAAGAGGTGACAACAGGGTTATCTGGTCCAATCTTCCTGTTCAAGCAAGGCCATCCTAAAGTACATTGCACAGGACTGCATCCAAACAGATCTTGAGTATCTCCATTGAGGGAGGCTCCAAAACTGCTCTGGGCAATCTGCTCCAGTGCTCGGTCACCTGCACAGTAGAGAATTTCCTCCTCATATTCAGCTGGATCTTCTGTGCATCAGTTTCTACCCATTCCCCCCTTGTCCTATTCCTTGGCACCACTGAGAAGAGCCACCCTGCATCTCTTGGCACTCACCCTGTAGATACTTCTAGATATTGACAAGATCCCCTCTCAGCCATCTCTTCTCAAGGATGAACAGGTCCAGCTCCCTCAGCTTTCCTTGTAAGAGAGATGCTCCTGTCCCTTCATCATCTTTGTAGCCCTCTGCTGGACCCGCTCCAGGAGCTCCATGTCTCTCTTGTCCTGAGGAGCCCAGAACTGGAAACAGCACTCCAGACAAGCAGACAAGAGGTGAGGTCACCTGGTGATGTTCTAGCACCTAGCAGCACAAAAAAGAAGCACAATAAAGCCTGAAAGCACTCGTCCCAAACTACAGACACTGTGAGCTCGGAGCAGACTACAACAGAGAGCAGTTCAATATGTAGAAAGCAGTCTTGGCCACCTTTTAGGAAATGAAGGAATCGGGAGAGATCCAACTCACATGAAAGTGACAAAAATACCAACTCCCTGAGAGAACTGCAAAAGTACACTACTGGGATAGCAGTGTCAAGTATGGAAGAGGCAGTCACCCTCACAGCAAATCTACTTTATCACAAAAACAGCACTTCAATGACTGGCTTCACAATGAGCTGCTGAAGCAAAATTGTTCCAGTGGGGAACAAACACAAACAAAACAAAGCATATCATTCTTGGACCAAAGAGGAACAGTTTTCTTTTGACCCTGGAAGCCAGAAGTTTGATCAACATGTGCACAACACCACAGTAATAATGACTGCAACAGCTATCAAATCTCCTGGGAATATCCTTTGGTGAAGTCTGGCTCCTTTACCAGCAAGATTTCACATCATGATCATCTCATAGTTACAAAACACCATTAAAAGAGAAAAGAGAAAGTGTCTTGTAACAGATTCTTTCTCACATAATGCCAAAGAGGAGGGAGAATTGAGAACAGAAACACATGATATTATAACAGTCAGCAAAAGTCATGAGAGAAAGATGAAATTATGATATAAGTGAAACTTCTAAGAAAATAGGTGTCATCAGGCCAGTCTGCACAAGAACAACAAGCTCCCTGCCATGTCTATTAATTTGGGGATGGAAAAGCAGATCCGTGTGAATAATGAGCATAGCTAAAATTGATTAATTGACTTGAAGACATTTTAATTTTTAAGGAAACAGTGGACATAAAAGATTATAAGGGGATTTTTATGCAAAAAAACGAATCCAACAACAACAAAAGAAAACAATCAAACAAAAAAACCCAAGAAAACTCATACTTTTCTGGCCCTACATGAATTCAGAAAACAGGACATGTTTAGAATTTGCTGCATTTGTTTCAAAGTGCAAGGAGCTGCTGATAATTTATGGTACTCCTCATGGAGTCTGGCAGAAATTGGCAACTGATTTGTTTGAGCACAGCAAAGCTCTATGCAATGATAGCTGATTACTACTGTCATTTTTTACCAAGTAATTCAGCTAAGCTTTACATTATCCAGCACAGTAGTGAATGACATAATACAATGTTTGCCAAACTTCTGACGAGCTTGTTTTGAACACAGAACAAGACACTTCCAAGACTGCAGAGGATCATGCTTCATACAAAAGTTGCAATCTATGTCAAATATATGAATACCTAAGCAAAATCAGATGTAAAAAGCCAAGAACAAGAGTCCCAAAAGTGCCAGTCACAGGCTTCAAAATCTTCACATGTGCACATTGAAGAGGAGTTCATCTTTAACGAAACCAGCTGAGCACAAGGCTGTAGTGGGTATAGCCCCTTTCAGTTTTCCAAGGACCAGTACTGTCCATCAGAAACACTTAAATGTTGACTACAGCCCCAAATTCCACTTTTACAGAGTTTCTGGACAATATGAATTTGGAGATCACCCAGACACACTCCTATGCAGAAAATTTCATGCCTCCCCTCTGACCAGACTTGTCCTAGTCATAGAAAGCACCCTCTACCACCTTCCATTGACTGGACAGGTCAGTGAGTACAACTGCAATATTAATTGCAGAACTTGAAAATCACAGAATCTCAGAATGGCTTGGGTTGGAAGGAACCTTAAAGGTCATCTTGGGTTGGAAGGAACCATAAAGGTCATCTTGGGTTTGAAGGAACCTTAAAGGTTATCTAGCTCCAACCTCCCCTGTTGTGGGCATCAACACCTTCCTCTAGACTACGGTATTCAGAGCCCCATCCAACCTGCCCTTGGACACTTTCAGAGACAGGGCATCCCCAGCTTCTCTGGGCAACATCTTCTAGTGCCTCATCACCCTCATAGTAAAGCATTTCTTCCTAATATCTAATCTAACCCTACTTTCTTTCAGTTTAAACCATTGCCCCTTGTCCTGTCACTACATGCTCTTGTAAATAGCCTCTCACCATTGTAGCATCCCTTCAGGCACTAGAAAGCCACAGTTAGGTCACCCTGAAACCTTCTCTTTTGCAAATGAAGCTGCAATGTTAAAACCACCTTGATGAATAATATTTTAGTTACTGTGTTATATGGTCTCATGGACTATGCTGTATCTGCTAAATTAATTCTAGATGAAGTTGAGGTGGGTTGGAAGATAGTGTTTGCCCTTGAAATTTGGCTACATTTTGACTACAAACCCAAATACAAACTCCAATGAGTTTGTACATCACAGATATAGAATCATGGACCCATTTGAGTTGTACGGGACTTTTAAAGGTCCTCTAGTCCAGTCCCACTGCAATGTGGAGAGACACCTTCCACTAGAAGCCTCTCAAAGCCCTGTCCAACCTGACCTTGAATGTTTCCAGTGATGGGGTACCCACCACCTCTCTGGGCAACCTGTTCTAGTATTCCACCACTCATTGTAAAAACGTTTCTTCATAATATCTAGTCTGAATCTATATTCCTTTAGTTTAAAACCCCTTGTCCTGCCACTACAGGCCCAGCTAAAAAGCCTGTCCCCATCTTTCTTATAAGCCCCTTTTAGGAATTAGAAGGCTCCTCTGGGGTCTCTGCTACCCACGCTGCTTTGGATGCAGCCCAGGACACCATTGGCTTTCTGGGCTGTGAGTGCACACTGACAGCTCATGGCCAGCTTTATCATGTCATCACTGAGGTACAGATTATCAGAGCCAAACCAGCTATTACAAGGATTATGGCACTATTTATTACTGAATGAAAAATTTAAAAAAAAAAAAAAAAGAGAAAAAAAGAAAAAAATTTTTTAAAAATAAATTTCTTTCAAGTCACCCCAGAGCAGAGGTTAGCTGTCACACAAGCCTTAAAAAACAACCTCACACAGTTCTCAGTTTCAAAAGGTAGGCCTTCTTTTTAGTCTATAAACACAACAGCATCAGCAGTAGGGGAAGGAGAATTGTACCAAAACAGAGATCCAGTGGCCCAAAGATGCTTAAGTCAAAAACCTTGCAGAACTGCCAGCAGCGAGACTGTGTCAAAAAGAACCTCCTTGCTGAAGATGAATAGTAGTAACTACATGTATTTATCAGGTTAATCCTCTTTCGATAACTGAGCAGTGGATGGGCATGTATTTCATTAAAATGGCAAAGGCTTTCACCTACCATAAACCAAAAATATAAACGTGAATATGAAAGGCCATGAATTATACACTCTGCTGTCTTTGATCATCAAGCAGGGAGGAGAGCTTTAAAAATTACATTCAGGAATCAGCTCCAGTTACCAGAACACCTCAACATCACAAGCATCAAGTAGGAGTTGATCTCATAGCTGATCAAAAGCTGATTTGTTGCCTGCATTTATGGTAAATACTTGCAACATACCAAGCTACCTGTAAGATGTGCACACTTCTCAGTAATCAGCTACAAAGAATATCTTGTCCATACATATAGAAAAATATCCTACAAAGAATAGCTTGTCTATACCTAGAGAAAAAAACAAATTAACAAGTTTTGGGTTAATAAAAGAAAACTCATTTTGCATTTACTGATTAAGAAATAAAGAGACAGAAAGACTACTGCCTGCTGGCAGTGATCTCAGTGCAGGAATCCTTCTACCATACCTGAACCACCCACACCAAGCCATGCAGACCCTTGCTTGGATCCTGTTTAGTAAAGCAAAGAGTCATCTCTTGGGCCAACAATTGCTCTAGGACCATTTTTATTTTTGTGTGTGTGCAGTCAATTCAGCCAGCACCAGTAGGCTGCTTCACTTCCCAGTGGCAACATGCCATTACACAGAGGTAGCTGTTTGTGGAGAGAGGAGAAAACCAAATGTCATATAGCCTCTCACTTTAGTCTTGTACTTGAAGACCCATGATTCCCCTCATCACTCACCTGAGGTGTTCCCTACATGCAGCCACATGGTCCCCAGGGAAATCTACTGTGTTGACATTGGTGACACAACCACTGCCCACCTCCCTTCTCTCTCTCCACTGCAAGCTGAGGGAGGAAGCCTGTGAGCTTCCAAGCACTAAAGCATCCTGCCAAACGTGCTGACTTCACTGACAGCCACGGTCATTTACTCAATAATTCACTAAATGCATCAGGTGGGCAACAGGACCATACATCAGCTCCAGCTGTCAGCTTCCTGCACGGATTGTCCTCAGCAAGCTGCCAGGCTCCTGTGCTCCTTCTGTACTTGAGTCTGCAGGCTCTTGCACGGGGTCAGTCTCAGGACTACACATGAGAGCCATCAGTCACTTGAAAAGCAGCAAGGCTCTGACATTCACACAGAGACAGGCAATTTCAGTGAGCCACAACACACACACGACAGCCTATGCCCAGATTATTTAGAGTTGAGAAGGGCCTGCCTGCCTGTCTTGGTGCTGGGCAGCAGCTGCCAACTCCTCACTCACACATAGGGCTTTTTAGATGCAATACTTAGATGTAGGTATAATGACCCAATGTTTTTCACTTTTATAAGCAGGCAGATCACTTTATATTTAAAGGTGAGAAACATCTTTTATTTTATACCTCTGAGCTTTCAAGTGTTTTTCTTCTCTAGAACAGGAATCAGTGAGGGTTGAGGACAACCAGAAGCTTGCCAGAGAGGCACTGCCCCAGACAGCATTGCAGTCCATGGAGGGGAGAGGCATCAGGCCTCACTGCCCAGCCCAGCTGCAGGACAGACATGGTGCAGGAAGAGCCAGAGAGGTGTCCCTGACCATGCTTCTACAAGAAAATATTTTCCAGAAGAAAGCTCTGCCGCACATGTGTGTGGCAGGAAGTGAGGGAGGAAGAGGAAGATCTTCTTTGAGGTTGTGCTTGATGAAAGCACGTGGAAGAGATGGAGAAGAAAATTCCCTCTTTAACTTCTCCCTCTTTCTAGGCATGGACATGCCATCTGTCTCCACAGCCTGAGGAATGAGAGAGTTAGAAAACCAAGGGTGAAAAAACACAAATAGAGAAGATTTCTGAGCCTAAGGGTACCACATTCAAGTGGACCAAGTGGGAATAAGGGATTTTTAACATCTTGAAAATTTTTTAGAACACAGAAAGGACACCATAAAATGTCCACAGGTTAGAGAAAATAGAAAACAGGATGAGAGAGGTTTACAATTGAGAAAACTGTTCATATGGTCCAATTTGAGCACTTTCTTTACCAGCAAACTGTGGAAACCAAAAATATGGATACATTCAAAACTGGCTGAATAAGTGCAGAAGAAAAATGTGTGCAGGGGTTTTAATACAAAATGTGTCATCTTTGGTTCTTTCTGTTCTTCAGCTACAGATTGCTGGATCTGGGAACTTAGGGAGAGTATCACTACATGTTTTCTCATACTCTTGTTATTGATCAATGTCAGATACAGGTCTTGATTTGAACAGTGCTTTGCCTGATCTGGCCCATCCCCAGCAGATCAGACAAGATCTTGGCAGATCCAGTATGTCCCTCTTTCTTCTCTTCCTCCTTTTTTTGCTTTAACCAAGGTAACTTTCCACCAGAATATATTTGGAAATGATAGATCACTATGATGTCAGTTTGGACAAAATGGCTGATTGATGTGCTTGTCAAATCCCAGGGGATTAACTCATTTGTGATAAATGTTAGGGAAACAACACAGGATCTCAGATGAGAAAGCCAGGTCATTGCTGCAGACACAGAGTACAGCAGGTCTGTGACCATTCCACATCCAAAAGCAGCTCAAAAGCAGAGCACCATAGAGCAAAGCACAGATGTGAAGTGACAAAGAAACCCCACCAACATTTTTGCAAAAGCCTGTTCAGAAGTGTGAGGAGAATGCGATGAAAAAGAGCCTCCACTTTCATAATGCTAACAAGCCAGGTCTCCATTACATCTGCACTGGACTAAATTCAGGGACTCTGTCTTTGAAATAATAAATTAGCTAATTAGAAAAAGGTTGGCTTCATCTTATATGATCTTTGCCCTGCTGCTCTGAAGGAGATACCAACCTCATAAGGAACCAGGCAGGGAACCTGCCACATTCCCTCCAGGACACAGACAATGACTGCATTGGCATTACTACCATGATCCCACAGCCTCAAGAGGGCTTCAGGCCTATAGGCAAGATTCCACTGTGACAGAAAGCTGGTCTGGCACTAATGATGTGAAACACAGCAGCAAATTTGGGTCCATGACAGAGAAAAATTTCAATATCTACTCTACATCAGAGGCAAAGAACAAGAACACTATTAACTAAAAAAGAAGATATAACCCTTCTGCCCTTGACTGACAAAACTGCTGGATATACCCCTAGGCAACCACTTGGATATTGTCTTTGGAGTTGTTAATTTCCACAGGAAAAATTAATTCTGTTTACTCCTTAAAAATGTCATTATAAGTGTTAATTTGTAAATCTCCTGGGCTGTATTTTCATCTGCACATTGCACTGAAAAGTCTCTACAATAATGGCACAAGTCTAATGACAGGAGACTATTAAATGAGGAATATAAACTTCCTTAAACAATTATTTCAATCCCACCAAGCAAATAGGCTTCGTAGGGGAGAAAATGCTTTTGCTGAAAAGAAGGCCTGCAAGACCAATGCTCCAAGGCCCAGAGTTGCTCCACAGGCACGTGGCAGGTGGATGGCGCTGCTCTGTGCCTCTCCCAGTAGCCATGACATGCAAACAACAGCGCTCTCTCCCTGCCGCACTCCACTGGCCTACCAGGAATTCCTCTGAGCCCCTTTAAAACAGTCACCAAATGCTGACACATTGATGAAGGAATGAGCTGCCATATCACTGCAAATTCAAATTCATTTAATTTAGTCCCACAGCAAAATTTAGCAAGGCTTTCTGTAGTCATAATAGGCTGAAATAACACATCTCAAGGTTCTTAAACAATGCATTAATATCAGAAGAGTTAGTTTAGCTTCTATGGTTCTTTCATCAGCATTTGACATTGCTGATCACACCCTCTCTCTTTTCAGCCATGGAAGGTGCATTGTAGGATTTTCACACAGAAAGGACTGTGTCAAAGTTGTTCCAGCACAGACAGCTGGGTGCTCTGCTAGGTGCTCTGGTGAGACCCTACAGCAGAGACATCATCCCAGGCATGATACCAGTTCTGCCCTCTGGGACGTGAGGTGCTTTTAGCATGACTGGAATGTACTCCATATCCTGCTTTTGTGCTCAAGGTGTGTTTCTGACAAACACACGTCAAGCATCAGCAAATTCCTTGGGATGGGGCATTGAAAACAACTCAGGCAGCATTATGTCTTTTGGTACACCAGCCCTGTACCCAGGTGTGGGGGTTTTTCCCTGGTCTCAGTCATCTCCTGTCACATTAAAGCTGAGATCACTTACCTTAGTTCCAGTGCCAGCCACTGCAGCCTTATGTTTTCTGGTTTGCCTTCTCATTGGACCTTTCACTTCAGCTCAATGTGAGCAGGGTAATTCTATTAGCTTTTCCCATAAGATGACGAATTTTCATGCCACTGTAGCAACCTGTAAGAAGTGTTCTTAACCAATCCTTATCCCCAAGAGAAATGGTCGTCTTCTTGGACAGCTATGACCATTTTTCATTTTCTTATGGGAAGCACAACCAACCCAAACTTGTGCAGACATGACTGTCCTTTGTGGATGTCATAACTAGAGTTTTCCACCCTGATGACATCCTCCAGGTACTGGCACTTTTGTTCTGACAAAGTTGATAGGGGTCATCACCAGGCAATGGCAACAAAGAAGACAATAGCCAGCACAGAATCCAGAGACAGGTCTGTGGAGATTGGGTCAACCCCATAATGTCAGTAAATCATTTTTCAGAACAGCTGTTTCTCCTTGGCCAACATCACTTCCTATTTATCATGACTTGCTCAGCCCATAGGAAGAGACAGCCACCTGGAGACTCTTGGCTGCTTCTAGAGCTTATTACTGGATGCAGATCAGAAAGAGTTTAATCTCCTCAGAAAACAAGACCTAGGATTAATGTGGTATGGGTTCAGTTTTAGGCTCCACTTTCCATCCAGAAGCCCTTGTCTATAGTGACAGAAATTACGTAGAAATCCTTTTGGTTTCAGTGACCATATGTATGTGCGTGGCCTCCTGTTTTCAAATAAAATCAGTTTAAAAACTACTGGGGCTGATTGTTTTCTTGGAGGGCAATTTGTCCCTGCATGATTGCATCTTCTCAGTGAATGGCAGCAGGTTGATGCAAACAAGCCTTGCTGCCTCTAGGCTCTCGAGGCCCCAGCACTGTTGTCTCTGCACGTCTGTACATCTCAGGTTTTTCTGCAAAGGCTTGTAGTAACACATAATTTATTAATCTGCAAATAGCTCAGAAATTCAAATTACAACCATTGCAGTGGAAAAAATACCCCATGAAGTTCTCATCAACTCCTGCGCTAAAAGAAAAATCATGAAGTTTAGTAATAGAGAGGGGCCTGCTGAAGCTTTCCTTCTTTTGTATTTGTTGAATATGACTTTCTATGCCATATTTCATCATGAGCAAAGATGGCTGATTTATGAAAACTGCAGAGAAGTTTGAATGTTTCCTTGCATTCCTGGCAAGTTCTGACACAGGCAGAACTTCATGTTTTACCGAGGAGGTAATGTCACAAATAACTAAACAGAACAGGTGGGACTGGCCTTGTATTTGAGGGGTTGGATTACTATAAAAATAATCAACAACAACAACAACCAAAAAAACCAACCAAAAAAACCAAACAAAAGCCAAATGAAAAATCCCAACCCAAACCAAACCAATCAAAAAC